>JAXISO010000015.1:0-359530 GCA_036785465.1 Colletotrichum agaves
CCAAACGCAACCCACTCAGATTCATGCCTGGGTTGCTCATCGTCGGTAGGAGGAAGGCTCGCAAATTGGCCGGGGACTGCAGTACTGCGGCTCGAGCCTCCGTTTCACGACGGGTCGAACGACCACGCCGGCTTGAGCCCTCGAGACCCAGCCCCGGCCAATTTGCGAGCCTTCCTCCTACCGACGATGAGCAACCCAGGCATGAATCTGAGTGGGTTGCGTTTGGGTGGGCTTTACTCAAGAGAAAGCCCACATCTCTGGAATTCGACGGGCAAAAGTCGTGCACTTCGGAAACCTTGTTCAAATGAACGTCACTTGCTTTATTTCGATTCGGCATATCGAACATGCCCCATATTGCCTGTTCGCGGCCCCCCCGCATGGGACGACGGTCCGACGCTAGAACTGCGTCCGCTTACTATGCCCTCCTCCTCCTCCACCCACAACACACTCTAAATCTCCGGACCAACCTTTCGCGAAGAAGGGCCCTAGTTTCTTGGCATTCCTACTCAGATATAACTCAAAGAGACGCGAGGAGAGCCTATGACCTTCGTATGTCGTGATTGTTCTGAGTAATGCGTGACCTTGAGACCGCAGGGACTGGGCGGCCAACTGAGGCCTCCGCTGGCCTGATGTTGAAAAAGCATCTCAATTCGTTTCAACGCGGGTTCCGGCATATCCTCGAGTCGGAGGCCCAAAACTTATGTATGGCATAGCGCCATATGCCCAGCTGACATGTCCAGGAGCCTTCCCTCCAATCTCTGATCTGGTGTTCAAACTATGCCAAGAACTCTTCTCGGTGGCATTGCCTCCGGCATTCCGGTATAAGTCACGGGACAAGCGCAAATCAGATCACTTCAGACCTGACTATGTGAGTAGAAGGAAGTCGACTGAGTATCAGAAGCTGTTCTTTCTGGGCGTCTGTTGTGTCCTTCTAATCGGTCTTATCTCGGGAAACGGTAACGAGATCTTTGCCTTCCGTCCGTTGTGCTCCGATATCCATGAAAGCCTTCGAAGGGGTACAGCGTCTTTCATGAAGATTGTCACATCAAGTGGCCGGGCTGGGCCTACTTCACCATCTTCCCTTCCTTTCGCTTCAACCCACCAACAACACCACCGACAACCCACAAAATCGGCCAACAGGCAATTCAATCCAATATGTCACGATATTTCTGCGCTTCACAACGATGATGGCCTAGCAAAGCTCCGGCCTCAGAGAGCAGACCGAGCTCAAACAGGATGGTTCAGAGCCAAAGTCCCTGCCCGAATCACTGGAGTAACTTGAGAAGTGAACGCGATTATAGTTGAGTATCCAGTGACCACAGATTGAAGCAGACTTTTGACCCAAATCTTTTCCCTTGGGAGGAAGTCTTCCCCCGGCCGGAGCCAGCGGAGATCAACTCCGACGAAGCCGAAGAGAAGACCTAGACGACCGACGGCACGCGGTCACTGAACAAAGTCGTTTCTTCACTGGCTTCAAACTCATCAACTGTCATGATTATAGCACAGGACTCTAGCGAGGAAATCCGCACCTCCGTCTGGCGACCGTGGAATCACAGAGCAAGGACGAGCTGCTGCATGACTGTGTAATTCAATGCTTGGCTGTCTTCCAGGAGTTAGACATTAATATTTGGAATAACCGCAACACAGTATGTCTTCCCGAATTAGCGTGTTGTAGCCAGGCGTCTTCCAGCAGACAGAAACAACTCTACCGTATATAACATGAGATTTCTGAGCAAGTCTGTGAGCTGCATCCTAGTTAGACTCCATCCAAAAACAACTAACTTCCTTTCATAGAGAGGAAAAGTGACAGTAGCACACTGAAATCAAATTCGAATTAGACATGTGTAAACCCGTAGAAGGTCCATGACAGATCTTTCGAAACCTTGATCTACGTAACTAAGTGTGGACAGATGAGATTTGTGAGGATTGAACCGTATTCACACATGGTCAAATGCACATGTGGACAGTCCCATCACGTCAAGTGCTTGTCACTTTCCGCAGTCGCTGCCGCATAAGTATCCGTCATCGGTCATGTATTCAGCGCGAACATAAATCAACCGTTCCCGGACAGGGTAATTTCCCTGTTCGCACGCCCAGCATAACCTTCAGATTTTACCCCCCCTATCTTTCTTATTTCGGCAACCCGGAAATGGCCAGACGGATCTTGGATATAGGACAATCAGCGAAGTAAAGTGAGGAGCTTCAAGTTTAAAACGGCCAGGCTTTGGCTATGGGGGCATCTAGAATACAAGAGTGATACTTTTCAGAATGATAATCCCGTGATCAATCTCGATTCTTGAATGCTTCGAGTAATTGACTTTTGCAAACAAGAAACCCACTTATAACTCCTTCCTCTCAACCGATCCTATTGCCATTTATCAAAGGACAAAGAACTCATCGAAATTCCATAGCGTAAGGTATGCAATGTCTAAAAGTACGTTGCCACCCCCCCCACCCTCGCTGATGATTGTTACCACATCTGGGACATGACACTGCGGAACGTACGCAAACAGCAAAGCCTGATGGAAGATATAATACTATTCCTCATCAGATATTACCCCAGCCCGCCCAATACAAAACTACAAATCGGCATCTCTATCATGACCCGGGACGGGGTGCCGGTGTGGGGGGGAGCGGGAAAAAAAAAAGACATATAGAAGCAGTACTTTCCTCATCATAATGCCCGTCTTGAATCCAAAACAATGCTATGAATCCCCGAACGGAAAGACAAAAAAGGGATGAAAGAAATTGGAACGTCTCCCTCAAAACGCCAAGGAACAACAACACACACATTTCCCTCTTCAACCCCGTCCAACGCCATATTTATCAAGCCTCTTACATGACGGCATCTCATACTCGTCCGCCTTACGCATCTTATCCGGGTCCTGGAAGAACCACCCGCTCGCGGCGTCGTACATCCTCCGCTTCGCCATCATCTCGTTCTCACAGTCGTACCGCAGCGTCCTGACCAGACTGATCTCCGCCGTGCGATCCAGCTTTTCCAGCTTGGCCTTGGTGTACGACTCCACGTCCGCCGGGTTGACGAAGTACTTTGCGCCGAGGTTCGGCGTCGTGCGCCCCATCGTGTTCGGCCCCTTGGGCGCGTCGTACACCATGCTGGGCGTGCTCGGCGTCGACCCGCCGCTGAAGAGGCTCGAGATGAGGGGGAAGACGAACAGCAGCAAGATCGGGAGCAGGCCCATGAGCGTCGACAGCCCGCCGCCCTGCTGCTGCGTCGCCTCGCGCGGTCTCCTCCGAGGCCGCGCCCCGCCGAACTGGTGCACCCTGAACCCCGGTCCGCCGCCAAAGTTGAACACGAACTGCGGTCCCGTGTCGAAACCTGTAAGAAAGCATGTGTCAGCGTGTGTTTTTCCAACGAGCGCATTCCCCCAACCCGGTCCCTCGTTTGAGGCGCCGCGTTCCTACACGGGGAACAATTCGTCCTCTCCAGGCGAAGTCTCGGGAATTTCCTTACCTCCACCAAAGGGTCCCCCACCGAACCCTCCGCCAAAGAACCGCTGGAACATCTCTTCGGGCGTCATCTCCTCCATACCTCCCCCGAACCCACCGCCGCCTCCTCCACCGCCGCCGCCGCCTTGTCTCCTCTGTCCGAACCCGCTAAACGGGTTCTGCGCCTGCTGCTGCCCGAACCTGGAGTCGGGGTCCGTGCCAAACCGATCAAACTTCTCCCTCTTCTCCTTGTCGCCAAGCACGCTGAACGCGCGGCTGACCATCTTGAACGCCTCGTCCGCGTGCTCGTGGCCGTTCTTGTCCGGGTGCGTAAGCAGCGACTGCTTGCGGTACGCCTTCTTGATATCGCCATCCGTACACGTCGTCTTGACCTCCTCGAGCCCGAGGATGTCGTAGAAGGCCGTCGGAGAGCACTGGCGGATGCGCAGGACGGCTGCCTTTTGCTCGACCGTATAGCTGCGGCCCTGGTTGCCCTGGTTGTGCTCGCGGTTGCGGGCACCGCCGCCCGTGTCGGCCCCCGAGGCTGTTGCGCTCGGCATCGTGGCCGGTTTTGGGTGGGTGTGTTTTGTTTGGTGTTTTTTACTTTAATTTTTTTTTCTCTCGGTCGCGGTTGCTGGGTCGATGGGATGGCCAAAGGATTCACCGATTACAGGATGAGCGGACTGGGTTCGCGGAGATAATTGCCGTCGGAGGGGGGGTCACGACCTAGGTGACGTCGTCAAGGAATTTCCGACGATGCGCGGTCGTTCGGTGATGCGATGGCGATTGGTGGTTTCTGCCAATCTGGCAAGATGGACCCTGGACGTTGACAAGGCTGGGAACTCCGGAAGGATTCCCCCGCATCAGCTGCAGTGTTCTTTCAAGCTGAGCTCCGATGGAAAAGCCTTAGCGACCGACTCGATAGGAAAGAACCCTAAGGGAGTAGGTTTATCGACTGGTCCGGAGCGGTTCGAGAAATCGCGGCCGTTATCTCGCAAGTTGTTTTAATAATAAAAAAATAGCCAGGGTCGCGGGAACAGGACAGTCTGCAGCAGCAAGCAGCAACAGTGGCCAGCCCACTCGACGTCGAAATTGAGAGACAACCCCAGAATCACGGACCAGCTGATTGGGTGCGATTGAGCTGAGTCAGCAGCGCAAAGACCACCTCTTATCGATAAAGTATGTCACTTTTGGGGTGAACCCCAGAGAAGAGGAGCTCTCAGTCGCCCGACCCAAAAATCATGGACAATATTCCAAACGCGATTAGTGACACGCCCACGGATTTCGTCCCCGAATACCACAACAATGGCGTCCGGAGACAGCACACCAAACGTCGAGGAGGCAAAGAAGTCACTCCTGTCCAGTGTCCATGAATACGGCAGTATGCTCCCCCCCCCTCAATCAGCACGTGTCTCTACCACACGCTGTCGTTCCCACGCAAGTCCACTAACACCATCGAATCACACAGCAAACCCCCTCCCGCCCGCGATCCACGCAATCTTGATCGCCGCCCTCCACGGCCGTCCCCTCAAGATCCTCCCCTTCTCCTTCGCCCCGGCACTCTTGTTCAGCAGCTACGTCAACCTCGCCGGCTTCCCCACCGATAGTGCGGGCTTCACGTGCGCCCTCTCCGGCCTCTACGCCCTGCTCGCCCTCCGCCGGCGCCAGCCGCTACGGAGCAAGTTCACAGCCCGCGGCGCCGTGCGTGGCGTGGCCATTGGAATGGGCTTCGCCAACTCGGTCGCGGGAGCGTGGGTCTATGCCAGCGGGGATCGGAAGAAGGATGAGGCGGACAGGAAGGCGAGGAATCGCTGGGGAGGAGATTCATGAAAGGCTGACCCTGGTGATCGAGATGGGACATTGGATGGACGAGAACCAAAGAAAGAGAGTGAAAAGAGGATGGATCCTCGTCTTGCTTGAGGGTCGTTTCGAAGACTTTGTCTCCCTTCCGTTTGGCTTGGCCTCGGCTCGGCTTGAGTTGACCAGAAGCAGGAAACCGCCAAGCCCAAGCAAAGAATGGGCATCAGGAAGCGTTGTACGAATGTAGGAGATACCTGGCAGATATCAAAAGACGTCGAGTCATGAGACGAAACGTCGGGAAGCGAAACGGTGTCTGGGAAGGGATCGACATGGCATTGCCCCAACAAGCTTCAGAGCTCAGGCCTGAAGAGGGAAATAGCAAGGGGTCAGCAGAGCCTCAAGGGAAGCTTGTATAAAACTATTCTATACTCATGTCAAGTGATAACCAAAAAAAAAGGATAACTCATACACAAATCTAGTCGTCAATCACAGACAAACCAAGCCGTTGCTAGAGAAGAGTCTCGTGCTCTTGCTATTCATCTGCCTAACCCGCCCTAAGTGTTGCTGTTGTACAATGCAGCAGAAAGGAAAATGTGTACAGGCCTGAATGCCAATTCTGGCGAAGCCCATCCCTAAGTCTCAAGTGTAACGCCAAAAGGAGACATCTCAGCTCTTGATGAGTCCCCGTACTCTGTCTATCCACTAACAAAGGAAAAATGCAGTTGTCAACCTTCCTAGGCCCAGGCAGTCAGAGCTGAACCTCAGGACAGATGTCAGTATACCAAGCTTTTTGTTTCCCTGTTCTTGTTGTCCTCTTTTTTGCCTTTGTTCTTTTCGCCAAATGCTGCAACCACTTTCTCTGTTGACCAACTTGCCTCTGCTGTGTAGTAGACTGCCTTTCTACTTTCTATTACCCCCCTCTATTAAACATCTGTCTTTGTTGTGCAAGGGTATTGTTGTTACCGAGTAGGCCCAGGTTTTGGGCCACGCTCCATCGAAGTCAGACGTCGGCAAACGTCCACTCAATGCCAAAAATCAAGCAAGGACCTGTGAATTGTGAGGGGTAGTGGATTGTCACCTCACATCTTTGACACGCCTGACCCCATTTGACATTCTATGTCCTGAGAAGGCCCAGATGAAGATGACAAAGACACTGAAGAGGGTGACGCGGATGAAGTGACGGATGCGAAACCTCACATTTGCCTCACGAACAAACAGATTTGAGAGGTCAGAGAGGTCAAAGTCAGTGATGTACTTAACATCGCAGTCTCTGACCTTGGGCTCAGCGTATGCTCGGTACTCATCCACAATGTTGGTGAGCTCCCAGCCGGTCACTTTACGGATCACACCAACCACACAACCAGTGCGATGCTGTTTTGTTTGGTCAGCACATGCAGATGTATTCTCGTGAAATGGGATAAAATACCTTGCCATGGTTGCAGTGGATGAGAACAGGGTGGTTTTCGCGGTTGAGCACTAGTCTCAAGATTGCCTTCATTGTCCGGATGGGGATGGCCTCCTTCTTTGTGCCCTTCATATTGAAGACGTGATGCCGAATGCCATTGTTGGACATGAAATTTGCGTAAGGCTCATCGACATCATCCTTTTGAACCAATGTACTGTAGGATTGTTAGTGGGGCCTCAGACTAGCACATTATTATTTCCCACTTACACAATCGACTTCAGACCGAGGTTGCGAATGAAGCCAAAATCCTCGGGCTTAGGGTAGCTGCTTCGGTACACTCCAGGCACCACCACTCCAAAGTTGATGGGGCGACCATCGATGGGCAGGACTCGCTCAATGCCCGGAGATATTGGGGATGTCAAGGGCGCCTGGATCTCGGCGGCGACCTTGAGCAGTCCATCATCGCGCCGCATAACGTCCTTCTCAGCGCTGGCGGCCTTCAGCAACTCTTCTTCCATCGATAGGATGACGTGCTTCTGCGTGTAGACGTCCATCGTGGTTTCGACAGGGGTAATGAATTCGCGCGATCCTTTTCTCGTAGGCTCTTTGGGTTGGTACTTTTCTTGAACCTCCAACGAGGTCGGGTCGTCTTGCTTGAAATTTCTTGTCGCTGGTCGGTAGGCGGGATCTTCTTCTGGGTGACAGCCAGCGTCCTCGAGAAACATTCTAGTGCTTCTTTTCGAGGCCATTTCACCAGCCATGTGTGAATGGATTGGTCGTAGGAGGTTATGAGTGGAGTGATGGAAGGTAGTCGTGAGACTTGCTCGGTTGACTGGTATGGTCGTCGATATGTCAGGCAGGGGCTTGCTAACTTGTGCGTTCGGAAGATAGTGAGGAAAGGGTAAGTGGTCGTGTGAGCAGTTGGTTTCGTGGTTTTGGTAGAATTGCGAATGTTAAACGGCGTGTAATTGCTGTGTCGGCAGTTTCCTTATGGGGATAGACAAACAAGAGGCGTGTTGAAAGTGACCTCTTCGCGTGTCCTTGATCCTTACAGAGGACAGGCGCAGACCTGACGGACGGCAAGTTGGAGGTTAAGATCCATCTTGTCGAGAGAGAGAGAGAGAGAGGTAAGTGCTCGTGTGAGGGTGGACTGCGCTGGGCTATAGTGTCGCAAGGCGAGGCAGTGGGTGTGGTTTTGTTCTCGCGAGGCCGTTCGGTAATGGATTTGGTCGAGGGCAAGGGGGATATATTGGTAGATTGGCTCTCGGTAAGGTATTGTAGAGGGGAAAAGAGAGCAAGTAGCTGATAATATGAAGAGTGCAGAAGAGCGAAAATGAACCCTGGAGGGAAAGCGCGGGAGGAGCGGGTTAGTCAACGAACATCGTAATGGGACGAGGCGGGACGTGGGCGGAGGAGGCAGGAAGTAAGTATTCTTCGCGGTATACAGAACCTAACAGGTAGAGGCAGTGGTGCAAAGGTACTTCCATCAAGGAAGCAGTTAAGAGTATAGAGGTAGGTACCTGCATGAGGTACTTGCTTCATGCAGGAAGACTGACGAGGAAAGGAAAAAAAAAAGGGAGGGACGCTTGGCCTAGCTGAGGTGAAATGGGGAGATCTGCCTTGGGTGTCCCAGGTTCAAGGCCCAGGTATTGGCCAAAATTTTGTGGGAAAGATGGGGAGGGAAGGAGAGCAGGCGAGCAGGTCGTAGAATAAGCCGGGTACCTAGGTCATAGAAAGACGAGTACCCGTATCCGGCGCCCCCCTGCACTGTCTTCGGCACCCCCTTAAGCCTATTCAGGCAGGAGATGTGGCCACTGCCACATCGCGCGTAGTTATGCCCATCCCGTGGGTCAGAGTATAGTTATATAGAGGTCCATTACCTATAGTAACTAGGTAGTATAAACTTATATTAATATAACTTATATTTTAATATAATATAAATTTTATAATTTTCCTACCTAAAAATAATAAAATTATATTTATTTATAATATTTATTATATTTTTATAAAATCCTACTCTTAAGGGCCTTATTATAAAGGTATATATATATTAATATAATTATAGTTATAGAGTAATAAAAACTAAGTTAAAAAAAAATATATATAGAGTTATAATATAGTAAGATTTATAAAGGGCTGGGCCTAGGCTTATTTAGTTTAAAGAGTATATAAAATACTATTTATTTAGAACTAAGGAGGGAAAAGGGAAGTTTCCCATAATAGATAAAAAGTCTATATATAAGGGGCTTAATAGGGGCCTACTAGGGGAGTACTAAGTAGGGACTAGGTGAGTAAGTATGGGTAAAGCCTAGGCTAATATTATCTAGGTATAGCCTATAATATTACCCCCCTCCCCCCCCTCTTATTCTAGGGGGGGTAATTACTAGGTTACTATTATTTAATATAATATCCCTATACCTCTCCTTAAACTACTCTAGGGCCACTGTCTCCATTACCACAGTCACTAGCTCCTATATTGGGTCTATGTACTTAACCTACTTTATAAGGGCCTCCCTCTATTACCCTCTATTTACTTAGTAGGACCTTACTATTAGAATATTCTTGACCTCTTATTTAGCCTTATTATTATTATTTATAATGGGAGGTGGCTGTGTATTTACTATAATTTACCTAGGTAGGGGGTTATTAGTAGCCCTCTAGAGGAGGTCCATATAGAATTTTAGGTATATAGAGCCTAGTATATTAAGTTCTATTATAAGGGGGAATATTATTTATATTACCTTATACTTATAGTATAATTAGGTAAGTTTTTTATTTAGTTATGGGGACTTATAATTAGTTATATTTAATTATATTTTATTACTTATTTAGTACTTTTCTACTAGTAATTACTTCTTATTAGTTTAATTCTTAGCTCTTTATTATATAAATATTATTTTTATATAAATAAATTCTATAATTAATTTAATTTAGTTAATTAATTACTAGGCTATTATTTCCCTATTAGAGAGTACTCTAGTAACTTTCTTTATTATTAGGATTAGGTTAATATAATATTTATACTTTATAAAGAAAGGTATTATTTTAATAAAGTTATACTACTAATTATAAAGTACTAATTAAATAATAGGTAATAGGTTCCCCTAATTATCCTAGGATTAGTAAATAAAGGCTTTTAGTATAATTTAGATTTCCTAGTTATATTACTTTATATTACTATTTATTTATAGGTAGTACTTAGTACTTAGTAGGTGGGTTATACTTATTAGTCTATAGAATTTCTTTTAAAAATAATTTATTTAGTTTAACCCCCTATTATTAATAATAAATTATAGTATTTTATAGAAGTAGTAATAATAAATAAGGAATTACTAAGTATAAGTCTTAGTTTTTATTATATTTATTTTCTCTAGAATTAGGGACTTACTTAAGTAGTTTATAATAACTTATAAGTAATAATTCTTTCTCCCCTTTATTAGAGGAAAGTTAGTAATAAAGTTTATAGAGAGGTTAGAATATAATTAATTAGGTACTAGGAGGAGCTTTAGAAAACTCCTCTTAGTTTATTTCTAAATATAAACCCCTCTATATATATTATAGTTTTTTATGAATTATTATATTATTTGGGATTATTTTAATTAGTAGAACCTCTTATTTATAATCTCTAGGGTATTATTCCTCCCTAGGTAATTTATAGTACTAGAGTTATAGGATTTTTATATTAACTTTATCCTAAACTTATTTAGGGGGTAGTTTATATTATTATTACTAGGAATTTATAGTCTCCCCTAAAATACTAATTTACCTAGAGTATTTATCTTATACTTTATAATTTATACTTTAAAGTAGAGATTTAGTAGGAGATTATAGTCCCCCTAGTAGATAATTATATAGATTTACTAGTACTAGGTATTCTTTCTTATAATATAATTCTAGAGTTCCTAGAAATTAAGTTTATTATTAAAGATTTAGGTACTATTAACTCCTATATAGCCTACCTAGGGCTTACTAAGCTAGGTACTATTAGGGATAACTTAAATTATTTACCCCTATTATTAGTTATTATCCTAGCCCTTAGGGGTATTTTACTCCTAGTATAAGAGAGTATTAGGGACTACTACTTAAGTACTAGGTTAGTACTTAAGGTAAAAGTTATACTTAGCTAACTCCTTAGCCTATTAGTTCTACTTTTTTATAAGGTACTACTTCTTTATAAAGTACTTAAGACCTTTATAATTTATAAGTACTTTAAATCTCCTAGTACTCCCTAACTCTACTCTCTATACTCTTAAGTAGAATAATATTATTAAAAGTTCCTTATTATAAATAGGGTAATTATACTTAGTAGGGGAGAGGTATTATAAGTAGAAGGTTACTAGGTACTTAGTACCTTACTTATTTTCCTAGGTTAATATACCTCCTAGTATAAAGCTAGAGTAGTTTATTTCTACTATTATTAGGGTATTTAGGTTAAACTAGTAGAGTACTAGTTCTATTATAAAAAGCTACTTTAATTCCTAGAATACTTATTATTACTTTAATACCTACTTAAAAGGAGTATTCTTCTTTATTAATCTTATTAATAGCTCTATAATTATATTATACTAAGGTATAAAAACCTTATAATAATTAGTAAACCTAAGGAAATTTTAGACTCTCTTAAGGGTTACTAGGGGGAACTAGTTAGTAATTATAATTAACTTCTTAGGATTATAGGAAATACCTTTTCCCATAGTTACTATAAAATCTATATATTTAACTTTAATAATAGAGAATTTATACTTTTTAGAGTCTAATTATAATTTAGTAACTAAGAAGTAACTAAGTACCTAATAGACCTTATTCTTATAATTACTCTAGGACTTATTAGAGTAAATTAGAATATTATTTATATAAACTATAATAAAATTATTTAGGAATTAATAGAGGTAAGTATTAATATATTATTAGAAGGTAGTAGGTACCTTAGTAAGACTAAAGGGGTAAATTATCTATTTAAATAATTTATATTTTATTTAGAAAGCTATTT
The DNA here is from genome assembly GCA_036785465.1 of Colletotrichum agaves. Taxonomy (NCBI): domain Eukaryota; kingdom Fungi; phylum Ascomycota; class Sordariomycetes; order Glomerellales; family Glomerellaceae; genus Colletotrichum; species Colletotrichum agaves. The sequence goes on from JAXISO010000015.1 coordinate 11,646, forward strand.
TTTCCTAATTAGCTTTATTAATTCTAATTTTATAGAAGGCTATAATTATATTAAGTTTAGTGTATTATTTTATAGTAATTACTCTCTAGAGAGTTTTTAAAATTAAGAATAATAAATATTAGTCTTTCTTAGTAATAGTATTTAGAGCTTAATAATTTATATAAAAATAAATCCCTCCTCCTAGCTTCTTAATAAAAAGTACTAAGGCCCCTATAATAGAGCTACTAGCTTTAATAAAGCCCTTATTTAATAGGTTCTCTAAAGTCTTCTTTAGTATAAAAAGCTCTTCTCTTAATATATTATATAGTAGCCCCCAGGGGAGCTCTAATATATAGCCCTTCTTATTTAGGACTAAGGGGATTTTATAATCTATATTAGGGTAAATAGGGGGTAACTAGTAAGTTATATTAAGTTAGAATAAGTTAGGGAACTCCTTAAGAATATATATTAGTATATAATTCCTAGAGTTAATAAGTTTTTTTAATACTAGGGCCTTTTTAATATTCTTTAAGCTTATAAATATTACCTAGTAAGTAGTAAGTATTTCCTTATTAGCTTTAATTATATACTAGTATAGGAAGGTAAAGGAGTTTACTCCTAGTAAGTAAGTTAATTAAATCTCTTAAAAACTTATAAGTTCCTCCTAATACTCTAGGTAGGCTATTATACCTACCTTCCTATAGGTTATTTATTAGGCTCTAGTATTATAGACTACTTAGTTATTCTCTATTTAAGGCTTATTAAAGTATAAGAGGGAATAGAGGTCTTTAATTATATAAGTATAAACCTTCTATATATACCTATTAACCTCTAGGGTTAGAATAGTAATTCCCTAGGTATTACTAAGTAATAATTTAGTAGTATACCCCCTTATTTTCCTCTTCCTTTTATTAATAAGTAATAAGTAGAGTCTCTTTATAAGGGAGATATTAATAATAGTATATATATTATAACTAGTATTAATTAGTATATAAATAGTATAGTCTCTATTAATTCTTATTTAAATAGTAATTAATTATTAATTACTCTTTTATTCTTACTTTTATTACTCCCTCTATTTTTAAACTTCTACCTAGGTTAGCTCTAGTACTTAATTTTATACTAAAGTTACTTTTTTCCTAACTCCTTATTACTTAAGGGGTTATTATTACTCCCTAGGTTCTTATTTATATTATCTATAGGTAATTTAACCTTTAAGACTCTTATAGAGGTATTCTTTTTCTAGTTTAGATAATTCCACTAAATATAGCCTACCTTATTATAATTATAGTACTTATAGGGGTCTCTCTAATACTTTAGGTTATTATTAGTAGAGGAGAGGGACCCTATAGAGTCCTAGTAATTATACTACTTAGCTATAGAGTTAGTTATTATAATATTCCTATTAATATTATAATTAATAGTCCTATAATAGGGTACTAAGTAATAATTAACTAATCCCTTTATATATTTAAACTTCTATATAATATTCTAGATCTTTATAAACTATTCACTATATTTTATAGGGAGCTCTATAGTAATTAAGAGCTCCTTTAAGTAAAGTACTAGGGTAGTCTCTAGGAGAGAAATTTAAACTATATTTAATTAATTATATTTACTAATCTCTATTAAAGTCTTTTTAAAGTAGGGAAGAAAAGTAATAAGCCTCTTATTATTCTTCTACTAGAGCCCCTATAATTAGGTTACTACTTAGGACTAGCTATTTAGATCTAAGTATATTTAATTTAAGTATACTATAAATACTTCTGGATTATAAGTACTACCTAGACCCCCTACTATATAAAAGGTTTTAACTACTTACTAGGGATTAGTATTTAAATAAATATTAATTAAGTATTAATATTTAAGGTTATTATTATAAAAGTACTTATTAATCTTAAGCTTAGTTTTTATTTATTAAGCCTAAGTTTAGTACTCCCTTTACTTACCTAAGAACTTTAGTAGGAGGGGTAAGGGCTTTTAATAGTGAGTAATTACTAGGGGGAGAATAGGGTATTTAGCTACTTATATAATAGGAGTTATAATTAGTATTAGGGCTAGGGTATTCTCTATTATGGGGAGAATAGTAAATATAAGTACCTAGGGAGGTATTAAGTAGTTTACTAAGATAATAGTATTCCTTTTTATTAGTTTATTTATTAGCTTTATAATCCTCTAGTAGAGAGAATTAATAAAGTATTCTAATTACTACTAGAGTAGTTTATTTATAGGAGGGCCTCCTATAGGGATTTTATAGGGGGTATTAATTCCCTCTATTATATTATTTATTATATTATTTAATAATTCTTATTTGTTTTAGGAGCCTAGCTTACTAATTAAATAATTCACTAGTAGGGAGCTATACTTAACCCTATTATTATTTATATAATAAATAAGAACTAAGTTCTAAATATATAAAGGGCTAGGCCTAGGCTTATTTAGTCTAAAGAGTATATAAAATACTATTTATTTAGAATTAAGGAGGAAAAAGGGAAGTTTCCTATAATAGATAAAAAGTCTATATATAAGGGGCCTAGTGGGGGCCCACTAGGGGAGTACTAGGTGGGGACTAGGTAAGTAAGTATGGGTAAAGCCCGGGCTAATATTATCTAGGTATAGCCTATAATAAGATCTTATATATAGTTATAGTGGCTAATTAAAGGTATTAATAGTATAATATTATAAGTTAATAATATTAAAAACTAGGTACTTATAATTAGGAAGAATTATAATAATAAGAGATATATATATATATATAATTATTAATAATAAGTATAATTATAAGACTTTTAAGTCTTAGTATTTTACTTTAAATTAAGTATTTTGGATAATAAGTTAGTAGGAGGTGAGTAATATAGAGGTACTAAAGGAGAGAGTTAAGTCTCTTTCTAGAAGTAATAAATTCTTTATAAGGGATATTACTAATTAAATTTCAATGAATTTAAGTTGCCTAGTTTATAAGTAGGATATCTAGAATTTCTAGTAGGCTCTCTAATATAAAAAGTATAACCTACTATTATTAATATAAATTTTTCTTTATAAATTTAATAAGAGCCCTAATATATATTATATAGAGATCTATTATAATATAGAGACTAGTAAAATTAATATAGTATTCTAGATATATATATAGTGCCTTGAAATATAGTAGTAAAACCTAGAGTTATTAATAATAAATAATACTTATAAAGTAAGTTAGTTTAAGTAATAAATAGAGTAGAAAAAACTTATTTACTAGGGCTAAATTAATAGGTTTAATATACTATTATTCTAAATTAATAGAATAATATCCCTCTATATAATATTTAATATAGTTTTTTATTTAGTATTAAGTAAAAATACTATTATATTTAAATAAGTATTAAATTAATTAAAAAGTATTATAATAGTTAAAAATATCCTATAATTAAAAATAATATTAATAAATTTTAATAAAGTATTAAAAAAAGTAATAAAAGTAGTATTTAATATAATACTATAGTAAATATACTTATAGTATATACTAAAAAATATAATATTAAATATTAAGTAAAAATAGGATAGTATTTTAGAGGAAGAATTTCTAATAGAGGTGTGTGTAGTAGGAATTGAGCCTTATTAGTTAAATTTTAGCTTAAGTGAATTTAGGCTATTTAATTTATCCACAATACCTAAAGTGGGTCCTAAAAATTCTACTAGCTTTAACTTAGAGGTTAATATTATACCTAATTATAATAATAAGGCTAATAATTATATTACTACCTAATTTATCCTACTAGATACCTAGCCTTATAATAACTTTACTTTATATAATATAATATATAAGCCTATTATTTTATTCTCTATTATTATAAATAATAATTATAATTATTCTATTAATAAATTTTTAATTACTTAGAAGTCCTACTACTATATACTAATTAAGGCTATATTTAATAAGTAATAGGCTAAATTAATATAAGTATTTACTAAGTAGCCCCTTTTTATTAAGTACTTTAAAAATACTTACCTTCCCTTTTATTAATAATTCACTAAATATATAATAAAAAATCTATATAATTATAGTATTAAAGTTATATTATATACTAAGTTAGTATATACTAAGTTTAAGAGTTACCTTTATAATTAGCTCTCTAATTTCTAAGCCCTCTATTAAGTTATTATAAATATAATTTATAAGAAATAAAAATACTTTACTAATATAGTTAGTACTTAAAAGTAGTTTTATAAGCCCTATTATAGGGTAATTATAATAATAAGTATATTACCTTTTAGAATTAATTTTAAGGCCCTTAGTATAATTTAGTAATAATACCTTATTACTAAGAGAGTTTAGAGGAACTAAAGTTATACTAAGTACCTTAATTTATATATTAGTAACTTTTTAAAGTAATAGGGTTTACTCTATTACTATAACTTACTTAATTAATTTAAATTAGGGGATTATAAGTAAAACCTAATATATAATAATATTAATACTTATTAATAGCTTAATAAGACCCTAGTCTATTTATCTATTTACCCCTATTATAATAAATACTAATATACTATTTATAGCTAGAGATTATTATACTTTATAAAGCTATATAAGAGCCTAATTCTAATATTATTATTATATACTAAAACTATTATTAAGTAGTACTAGTTATTAATAATAATAATATACTATTTCCTATACCTTTCTAGCTCTTTAAAGGGAGTAATATTATAATTATAAACCTAAGGAATATAATAACTTATTACTAGCCCTCTGTGTGGGAGGTAATAGAAAACTCTATATACCTACTATTACTAGTATTAGTAAAACCTACTTAAAAAAAGTAAAAGACTACTACTAAAAAGACTAATAAGGCTCTTACTACCTAATTATAATAGTTAATTAAGGCCTCTATTATTATCTCTATTTAATAATAAATTAGGTAAATTACTACTAACCTCATAGTATAAATACTAATATTATAGAGTTAGTACCTCTAGCCTATACTATCTCTAGCCTAGCTTTTACCTTAATTAAATTATACTCTTTTATAACTCTAGTAATAATTATTAATACTCTATTTAACCTAGTAGTATATACTACCTCTATTCCTATTAAATTAATAATAATATTACTAGTAGTATAACTAGTAATATAAATAATAGTATATAGGTTAGTTATTACCTCCTTCTAGGATAGGTAGGTAATAATAGTATAGTTAGTATGGGGGCTAATGGGGCTAGTTCTGTAAATAATAATAATAATTTAAGCTTCACTGTATAATTCATTTTGTATAATGATCTATTTAGTGTGGCCCAGGGCCAGATTTATATTTGTGGCTGTGATGCTCCATAGCCTTGCCTGAATAGGCTTAAGGGGGTGCCGAAGACGGTGCAGGGGGGCGCCGGATACGGGTACTCTAGAAAGACGGCGCCGCAGGGACACATGAGAGAAGCCGCACATGAGAGAGAGGAAAGTGCTGGACTGCTGGAGAACCCGGCTGGGCACGCTGAAAGGTGAGGTGGCTCACTGTGCGAGAGACAAGCCTGGGGCAGTTTCTGCCACCGAACAACCCCTACCTTACCTTACTTCAGCACTACCTATCCACCTCAGTTTCCCGGCGGCGGGCAAGGGACTGGACCCGATAGCCACTGCCCTGGCCATAAGTGACTGGACTTGGCCTGGCCTGTGGCCGGGACTGGACCGCTGCAGGACCGCTGCTGAGCAGTGGGACACGGTCACCACCAGGGCTGCTGTCGGAATCTAACCCCGAAGCGGCTACCAGCACCAGCTGAGGCCGACGAAGTACCGTTTACCCGGTTTACCACCCAAAGGATACTTCTGTTCCCGTCGTGATGACGGTCGACCAGAGTATGAGTGGAGAGAAGCACTAGGCACTACGTACCCTCCTGACCTCTCAAGTGAAACCACCACTAGGTACCTTGCCTTACTATGTACATTACCTTAGGTACCTAGGTAACCCGCAGATAAACAAGGTGACCGGGCTAAGGACGAAGGGGCAAAACCTACTATGGTGAGGTACTAACGCCAAGCCAAGTCGCGAAGGTGCTCGTCTGAGTGTGAAAGAGAGGAAAAGATGAGGATAAAAGATACGTACTGAAGTACCGATTTATGCTTCCGTTCTTGGCGCTTTTCCACGGGGAAATATTTCGTATAAGGTACTCTGTACCTCACACAGCTCAGGTAAGGAATAACTTGCATCAACCTGAGACTTTCTTTCCCACCTGCTGGCCGCGCAATAGCCGCGAGGTTCCCCGAAAAAAAGGTCCCCGTCAACGTCTGCCACGATGGCATTGTGGGTTTCGCTTTCTTGTCTATCTCCATCCCCCCCAAAAAATCACCGCTTCGGAAGACGCGAGGCAAAGAAGCAAAACTCGGTGATGGTCAAAAGCGAGTGACGCAGCCACAGATCAGCAGGCAAATTCAACTGACGACTTCTGCCCATCCTCCCTTCCACTCAGCCACGCGAGGAACGCGGCGAGTACCATGTAGACTTCTTTTCTGGTGGTTGGACCTCTTTGAACTCTGGCGATCCATCCATCGGTCTCCTCCGGCCCCAGGGTATCGACCCGAGGCGTGGTTGGCATCCCAACTTACCTCAAGCTACGCGACTGCGGTGCGGCAGACCGAAACCACCAACAAGAATGGCAACCTGAGTGGTTGTTCTGTAACAGCTCTTCAACGGTAGTCGTAAACAGCGTGCAGGGATTCTCCAACAACGATCAGCAACCCGCGTGAGCTTGCTTCCCTGAAAGGTATACGAGCACTAGTCCAGAAAAATCCCGATCATGAACAAGATGTGCAAAAGGGGTACCTAAGCACCTTGCATTGCCCACAGAGGCAGACAACAAGTCGCCGCTGTTCCTCCTGCGTGCGTGTCACCACCAGAAAACAGCCACATCGACAGCCTCGCCGATCCAGAAGGACCCCTTTCTCCAGCGCCTGCTGGCTCGGGATGTCCTCTGATCGACGCCAGACGGGTGTCAAGTACGTACTTTTTCCCGTGACAGTCGCCCTAGAGAGAAAGCGTCCGCGAAACCGCCATCGCATTCCTCGCCTTGCCTCGTCACCTTTCGTCTCAACCCTCACGCCCTCCTCTGTTGCATTAGGGGCCCTTGAGACTGCTCTCGGGGCCCTTATCTCAGACATTTTGCAACCGTGTCTTCCCGGGAATCCCCCCAATAACCCACGTAGTCGCGAATGGATCTAGAAGAGAACACTGTTGGCCTCATCATCCCGCATTACCTTCGTCCTTTCGCATACGTCATGTGTTCGATCTCCCCCCACGAAATCCGACCTCGACAAAACAGCTAGAAACCCTTCCTTCTCTGACCGAAGACAGTGTCTCGGTACAGCTTGCCAACCACAAAACCAGCCTTTCGGACACAGGATGGCGAAAGATTACCTCATCATCTCCCACGAGGGTCGTCTCCGTCACAACCACTTGACGCTGTCGTCTAGGTCAACATCAAAGCATCTCCTCTCACTTCCATCACCACAGTTGCACACAATCCATCCTGATGCAGAGAAGCTGCCAATCCAACGGCGTTACGGATCCCGGCACAATGCAATATGAGTCCCTGTATTCGGATCATCTATACTACTTACTGAACAGTCGTCACAGCTTGCTCAAAAAATAAAAATAAAAAGACTGTATAATGTACTGGCTAGATGTGACCCCCAAACTCATTCAGGAATCAGGGCCCTCTCGGCAGGCTAGGCTAATATCACTCACCGAACGCCATTATCACCCCGGGGCAACATCGCCTTTTCGGCACCGGACGATTGGGGCTGAGGGGAAAAACCAAAAAAAAAATAGGGACCAGGTCTAATCTGCATGAACCGGCAGGCTCTCATGTGCTACAACCGACAAACAATCCCGAAGCAATTTTTTTTTTCGTTGCCCATTCTCGGAGCAACTGTGCAATTTCGGCCTCTCTGCCAAAAAGTCCCAAACGAGACATGACGAATCCACCCGCAAACACCACCGAGACTTGAAAAGGAGAGGAAAAAAAGAGGAAAAAAAACTAACGAAACCTTTTCTGCCCTCCAAACCAAATTCGATTGTACCTTGTGCAATTCTCACAAGGCGTGTGTGTAAGATACATCATACAGCGCGACTATACATTGTAGAAAGAAAAATGGCCAGCCTCCCAACGCCACGGTCACACGAAAATCCATGTGATGAACGACGTGATGGCGCCTCTAGCTTTGCACACAAGAGTTCTGGCTTGTACATTAGCTATATTAGCGCTGGTCGATTCGGGAACCTTGGTAGAGTCCATCGGCCGTCTGACTCGATCGCGTTCTCTCCCCCTGCTGCTGTGCGGTCTAAGAACCGGGAAAATAAGAGAGTGTGAGAGAGAGATGTGGTAAATGCCGCTAGCGTCCATGATCGTTCGACTATCCAACTCGGTGCCCGACTAACGCATCCCCGTTCGGTACTTGAATGTATCATGCTTTACTCCGAACTAAGAAAAAACACAAACGAACTCATGCGTGTGTGTGTAGAACTGTCGCCCAGACAATGCCTTTCACACAGGTGTATCCCAGCCCGGTCTGACAAACGCCCCCTCCCAAACAATGCTTATGTTATGCTTCGTGTTACTCGTCCAGATGCCTTCCCGCCGCCGTCTCTATCGCTCACGTCCAAACAAATGCTACTTTTCTTAGCAAGCAGCGTTCCACATCTCGTGCAACAGCATCGTCCCGAGGACCGAAGCACCCTGCAGGCCGAGCGTCGGGCCCGATATGCGGTTGTCCCAGATCTGGAGCGCAAAGTGGCATGTCACAGCTAGTTCGCCGATGCCCAGGGACGTGTTAATCATGGAAGTCCAGCTGGGCGTCGTCTCGCCGCGCATGTCCTTGATCGCGTCTCCCGTGAGGTGCACGGCAATGACCATGCTGAGAACCATGGCGCCGAGCATCACGTCCCACGTGTACGGGTATGACGCGGAAGTCGCGTGAAGCCATGCGGCGAGCAGGATCGCCAAGGTGAACACGTCCAACAGCCTGTTGTTCCGCAGCCCGGCAATCCTTGCCGAGGGCCCGGTAGTCGTTGACTCGGCGCTCCTCTTACGTGTTCCGGCGCTGCTGCCCCCAGGTTCTCCATCTTCATCGTCCTGACTAAGGCTGAAGCTCGTGTTGAGCAGATCGGCGAGGGAGTTGCGGGGATCGCAGACATTGGTCGTCGACGGTGCGAAGAACTTAGGCTGCGCGAACGCGACGTCCCTTGACCCCTCTTTCTCGCCATCTGCCGGCGCCTTGGACGCGTTCATGCTGCTCGTCGCAAATATTGATTTCTTCTCGGCCGGTTTCGTCATCAGCGGTTTTGGCCCGTTACGAAGTCTTTGCGCCGGCGCTATCGGTGCGGGAGGCACCTTGTACCAAAACGGGCTAGAATTTGGACCTGGATCAGGCTGCCCGAATAACTGGTTCGGTGCCTTCGGAGGCCCAAAGTCGTTGAATGCTCGGTGCTTAGATTGTGTCGGAGACCAGTCCATTTCCTCCGAGTACTGGATCTGTGGCTTTGGTGTTTGCGGCTCAGGCGTGCCGAAATTGAGCATGCGATTGCTCGTTCTGTATTGTAATTCGCGTTGGAATAGGGCTGGTGAGCCCGAGCCGACACTGGTCGGACTTGGAGGGATGCGTGATCTCGGTGTTGATTCTGCCAGAATATCGTCGAGGAGGTTCGACATGTTCTTCGTATCGGTCTCTTGTCGTTCCTTCCGTTGCGCTTGCGGTCGAGGGGGCGACGAGGCCGGTGTTCCTGTTGTTTGAAAGAGAGGCGTTGTATCAATGCGGACTGATCGTTGAGCAAGGATGTATATCTGCATTCACGTCAGTGAATCCTCGGCGTGTCACAGAGGTATTTCGCTTACCGCCATCATGAGGATCGCCATCAAGCCATGGAGACTTAGCTGGGTGCTCTCCTCCGCCGATCGTCCACCCTTCATCTCAGCCATCTTCATTGCCATGAATCTCGTGAAGACGATCAACCCTTGAAAGGTGTACCATTGGCCTAATCCCAAAATGTGCCTGGAGAACCCGCGGAAAACCTGCGCAAACTTAGGATTCCACCAAAGACTGAGCCCATTCGACCATAAGCTCCAATGAATGAGTCGTTCTGGCCTCGGGAGAACCAGGGCCAAAGCCAACGATATTCTCTGCACCCAAGTCGATTCTGCGTCGGGGTCTCGTAGCGGAACGTCGTGTTGATCCGCAAAAACTGTTGCTAGCGACGAGAGATGCCACATATACTGACAAGCGAGTCCTCCCAGCCACAGCCACTTGCCCAAATTCGCCGACATGTCTAATGGTGTCATCTTCTTCGGCACCCCGCGGTCTTTCCTGCTCCTGTCCATCATTCGCCGCAAGTGATCCGTCCGCGCTGTATAGCCTGCCTGGTCCAGTTGCGCGTGGACCTTTGGTTCGCACTCGGCGCATATCTGAGGATACCGCTGCTCGAGTCCCCGGCGAAACTTGTACATGTTCCTCTCGAGCTCTGCATATTCTGGATGGTCCGGGTCTTCGGGCAAGTACTGTGCCAGGGAGCTCGTATACAAATGCTGATTCTTGAGACACGTCGCGCAGAAGATGCTCTGCGAAGGGCTGAAGAAATCAGGAGATTGCGAGCGGGGGATGGCGTAGTTCATCGATGCGGGCGCGGTCGTCGTCTTCGCGACTGGAGGATCGGTGATTTCGCCGCGCTATAGGCTTGTCAGCAGAAGCTCGAAGCGCGATGCGCGATGCGACAGGCGGGCTCACCTCGTCCAAGTAATTCGTCGCATCGCAATGGAGGCACAAAAATTCGCGAATGAGTCCATCGTAGCGCGTCGAAGAGCGCTTGCCGCAATAGAAACAGGAAAGCAGCCTGCCGCGGCCTCTTAGTTGTGCCATTGAGCTTTGAAGTCGTAGGCTCCTCGGCCTGAACAATGCATTTATGCAGGCCGGCGGAATCACTTTCTTGGTTGATCTCGTTGTTTGATGGGAACTTTCTAGGTTCTGCCGGGCGGTCTATTGGCTGTTCCTAAGGAATGCAGGGGAAAGGGCAGGGATGCACGAGGACCAGCAGGAACATGAGGTCATCCCATTTTCTGCTGGGAACCTTATCATCTAATGCGCTAACAGATGGCGCTAAAAAGCTGCTGTCACTGTCACATTGCTGCTGTCTTGATAGACTCTAGTGCCTTCCCCACACTTCCTCAGTGATGTCCTTGGTGGTTCTAGAGCTTCACTAACAGCTTGAGATGGAGTTCCATGTATTTCCTCATCAAAGGTACTACCTATTCTGAGCTCATATTTGACCGAAGTGAGAAGAATTTCAAAGTCTCAAAAGAGAGGGAGAGTATTCACTTCCTAACCTGCCTTTATTGAAAGGAGTCCACACAGACTAGAATATGTGCACTCTCTGCCTGAGGCGAAGTAAATCAGGAAGGAACAAGTGGTGACAATATCCCCATCTGAGAACTTCACTTCAGTTCACAACACATTGCTGCTGAGAACCCAGACTAATCACCACTGCTTCCTACAACTCCAACCATGCAAGGTTTGACAACAAGACACAGCTAAGCCTCTGTATATCCTCATTTCTCTTTAAAAATGTCAAGCAACGATAAACCAGCCGCTTCTACTCTTCTTGGCATTGTTGCTGCACTTTGTGCTCTCGGATTCGCCAGCATTCTACGATCATCGTGGAAAGCGTCACTTGCAACACTAGTCCTGTGTGTTATCACACTCCTCATTTTTGTAACGGTACATTATTCAGAAATTTGAGTGATCTTAGGAATTGAGCTCACGATATGGTACAGATTCGTCATCTCCAGATCCAACGCCGCCGCCTCAAACATCCCGTGGCTCCTGCCAAAGTTACCAAGGATGCTAGTCCTGGCTTATTGAGAGGAGCTTACTTTCTGGTGGTGTTGGGCTCAGGTGGACATACCACAGAGATGCTCGCCATGATGGAGATCGGTTTTCCCAAGGTCCCCAACATGCATCGACGTTACCTCATCTCCAGTGGCGACGACATGTCCATCAAGCACTTGGGGTCGTTCGAGCGGGACCTCAAGACTGCGCATGGGGAGAAAGTAGCCGGAACATATGATATGCACAAAGTCAGCCGAGCTCGCAAGATCCATCAGAGTCTTCTCACCACGCCGTTCACCGCCTTGCTCTCAGTTCTCGAGATCTACCCGCTGCTGTTCTCTTCCCCCTTTACCGGGGTCCGAAAGAGACAGCAATTTCCAGATATCATCCTCACGAACGGACCGGCGACGGGATTTATCGTTGGATTGGTCGCTTATTTTCTCAAGATATTCTACGTCATCCCTGAGGATACCGCACAAATTCTCTATATCGAGTCGTGGGCCAGAATTCGGACTCTGAGTCTCACTGGCAAGCTATTCCATTTCACTGGTATTGCGGATCTTTTTCTTGTCCAGCATGAGAAGGTGGCGAAGGCTTATGGCGTCAAGAATGCGGGGTGCCTGGTCGTCAAAAGGGGAAGGTGAGGAGAGCAAGGACATTGCCGAACTTCTCCGTAACGAAGTATTATCCGGAAGTATCTGTCCTCGGTCCGTTTATCAAGGCATTGAATCAGAACATTGTCATTGGAAAAGCTACGAGCCTAAGTCTGATGCTCTGGACCGAATGAAGGTTGCGGGTGCCTAAAATGCTTCAGATTATGTAGTTGCCTATCAGGCGGTCGCAGCAGGGCCGTTGTCACCCAGCAATACTCGATCACCAACTGTCATCAGGCAGATCATATTATACAGAGTATTCTTAGTGCGTGCTCACCAGCACCGTCGTGTGGACTATCAAGCCGTAGCAGCAGTCGCCTCTTCCGCCCCATCCTCGGCCTCCGCTTCAGCTGGCGACTCGTCGCCAAATGTCTGGTAGTTTGCGTTGTGAGCGGCTTCAAGCAGGATCGCACGCTGCTTAGCCCAGCCCTTCCACCTCTCGAACTCGTTGTTCTCCAATTCCTCTCCGATCTGCAGCTTGTTCTTGCCAAAGTAGGCGCCAACCCATCTTGCCTCCTCCCTTGCCACGCGCTTCTCGATCTCTTCTTCTTGACGCAGGGCATAGAACTCCTTTCTGGCGGCATCGTACGCTTGATCTCGGGACATCTCGGTGTTGTGCATGAACCACAATTGGCGTTGAACGACACTGAGGGTTGTTAGCAACAGGTTGATATGCGCATGCAAAATCAGCTCACCTTTCACCAGTCAGCTGGATACCACGCTGTCGCAGACCCTTGCTCCAGTCGCATCTCTGCCCGTCCTTTCCGTCCCCTTCCAGGATCACTCTCGGCCTGGCCAGCTCCCACGGGTGGTCTCGGTAGAAAGTCGACCGCAACGAGTCCTCTTCGTGAACTATCCTTGGTGGCTTGTAAATGTTTCGCGGCTTGCGATGCTTAGTGTTGGGAGGGCTGTTGAAGACCGCCACTGGTCTCGTGAGAACTTCGCCGGGCGGGATGTCGCGCATGACCTGGAACCAAGGCGGCTCCTGGATAGGATAGTTGGGGAGGATTCTGGAGTTCAGCTCCTGGCTAACAGCCTGGTAGACCCTTGCGGGTCGTATTTGTCGACCCATTCTCGCCTTCCTAAGGCGTCAGTGACTTACACCAGAACGCAAAAGCCGCATTGAAACCTACCGTTCGTCAGTGGTACGATGTTGGCTGTCGCGAACTGCAGACCTGGAATTTTGGAGCGTCGGCCAATCCTAAAGCCGCGCCCGGTCTTCCCGTCCCGGGACCGGCCCCACTTTACCATGGATTTCACCAGCGAAATAATTCAACCCAATCGTTCTCGAGCTTTTGGTAAACCAGCTCAAGCTCACCGACCTCGCCCTTCCTTTTTTGACAGCACCCTTCTTGCACTTTCCGCCAGCTCGCGCTCTGTATGGGACGGTGAAGCCACAGGCCGCAATGCCCGACAGCCCATGAAAGCTCTCAGCCGGATTGACGGGTCCGTATGCGGCGCGATCCTCTTGACTCGACCCTCGGCGACTCGAGTTGCAGTTTCTTCCCGCCCCAAGCTTCGAGACGGCAGACCCCCGAGGGCGCCGGCGCCACAATTCCGTCTAACTTGTACCGGAAACACTCGAGCGCAGGGCCTCCATTGCCCGCAGACCTCCTCGTGGCTGCTGGCCACCTTTCTGCCGGCGCCCTCTAAACGTCGGCGATTTGCCAACGAAGCTCTGCATAGCCGCCAGCGAACTCAGCATTACAGCAATGCAGCTGCCGCTGCAGCCGCAGACAAGGCCGTCTCGGATAGTGACAAGGTCGTGTATACGTCAAAAGCACGAAGAGCTCTGCTACAATACGTCCTCACGAAGAAGGACGTGGGCACAGTGGAAGAGCACCTCGAGATGATACGGGACCCGTATCTCCAGAGATATGCCCAGCCAGAGCCGACAAGGATAGTGGTGTCAGAAAGAGAAGCGGATCACCAGTACCCATCTTACCAGGATGCGATTCATGGAGACGAACGCCTGGAGGAGGCAGTGAGGGAGTTGGCTCATGCCACGTACATGAGGCAAAGATATCCGACGAGAATGAGCCTGGGAATGCTTTACCAGGTGTACTTGGCTTTACCAGAACCGCGGATGATTCAAATGCCGGCGGTTTTGCGCCACAAGTTGCTCAAGCTCTTCGGTACTCCCAAGAAGCGAAATTCGAAGGCGATGCTGCGATACTTCTCGCTGGTTTCGGAGGTGAAGGAATGCGGCCTTGCTCTCAGACGCAGCGAATGGAATCATGCTCTGTCGCTGTCGGCTCGATATGTCGGAACAACTACCGAGACGGAAACCGAGGATACCCTGCACCTGTGGAAGGAAATGGAGGCATCCGGGGTGAAGGGCAACGAGGTCACATTCAACATTCTTTTCGACGCCGCTTCCAAATCCGGAAATTTCGAACTGGCTGAGATGATATACAAGGAGATGGATTCTCGGGGTATCGCTTTTACTCGGTATCACCACGTCAGTCTCATACACTACTTCGGTCTCAAGAAGGACGCCGACGGCGTGCGGGCTGCGTACAAGGAAATGATCGAAGGCGGAGAGCTCATCGACACAGCTGTTCTGAACTGTGTGATCTCGAGCTTCCTCAGATGCGACGAGGACGTGGCAGCAGCACAGGTCTACAGGCACATGAAGGTTAACCTAGTCAAGGGTGGTACCGAGCTGCCTCCAAAGAACTATAACCATGACCAGGTTGCTACCTCGGTGCTCAAAATGCTCACCAAAGTCGCCAAAGTTCATCCGGAACTACGTCCCAAGTTTCAGGAGTTGGCAAATATTCAACCCGATCTCCGAACTTACCGCGCATTGCTCAATTACTTTTGTGTTAGGACCGGAAATTTCGAGAGGGTAGCGCAGTACCTGGATGAAATGAAGATCTTCAAGATACCGGTCTATGGCAGCATCTTTCTTATTGTTTTCCAGGGGTTCAGCATACACGGGGGATATTATGGCTCTGAGTGGACCGGCAAGCGACTGCGGGCAGTGTTTGCAGCATTGATTGATGCTCTAGACAATGAGCCGCGTCGCCTCCCTTCTGACGATGTGTCGGACGATTTATACCTTGACACATGGTTGATCATGTGGACGCTTCGAGCCTTTAAGAAATGTACGAATAACGAGAAACTCCTGGGTGCTTATGACCAGTTGAAGGCGAGATGGGACCTCGGTGAGGAGAAGGCCAAGTACATGGACGCTTATGTCAACAACTTGTTGGCTGGAAAAGATAAAGCACTACCTGCTGGTTTGCGGGAGAAACCCAAGGTTGTCATAAGGAGGAGACGGCTGGTGTGACAACATTTACCCATAGACATGATACCAATAATTGTAACATACACCAAACTGGAACAAAGTATTGGCGCAAGGTGGTTGCAGTATCCTGCCCACATTTACCTTGTGCAAGAGGTTCACCATAGGGGTCGAACTATGCCATCCGCAATGGAACGTTCAGTGGCGCAAAACTCGGTGGAAAAGAATCGCTGAGGGCGAAATGCTCTATTTCTGCTCATGTACAAAGTCGCCCTCTATCCCAACTCAGTCCATGTCGTACATTTGCGATCGACTCAAGGAAAAAAGTATTCGTGGTCGCTTAAGCCTTGGGCTTGTAGGTTTGCCAGGCTGAAAGCTGGTTAGCAAGCAGTTTCGACATCAGTCGGCGATCACCGGGGGAACTGAAAAAGCACGCACCAGCGATGCCGAAGGGGGCGAAGAAGCCGACAAAGGCGTAGGTCCAGAATCCGGCGCCGAACCACTTGGACTTGGGGTTGAAGGGGATGTTGGAGTAAGGGCCCTCGGGGTAGTGGTAGGGCGAGCTCATCTGGGCGCGAGTGGTCTGGAAGCCGCGGCGAGCGATGACGGTGCGAGTCTGGGGGACCGCGCGGGCGGCGGCACGGGCAAGCATCTACGGAGACCTGGTCAGCATCAATTGAACATTTCGGAGCTCTAAGGAGACTGCGGCTACTTTGACAATGTGTTCTGAGGCTATCGCGACGCGCAATGGGGAGGAGCAGAGGTGCGTTTATGGTGTTGAGCTCATTCAGCAGGATGATCTGAGATGATTCCGACCAAGCTCCAAAGATCCTCGCCCAAAGCCACCAATTATGTAAGGGCACGTGATGTTCAACCGGATGACGGTCCAGTCCTGCGGTCGGGATTGCAACTGCTAAGAAGGAGTGTGACCGCCTTCCGAGGCAAGGGCCACTAAGTTTTTTTTTCTGCCGTTGCCCACCATCCTGCAAATAAGGTATTAGGCAGTTGTTGCGACCGCTGCACCTTGCTGGGACCCAGGCAAAATTGAGAGCTTCGTCTAGTCTCTCGATACCTTACAAAAACCTGCGAGAAGGACTGCCGACGTGGTTCCTCTCGCGGCCATCGCCATTTGGAAATCGTGAAGCACTTTCCCTTTCTCATCTCTCAATTGGATTGTGCTCCTTATTTTCTGCATCGTTACGTCAGCAAATCAGGGTCGCGCGCTGCCTTTGTTTTTCCCACAACAGCCCCAACTTACCCGTCATGGACGAGCTTTTCGACGTCTTCGACGCCCAGCCCGACGCGGCGCACGACTCGCCCAGTGAGCCCGAGCCCGAGCCGTCGCAATCTCAGCCTCCGAAGTCACGCAAGAAGGACAAAAAGAGCAAGAAGCGCAAGGCCGACGGCGAGATCAAGAATGGCGTCACTCCCAAGCAGGAGGAGGATGCCGCCATGCCCGATGCCGACGAGACTTCCAAGGATGGAGAGGAAGCTGACGATGGCGCTGCTACTTCCGACGACCAGCACGAAAGCCACAAGCGTCGAAAGAAGGGAGACGAGGCTCAACCTGTCTTGACCGATACCTTCCAGACCGCCCAGTCCAGAGAGGTCGCCGGTGCTGCTACCTTCACCAAGGCAGAAGACGAATCGCTCGTTCTGTCCCATAACATTCAGCATCAGGTGGCGCTTCCCCCCGACCTGGACTACGAATACGTCCCGCTTTCTGAGCATAAGCCTCCTGCAGAGCCTGCGCGCAAGTACAACTTCAAGCTCGACCCCTTCCAGGCGTTGTCCGTGGCTTCAATCGAGCGAGAGGAGAGTGTCTTGGTCTCTGCTCACACATCTGCCGGAAAGACTGTTGTCGCCGAATACGCGATCGCTCAGTGCTTGAAGCGCAACCAGCGCGTCATCTACACCAGTCCCATCAAGGCCCTTAGCAACCAGAAGTACCGAGATTTCGAGGCCCTGTTCGGTGATGTCGGTCTTATGACCGGTGATGTCACGATCAACCCTACTGCGAGTTGTTTGGTCATGACCACGGAAATTCTGCGATCCATGTTGTATCGTGGTTCCGAGATCATGCGCGAAGTCGCCTGGGTTGTGTTCGACGAGATTCACTATATGAGAGACAAGACCAGAGGTGTCGTATGGGAGGAGACCATTATTCTGCTTCCCGATAAGGTTCGCTACGTCTTCTTGTCCGCCACTATTCCGAACGCCTTCCAGTTCGCAGAATGGATCGCCAAGATCCACCACCAGGCGTGTCACGTCGTCTACACCGATTTCCGACCTACTCCCCTTCAGAACTATTTTTTCCCTGCCGGAGGCAACGGCATCTTCCTCGTGGTTGACGAGAAGGGTGTATTCAGGGAAGGTAACTTCCAGAAGACTATGGCGCTCATTGAGCAAGGCAAGGGCCAAGATCCCAACAACGCCAACGCCAACTGGAAGGGCAAAGGTGCGAAGAAGAATACTTCCAAGGGTGGACAGGCTGCGGACATGAAGTCTGACATCTCCAAGATTGTCAGAATGATCATGCAGAAGAGCTTCCATCCCGTCATTATCTTCAATTTCAGCAAGAAGGAAGTCGAAAACCTGGCTCTGAACATCTCCCACTTCCAGTTCAACAACGACTCCGAGCAGGCCATGGTTAAGACCGTCTTCAATAACGCCATCCAGAGTTTGTCTGAGACCGACCGCGAGCTTCCCCAGATTCAGAACCTGCTGCCTCTCTTGCAGAAGGGTATTGGTGTGCATCACTCAGGATTGCTTCCCATCTTGAAGGAAACGATCGAGATTCTGTTCCAAGAATCGTTGATCAAAGTTCTGGTCGCAACTGAGACATTCTCAATCGGTCTCAACATGCCGGCTAAGACAGTTGTCTTCACTCAGGTCACCAAGTGGGATGGTGTTCAGCGAAGACCTTTGACTCCATCCGAGTACATCCAAATGTCTGGTCGCGCCGGCCGTAGAGGTCTGGATTCCCGTGGTATTGTCATCATGATGATTGACGACAAGATGGAGCCCGACACTGCGCGCGCTATCGTGGTTGGCGAGCAGGACCGTCTCAACTCAGCCTTCTATCTCGGTTACAACATGATCCTTAACCTTCTCAGAATTGAGGCCATCTCCCCCGAGTTCATGCTTGAGCGCTGCTTCCACCAGTTCCAGACCGGTGCCAGCGTTCCTACTTTGGAGCGTGACCTAATGGCTCTTCAGCAGGAAAGAGACAGCATGTCTATTCCCGATGAGGTCACCATCAAGGACTACTACAACTTGCGCAACCAGCTGGAGCAGTACACTAGCGATATGCGGGCGGTCATTCAGCATCCTGACTACTGCATCGACTTCATGCAACCCGGACGTTTGGTCAGAATCCACGATCCAAAGAAGACGAACAACACCTTGGGTGGTGCTGATTTTGGCTGGGGTGTCGTCCAGAACCTGGTGAAGCGTAGGGAGCGCAAGCAAGGCGAGCCCGAGTATCCCCCCCAAGAATCCTACTTCATTGACGTTATGATGGTTCTCGATCAGAAGAGTGCACCTGTGGCTGACGGCGCCCACCCTACAACTACGGATATGCCCACGGGCTTAGTCCCATATCCTCGCCCAGAGGAGCCCGCTAACGGTGCACGATTCGAAATTGTTCCCTGCCTGTTGACGTGCGTCAAGGCCATCAGCCAAATCAGAGTCTTCATGCCCAAGGACAGCAAAACGCAATCAGCATTGGAAGAGGTCAGCCGCTCTCTGCGAGAAGTGCACAGACGGTTCCCCGATGGAGTGCCCATTCTCGACCCCATCGAAAATATGGGTATCACCGACGACTCATTCAGAGCCCTCATGCGCAAGATTGAGATGTTAGAAGCCCGCTTGCTCACCAACCCGCTGCACGGATCGCCTCTTCTCCCTGAGCTATACCTACAGTACCGCGCCAAGGAGAAGCTGGGAGAACAGATCAAGGCGAAGAAGAAGGAAATCGCCAGACTTCACAGCATTGCCCAAATGGACGAGCTGAAGGCCCGCAAGCGTGTCCTGCGCCGTCTTGGATTCCTCAACGAGAACGAGGTCGTCGAACTAAAGGCCCGCGTCGCCTGCGAGATCTCATCCACCGAGGGCCACGAGCTTGTCCTTGCCGAGCTCCTGTTTGACCGTTTCTTCAATGAGCTTACCCCAGAGATGATCGCCTCCGTTCTAAGCTGCTTCGTCCTTGACGAGAAACTTGAGACCGCGGCGCTTCGTGAAGAACTGGCCAAGCCATACCGCGAGGTCCAAGCCAAGGCCAAGCAGGTGGCCAAGGTCAGCCGTGAAAGCAAGCTGGAACTCAATGAGGAGGAATACTTGGCTGGCTTCAAGTGGCAGTTAATGGAGACTGTCTACGCTTGGGCCCAGGGCAAGCCATTTGCGGAGATATGGTAAGTGAATCGATTCCATGACCAATACTTTCTTGCTAACACGATGACAGCAAAATGACGAACGCCTACGAAGGCTCTTTGATCCGTCTCTTCCGTCGCCTGGAAGAGCTCATCCGCCAGATGGGCCAGAGTGCCAAGGTTATGGGCAGCGACGAGCTTACGCAAAAGTTCGAGGACAGTCTGGCCAAGATCCGTCGCGACATCGTCGCCGCCCAGAGTTTGTATCTCTAAAAGGTAAGGTTTGTCTCGGGCACTTTTCCAGCTGGGCGAGTTGCTAGCCCACCTCTTCGTTCTGTCGTTTGTTCATGTAGCCCCCGGGGATATGAAAAAGGCGTTGATGGGTTTTCGGAGGTTTATACCATGTAGAATCTTTTTGTGTGTGCGGATTCGGGGTTGTAAGAGGCTCGCAAGCGTCCTTTCTCCATGGCCACCAATGAAGCAGATAATGGCCCTTTTTTGCTCTTCCTGTCTACGTGATCATGCTCATAATCTATGTCCTGCGAACCCCTGGTATCATTAAGCCAACCCCAAACGCCAATGAATGCATTCTCCCTATCGATCGCCCGAAAATGCCCTGATAACTCCGATGATGATGCTCAGTGTGACACCGAATCCGATAAAGTCCTGCCACCGCCCGGAGAGCATGTTCTCCTCTCTCGAAAGCCAGCCGAGACATCCCAACGGCCAGAAGAAGCCCACGATCATCCCTTCTATGAGAAGATCGAGAACGCCGCCCATGACGCCGAACGCATCATCTCCGCCGGCCTCTCCACCATCTCCGCCTCCGCCCGCAGCCCCAGGCAGCGCGCCGCCGGCATTGGTATCTATCCACGTGTCCTCGAGCGCGCGCATCGAGTCCGGACTGGGCATCGTGTCGGGCGTGTACTCGGACGCGCGGATCTCGCGAAACTGCAGCCGCAGCTGGTTCACCTCCGCCGCCGTGAAGCCGGCGTTCAGCAGGCGATCAAAGCCGCGCGGCACGGTCGGACGCTGAGACTGCGACCGGCGCCCTCCCGCGTTCTGCCCGTCGCCGGGGGGGTTCGAGGAGGCGGCCGGCGCGGACGGCGGGCGCAGTGCGGCTTCTGCTTCGGCCGCGAGCTCGGCGTCGGTCAAGCTGTGGCCTATGCTGCAGTTGACGTAGACCCTCGGCGGCGCGGCATCGTGGGCCTTGGCCTTCCCCTTGCCTTTGGGGTCGTCGGACCCCGACGGGAAGGACGGGGTGGTCGGGGTCGAGGTTGACGAGGGAGGCGGCGGCGGTAGGGGCCGGAGGACGGAGCTGAGGGCCGATTCGTCCGGGAGGATCTTGCCCTGGTGGATGAAGCGCAGGCGGCGCTGGGAGTCTGGCTGGGAGAGGCGGGAGCGGATGAGGTGCTTTAGAGCCGCTACGGTGGTCTGGGAGGGGGCGGGGATGTCGAGGTCGAGGTCGGGCAGTGACGTTGTGAATCGGATTCGGAGGAGGAGGGGAGGTGTCCATGGGCGTGGATTGGTCATTTTGGCGGCATTGTTGAGCTGGGTTTGCTGAGGATCCGTCGTGGAATGGAGCTTGACGCTGGTGAAGCTATGTTGCTGGAAGCGATGACATTTACTGTTATCTTATCGATATCAGATAATGAATTGGTGCCTGGAATTCGTACTGCATAAATGCATATTACGCAGTTACGAGCCGTGACCTTGTCATTTACAGCCAGAGCCCAGGCGATATAGACCTCTCTTCAGCTCAGTCTTAGTCTCCTGAACGATCCTTGATGGAAGTAACTGAGAATTCGAGGTTCATTTCAAACATAATGATGTCTTGTAAAAGGGGTCTTGAGGTTGGGTTGAGGGGAAACCACAGGCAAAATTGTCATTGCTTGTGAAGTTCGACAAACTGACTTCAAAGTGGCCGCGAAAGATGCATAGAGAGACTACTAATTCTGAATTCTTTCAAAAACTTGAGGCTCAATTCATTGAGTACTTGGTCTATCGATCATCTTGCGAGTTGCAGGTGATTTATGGTGTATCTAGCTGCAATGGTCCCCAGCAAGCTCATGTTTATTCGTTGCAGAAATGCCTTCAACGTTAAGCTGAACATCAAAATGATTGAGCCATGTCCATAATTTCAGTAGAGATCGATAATACCTCTCATGTTACAAAGCTCTACCGCTGGGTTTATTCATAAACCAACACAAACGTAACAACCCAGCCACAAGGTCTTGCAGTCGTTGCCCACATCCGGGTTCCATTTGTTGAAGTTGGCTTTGGTGATTTTGTACTGTTTGATAATGGTGTCGCAAGTGTTTCCGCTACTCACCTTATGCCACTTTTTACAGCCACAAATAGGCTTCGGCTGTGTGGGTGTCGGTGCTGTTGGGTTGCATGTGTTTGCTGGTTGCTTTTTGGTGGTGGTCGGTTGAGTCGGTTTCTTCGTTGGCGTCCCTGGAATGCCTAGACCACGCGTCAGCAGCTTTCAATCTCATCAGACTGGTCTTGCGACGTGCGCTCACCAATACAGTAGTAGTACCCAACCCAAAGGCCGGAGCAGGAAGAGCCTACGGCCGGGTTCCATGCGTAGAACTGAGCGAGGGTGAAGGTGCCATATTGGTCAACAATCTTCTGGCAGCTGTCCCCAAACTTTGCAAGATGAAAACGCTGACAATTGGATGCAATATTGTCCTGCGTAGGAGTGGGACCAGCCGGTTTAGCAGAGGTCTTCGAAGTCGCCGTCGACTTCGCCGAGGAGGCCTTTGTTGGTGTTCCCGGAATACCGACGCAGTAGTAGGCGTCAGCCCACAGGCCCGAGCAATCGCTTCTCACCGCAGGGTTCCAAGACACGAACTCAGCCAGCGTGAAGACGTTGCCTTGAGCCGCGACGATCTTATTGCAGTCATCGCCCGAAATTGCGCGGTAGAATTTGGCGCAGGTCTCGATGAGCCCATCCTGGGTCGGGCTGGGCTTTACCTCGCCTGTAGCCGTCGGCTTTGAGGTCGTGCGCGCAGTTGTAGCAGTCGATTTCGTGGTTGGACGCGGGAGGCCGTTATTCACCTCGACGCAGTACGAGTTGCCGACCTTGATACCGCTGCAGTCCGTTTTGACGCTCGGGTTATAGTCCAGGAACTCGTCGTGAGACAGGCCCCAGCTTTCTTCGAAGAAGCTGCAAGTATAAGTCTTGTCGTAGGCGGTATCGTACCAGGTACAATCGGCTGCGGTACCGGGTGGCACAGGGCCATCTTGTCTGCGTACGACGTGGAGTTTATGGCGCTTCTTGTCCTCTGGCGCCGTTGCAAATGTATAGCCACAGGCTACGGAGACGCACATGAGGGAAATCTTGAAAAGATGCATCCTCATTTGAGCACAACACAGCGCGGTTGTCTGAGGTGTGCTTCTGTCTGGTGAGAGCCCACATGTATCCTTGACGAGCGAAGCGACTATATATCGTCATTGTCAAAGCCTCAACCTCGAAAATCCAAACAAATCACCCGAGCGAGCCATCTGCTATCGTGAGATGGTAAGACCTCTTCCAAGGCCTCGGCTTTGCGTCGGCCGTGGCCGTCAACCGGTGACTGACGCTGGAATACTAGATGATAAGAAAGCGTTAAGTAAGGCAAAACCAGGCATCACACTGCATATATTGGAGTAAACTGATGTGCATGTCTTTGCCTCAAACAGTTGCGTTACTGAGACTTTAAACACTGGATATGCAAGGGTTCCCGTTCCCCCGCAGTTGCCGTTCGCCAGTGTTCCACGTCGCCACTATGTCGCTCA
Organism: Colletotrichum agaves; assembly: GCA_036785465.1. Taxonomy (NCBI): domain Eukaryota; kingdom Fungi; phylum Ascomycota; class Sordariomycetes; order Glomerellales; family Glomerellaceae; genus Colletotrichum; species Colletotrichum agaves. Next base: position 35,523 of record JAXISO010000015.1, read on the forward strand.
GGTGCGGCCAGATCACCCGCCGCCTTAAGGTGGTATGAGGAGCGCGAGCAAGGTGAGCAGGGTGAGTTAGTACAGGATCTCAACTCACGGGCAACGGCGTGTTAGTGTCTGTTACCAGGAAGATGTTTACAGATAACAGTTGGACGATGTATGCTACATTGGTGGCTTGCGTTAGCTTGTTTCAGGCTACCCTCCATCCATCCATCCATCCATCCATCCATCCATCCATCCATCCATCCATCCATCCATCCACCTATCCACCTATCCATCCATCCATCCATCCACCTATCCATCTATCCATCCATCCACCTATCCATCATGTCTTACTATATAAGACAACTAGGGGAATATTTGAAAACAATTTACCCTTAACTAGTCAAAACAGCAACCATGACGGACCTGGCAGTCCAATGGGCCGGATTACATTGTAGGATAACAGCTACTCCCTACTTTATACTCTCTGCTTTTCATGATGTCCTCGTTTGTTGCGGACGGCTTGTCGATGCTCCGCCTCAATTTTCAGAAACCTTCACTCTCCAGAAGCTAGTCCAGATGGTAGGCCGGAGAGTTCACACGTATACTGGAAATCCTTGTCACAATGAGCCTGAGAAAAAAGACCAGCTATGCACAGTAGAGTTGTTTCACCACATACTCAACTCTATCGCCTCTGGTGTCCTCACTTATAGAGAAGCAACTCGGAGCATCATAGATGACCTACGTTCCTGTGTGGTGTTCCTTGGTCTTGAAACCGCCAAGTTTACTATAGGGGACTTCAAATCAGATAGTTGGTTGAGCAGCCTTCGATCTGTTGGCCTTTGGCCGGACGAGGCACTGGTACGTTGCCCAGCAATCCGAAATGGTCAGAGCTGATACCACCATTTAGGCAGAGGTGCCTTGGAGATTGACGACTAATTTGAAGATTACGCAAATTCAAGATCTCTGCGGCTTCATTAGCGATACCTATGTATTATGGGAGCCCGTGGAAATGTACTCTCTCCATGATACTCAAGCGGTCGTCGTCTGGTACGCAGTTAGTTTTTCCGTCGACTTGGACGTAGGGAAGTGGGACGGCATGTGCATAGATATAAGTACTCTGACATTGTTTCGGACCTGCTCAATGCACGCGCAGCAACCAGGCCAGCTCATTTTTGCGATTCTGGCAATCTTTTCATATTATCGAATCTCATCATCATCATCAGGAGCCACTGGGCCCTCGCAGTTCGGGCCTAAACTGGCCTCTCGTGGGAAAGGGTCCATCATTACGAATGTCAACGATCTCTTGGAGGGCAACATCCCAGCGTCATCGTCGTCGATGTAGATGGCTAGCCAGGAGTAGATGGCGATGTGTAGTTTTACGGGAAAGGGATGAGTGGGATAGTAGGCCTGGACGTATGTGGTTAGTTGTGTGAGTCTGAGTAAATGTCGAACCCTGAGCGACCACTGCTGGAGTCAAAGAGGCAGAAAGAAAACATACACAAGCGAGAGTGAGGCCGACATCGAAGTACCGCTGCGCATATTCAGACTCGTACGGCGCTCCTGAAGTGGCGGCATATTCGAGCATCGCAGCTTCGAGGGCTGGCCGTGTGTTAGGATGCTGAGGGGCTTGGTATTTGAGGTCGCGGACGAGTTTGGAGAAAATGGCGCCCAATTTGGGGTTTGCCATTCCAAGAGCCCTGCTCTCATTAGAAAGTGCCATTTTTGAAGCTGAGCTTCGACTGTCGTGTTGAACAAATGCGTTCTTACAACTTCAAAAAGCAAACATGATCAGATGTACATTACGAATGGCGTGGTTTTAATAACTATCTTCATCAACACTACGTGACTCATGAGCATTTCTGATTTTAGATCCTTTGATAACACGCCGCGGACCGCGGCCTTTCGCCCGTGCTCGTTACCGGAGGATTTGTTTCATTTTTTCCCAGGAGACTTGAAGTCAGATCACGATGTTACGTAGCCAATTGGCTTACACGGCCCCGCACCAAGTCCGGGTACGCCTTTAGTTGCCTGTATTATCGCTATTGGCTAATTCAGGCGTCTTCATCCATGGATCTGGAGACCTGGTCTTATCTCATGTTTGCCACCTTATGGAGCTGGCCCCCCTGCTAACTGGGTCGTCGCTTACTGCCTTGTTAACTTAGCACGTTGTGTGTTGTGAACCCTTGTACAGAGTATCATGATCCTAAGCTAATGCGTCGTCGCCGTTGGCTAGGTACATGCTTCGACTTCAACATATCAACCGCTCTCGGCCCGAACGGGCCGCAGCTCGCCTCTTTCTTTTTCCGTAACGTTTTCGCTTGGTGCATTATTGCTAGCTGCGCCGCCTTATCTGCATGGCACTGAGGCGGATCTTGGCGCTGTTTCTTGCCTAGTTCGCCTTGTTTCTTGCCTAGTTGCTTACCCCCTTGTCGCTTATTCCCCTGCTGCTCACTGCATCTGATCATCTCTCCACACCCAGGCGGATCTTGTCTCCATTCACTGCAGCTTCTTCGGTCACTGCCATGACTGCGTCGTAAGTCGTCAATCGCTCCGCCAAGTCGTCATTGTCGAATAGCAGTGCAGATGTTATGAGTGAATTCCGTTCGTCCTTATCTTGGTACTCGCTTTCCACCTCTCCGGCATGGCCATGCGGCTCTCTTTGCCGATCACTGCAACGTCGCGCTTACATGTCCTCTGTCTCGGGTCCGAAGCCATCGATCCACTTATGTATCGCTCTGCCCGCCGTAAATCGGCGCTTACACGAGAACGAGTTAACTCCGCTGCCGCCAGACAAGCTTTCTGCAGCGGAGGCGGCCGCGCGCGAGGATGACAAGGTTGTCGACAACTACCATTCCGTTCTCGGCTAAGCGATAGTTTCAGTCTTGCCTTGATATGCGCGGTCCAGCCCGGACTCGTGGCCGTCCTTTCGGGTTCGGGATTTCCTTTGAGTTTATGCCGACGTTTTCTTACCGGATTTTATTGAATATGGCAGGAGTTGCCTGTGGGGGCAGTACGAGTCAACAACTCTGCTTAAGACTCTTGTTGGAGCCAGGCCCTCCCAGCTGGTGGCTGTTGTCTGCCAGCTGGCGGCTCTGGGAGTCTTCAGCCTCCACGGCCCACTGGGCCAGTAGTTTAGTTTCCCATCATCATCACTGTTTTCACCATTGATCAATCCCATGCTTCCATAGGTTATAAGCCTAGCCTTTTTTGAGGTTATCTCGTACCTAAATTAAGGTTATTTTACCCTTCCTTTTTCTATTATTTTTAATATAGTTAAAGTGGCTAAATTGTGATCTTTTCGTGGGTTAAAGTTATTATTTATTCTTCATAAAAGTATATTTTTAATGTGACTTTTCACTTCACATTAACTTCATAAGTTTTACTTAGCTATTAATTTTTTACCCATAATTAATTAATACTAACTAATATTTAATAATTTATTTTATCTCTACTTTCTCTCCTCTATTTCTATCCCTATTATACTTATACTTATTCTTATTATAGCTCCTAAGTTTAAATTAGTAACTAGTTAAATCCCTTACCTTAAGAGTGAATCTAATTAGTAGGAGTAGTATATATTAATAATAGTAAGCTTAAGAGAATAGAGACTTAAGAAGTATATTAATTTAAATATTCTAAGACCTATTAATATAGAAGTAATTAAGGAGTAGGAACTTAATTATAATATAACCTACTTATATATTATTACTACTTATAATACTATTTTACTTTAATTAATTAATACTAATTAAAAGAATAATAGTAATTTATATACTTTATAGTAAGTACTTAAGAAGTATATTTTATAAGTTTTATAAAATACTTTAATTATTATTATTAGTAAGTTTAATAAAATATTTACTAATAATTATAAAACCCTCTATAAGGCTCTAAATTAATACTATTACCTCTATAAGTAAATTAAAACTTTATTTAATAACCTTCCTAATAACTATTATATAGTCTTATTATTTAACTTCTTTAAGAACTATTTTCCTAATACCTATAAGTACTATATATTAAAGGGCTCTAAAAAACCTACTTAGAATAATATTATAAATACTATTTATACTCTTACTTAGAATAAGGACTAGAAGTAATCCTTTATATTTATTTATAGTAATAACTTCTCTAAGAGCCAGCTATTATTATTATTATTATTATTAGTTAAATTAAGTAGTAAAGAGAGGAAGAAATATAACCACTATAAAGGTTTATATAATACTACTAAGTACTACTAGGCTTATCCCAATCTTATTCCTAATTATTATAAGAATTATAATACTCTTATTAAAAAGACTAATATATATGTCTATAATAATAAGTATAAATAGGATTAACCTTATAATTATTTAGTTGGAGTTAGAGTTTCCCCTATTATTATCCAAAGTAGTATACTTATAATTATATAAAATACTATATTATTAATAAATTAAGTAATTCTCACTATAACTAATAATAATCTTATTATAAGAGATAATATTATTCTTAATTTAGACTATACTACTACTACCTTTAATAATCTTTATTATTTTATTAGTTATATAGAGAAGAATAATTTAATTCCCTCTACTTTAGCCTCTAGTAAAGTAGTTAAATTACTTAGAGTTAGTACTATTTTCTTCTAAACTTAGGACCCCTCTAACCCTAATATTATTAATAATTAGACTATTTAGAATATTAAGTTTAACCCTTATACCCCTACTAACTTCCTTAGCCTAGGATCTCTTCAATCCTCTAGTATTAAGTATAATTAAAAGACAGTAAGCCTCATTAATATAACCTCTTATAATTAATTAGTATAAGTTAATTAGGTCTTTAATATTTATATTATTAATACTACTAAGGGTAATAGTCTCCCTTAAAAGATTACTATAACCCTCTCTTTATTTTAGTTAAATTAATAACCTTCCCTTAAGTTAATATATTATTAACTTATTTATACTTACCCCTCAAAGGTAATTAAGTCCTATAAATAAGTAGGTATTCACTTTATTAAGATAAAGATTAATAATTTCTTCTATAAATTATACTATTTAAGTAAATTAATTAAAATTATTAATTATAATTCTCCTCTCCCTCTTATTAATATTAATAATAAAATCCACTTTAATTTTATTAGAGTTCTTCTAGTCTCCCTTAATAGCCACTACTATATTCTTTACCTTATAAATAAATATAATAAATATTATTAGGTTATCTTTCTTCGTAACTATAAATATATTATAGTTCTTATAGTACTAAAGAAATAGGATACTAAATTCTTTAACCTTACTAGCCCTTATATAAAGGTTTAGGTATTTAATAATACTCTAGAACTTATTAAAGCCCTTAATAATCCTTACTTTAAGGGTAATTATTACTAAATAATAATTACTTATACCCTATTTATAAATAGCCCTATTAAGAGAATTAGCCACACTATTATTAAAGGTACTAGAATATAGTTAATTAATATATCCCTTCTAGAGGAACTTTAGGATCACAGCACAGATTTAACTATTCAAATCCTTAACCTTCTACCAATAACTTTAAAGGGCCATATTAGCCTATATAAAATTCTTACCCAAGAGCTAAACCTCACTATTAATTAAGAGATCCCTTATATTAAATATCTCTAAATATTTAAATATACTACTTATATCCACAAGAAAGGTCCTTATTACCTTATAAGATCTACTAAAATAGAGCCTTATATAATAAAGAGTTACCTTATTAAATATAGATCTTTTTATAGTTATATATATAAGGTTTATCTCCCTAATAAAAGAGAGATTATTTACTACTATAATATTTAATTTTATAAAGGAGCTTACTAGATAGTTCTCCCCCCCTATCCTAATCTTATTAAGGAGAATACTAATTATAATATAGCCTTTATTAAGCCTACTTTTATTATATAATACTAATTATTTTGAATTTTATATACTTATACTAAGGAATAATAGTATCCTCATAAGGCTAATAAGACTAAGTAACTAATTAATTTTATAACTCCTCCTCTAAATAAGACTATTATAATCTTAATTAATACTACTAATTCACTAATTAGTAATATCTTTATAGACTCTATTAAGAATATAGAGAGTAATTATATTAACCCTAATTTAACCATAACTAATATATAAGAGGTAATAGAATAACCTCTAATTCAGCCCTCTACTAGTGGATATTCTTATTAAGCTATAACTTAAAAGCCCCCTAGTTATTATAGAGAGACCTATAAAGTATATAAGTATAAAAAGAAAGCCTTCCTCTCTACTAATATTATTATAATTATCCCTTACTAGTATTATTTAAGTAATATTTATACTACCTCTCTCTCTAAAACTCTCCTAAATGGGATAATTATCCCAAAGTCCTTTAAAGAAGCCTAGAACTCTCCCCAGTAGAAGGAGTAGAAGTTAGCCTTTAATTATGAGATATAATAATTTATTAATAAGGGAGTCTATAAAGTTATAAATCCACTCTATAATACTAAAATCCTCCTAAGTAAGTAGGTTTATAATATTAAAATTAATAAATCTAATAATATTATAAAATATAAGGCTCACTTTATTATTTATAGTAACTTTGAGTAGAGTAATTAGTTATTATAGGAGTATTAGGATATTCGCTTACATCGCCGGATCCCATATAGATCCGAGGCTTCGGAGCGGATACTCCGGCAGTTACATAGGCAGTCACATAATCCACACGTGACTACATATAACCCTCCTTAACCGGATATTATTCCTTCCTTCAAGGCCTCCCTCTCTAAATAACTTACCTTAATTAACTCACTTTTACTTTATCTATAGTAGACCTATTATCTCTACTACTAAAGTATTAGAACTAACTAATATAATAAATCCTATACTAATTAATAATTAACTTTATTATTATATTATAATATAATAAATTATAAATTAATAAAGTTTACTACTTCTTAAATTAAAGAGATAATATTTATCCTAGAGTAATCCCAAGCCTCCCTCTATAATTAAATACTATACTAATAAAGATAATAGATTTAAAAGGTAATAATTTAATTTCCCCTTTTATATTCTACTCTCTAAAGTATTAAACTATATTTTAACTAGGTAAAGTTTCAAATCCCCTAATTTATAATTAATACCTTAGTCCATCCTATAATAATCTTATTAGCCCTACTTAAATAAAGTTTCTAATTCTCCTTAGTACTAATAAAATTCCTACTATATTATATACTCTTAACCCTTTAAATAATTATAAGTATATAATTTATATCTCCTCTATAATTATTCTACAATAGCTTTAAAAATTATTCTTCTACCTTGGATTTAATAAAACTATTCTCCTCCCTTAATAATCCTTAATAATTCTTACTCTCCCTCACTAATCCCACTAAATTCTATACTTCTCCCTTTATTCCTCTACCTCCCTTACCCCTTATTTATAATTTATCCCTTTTAAAATAACTAATAATAAAAAATACCTCTAAATAATAATTAACTTATTTAAGTAATAATAAACTACTAATTTAATCCCTTCCTCTCTAGACTACTACAAAATAAATTACACAAGACAGTATAAATTAATTAATCCACTTTATTATAAAGTAAATTATTCTACTATACCCACTAAGATCTAGCTTATTTAACCTTAAAAATAAGTAAATTTCTTCTCTTTTATAGAGAGATTTTATAAAAGAATATACTAAATATATACTAAAACTACTTATTACTAGTAATAACTTACTTTTTTATATTATTTATATAATATATTAAATATACTATAAATAATAATAATAAAGTAATAATTCTATAGTAGTATACCCTCTCCTAGTCCTCTAAGATACTTAAGAGGGGTAATAACTATATTTAACTTATTTAACCTCTTTTTTATTAATTTAACTTATTTAGCCTCTTTTTTATTAATTTAGCTAATTATACTAAATTACCTAATTCACTACTTTTTATATTATTTAGTACTAAATTCCTCTCTCTCTTATACCTTCAAAACCCCCTCCTTCTTATAATAACCTCTACCTTAAATCTTTCCCTCTTATAATCTCTACCCTAAATCTCTCCCTCTTATTATCTCTAGCTTAAATCTCTCCCTTTTATAACCTTATTACTATTCAATAAATTTATTAATTAGTTTATTATTATAATAAAAGTTAATATTTTTGGGGAAATAACCTTTTACTAATAAATAAAGATCTAATAGGATTATTAATTAATTATATTAGTAGTACCTAACTTTTCTAAATTAAAATAGTATATATTAAGTCTTTTAAATTACTTAAACTATTCTACTAATTTATCTATTATTACCCCTTCTTATTAATATTTAATTAGAGTATATAATAAATATTAACTCTTAAATTAAATAGTTATTTATTAATTTACTTCCCTATCTATTATTTATTATTATTTTTCCCTTAACCTAATTAATAACTATAATAATTCCCTCTTTAGGAAGGACCCTTTAACCCCTTTTAGGGATTAGTTAATTAAATTAAATTCCCTTTTTAGGAAGCCCCTTTTTAGACTAAAAGTACTAAGTTTTCCCTCTTTAGGAAATCCTTCTAAGGAAAAATAAGTATTATAAAAACCTCCTACTCTTCTTTAATACTCCCTCCTTATAAAATTCCTTATTTAGGAAGCCCCTATTTAGAGTTAAAGACTAAATTCCCTCTTCAGGAAAACCAAGTTCCCCTTTTCAAGAAGAAAAGCAACAACTAGATTTATCTCCTTTTATTATTCTTCTAAGTATTATATTAACTATTCCTAATACCCCTATTAGCCCAGTATACTAAAAGTCCTTAATCCCTATTCCTAATAAATTCAAAGGCCTTATTAACTACTTAATATATAATTATCTATATACTTTTAATAATAAGAAAATAAACCCTACTAAAATTATAAGTTTTATTACCTATTATATTAATATATTTATTAAATAAAACCTACAAAGTAAGTAATTATAATCTAACTTTAAGGATATCTTTAAGGACTATATAAATACCTTTAAATATATAGACAGTCTTATAACTAAGGCTTTTTAGAAGTTTTTCTTATATAAAGGCATCTTCATCAATTATAATAGAGATTTTATTAAGGAAAACCTCACAAAAACTATTATTAAACTTAATTATTACTTATAAACCTAAAAGGACTTTAAAACTATTAAAAGTACCTATCCTAAGTTAATTACCCATAAAAACAAAAACACCAAATTCTACTAAGAACTAATAGAATCTATTAATTAGAAAGAAATAATTATTCCTAATATTATTATTTATTCTACTCTTCCACTCTAATTCCTCCTTATAAGAGTAGTAAGACCCTTATTAGCCCTAGTCTCTCCTACTTATATCCCTTAAACCCTCTCTCTAGCTACCACTATCCCTTAAAATACCCCTATAAACTAAAATATTATTTAGAACCCATTTATAATATTTAAACCCTAAATTACTTCTCTAATTAAATAATATTCTATACTCTATTATTTATAGCCTATTTTAAACCCCCCTATTTCTTATTAATTTAGTATTCTTACTAAGTTTTATACTAATAAAAGTATAAAGTATAGTAGTAGCAAACTGGATATTATGAATATAAAACTTACCATCTTTAAGGATCATTACACTAAAGCTAGCATTACCCCTAACTAATATACTAAAGCTTTCTCCCTTATACTAAAGAATAATACCTAAAATCTATATTATTATAATATTATAAAAGTAATAATTTTACTAACTTTTAGTTAAATAGTCAGTAATATAAAGAGTTATTTTGAGATAGAGGAGTTTTAATTAACTAATAAAATAATATAATAAAATATTATATTTACTAATCTCCTCTATTAATACCTTAAAAAGCCTAAATTTAAAGTCCTTAAAATACTATTTAAAACTCTTACTACCTTAAAACTTACACTTAGCCCTAAGTTTAATAGCAAGCTACTATTAAGAAATAAGGTCATTAAAGTCTACTAAGGTATATAGAAATATAAATTTACCCTCTATAATTCCCCTACTATAATTCAAGGCCTATTTAATTCCCTTTAATTCACTATTAGTATAGCCTTATAAATAAATAATAAGTTATCCCAATTCATTACTAATTATAATAACTAGGAAGAGTATAACTAAATATACACAGACAGATATTTTCAGAGTAATAATAACTAGAACTTCAGGGGAAATAATAACCACAAATTTTAACCTTATCCCCATAGAAATTAGTTAAACTAATACCACCCAATATATAAGAATAAAAGTAATTCCCACAACAACACAAGAAAATACTAGACTTATAGCAAACCAGGGTACCAAACATAAAAACACCCCAAAACTAAGAAAATATTAGGATTTAATAAGTTTAAGTCTAAGTACTCTTAAAATATAATAGAAAATAAATTTAATATTTTCCTTACTTATTATAAAGGTAATAATAATACTAATAATATAAATAATAATAATAGTAAATTTAACTCTAATAATAAGGTCTAATAGTACTTATAATACTATTACTAGAATTAGCCTAAATTTATATTCCCTCCCCTAGGTAATTTCACTACCTATTTTATAAACTCTATATTTATAATTAATAGTAGTAAGTTAGTAATAATACTACTAAATTAAATAACCTTCTACGTAATTATAAAAATTAATTTAATTATAAAAATTAAAAACCCTCTACTTTAGCCTACCTAACTTATTTTACCTAGAAACCTCTATTTTACTTAATTATTTACCTTTAATAAATAATACTCTAAAAAAGTCTTTTAGGGAATTATATTAAATTTAAGAGCTACTAGAGTCTCTATAGTAGAATAATATTAAGTTACTACTCTCTAGTAATTATATCCCTTTATTATAATTAATAAATTGAATGCTAGTTAGGTAAGAGTTTAATTTGGAGATAGACCTTTTAAAGACTCCTTTAGTACTATTATAGTTTCTACTATTTTTAGAGATATAATTTTTTATATAGTCCCCTCTAATACTTTATTTTTACTCTATTTAAAAAATATGGATAAATTAGGGATCTATTTTAATAACCTCCAAAATTACTTATTTTAAAGTAGAACTACTACCCTAGTTATATATAAATAGGGCCACACCTAGCTTTTACTTAATAATAAGTAAACTTTTACCTAAAATAACTATTTAATAAATATTAAGCTTTATTAATTATACTGCTGTTTTAGATATCCCTCTATTACTAAGTTAATTACTCTCCTTTAGTAAGTAAATTATCCTATTTAAACTATAGTAATTAAATAATTAATAAAAATTTATTAATATTACTAACTAAATATAAGAAGCTCCTAATAATTTAAATTTATATTAAAAAATAATTACTTCTTTAATTATAAAATTATTTATAATATAATATACCTTAATAATAAAGTAACCTTATATATTATTAATTTAGTAACTAACTTTAATACTACCCATTTTCTCCCTAATATTTTAATTAAAATAATATAGGAGACCCTCTACCTCTACTAGATCTATATATACTAAGGCCCTCTAAATTAAATTATTACTAATACTAGCCTTAACTTTACTACTAAAACTTTTAAAAAGAGTACTAAATCTATAACTATTACTATTAAGGTAGTCCTAATTAAAGCTCACCACTAAATTAGTAAAATAGAGAGGTATTATAGCTCTTTATAATAGGCCTACACTATTATCTAGTAAGAGTTACCTTTTACTAAGCCTAATTTTATACTCTAAATAGCTATTAAGGTAATTAATAATACTACTAAACCTAATAAATTAGTACTAATTCTACTTATTTTTAGTACTTACCTATAAATTAGTAATAACTTTACCCCCTCCCCTAATATTACTACTAGAGCTAAGACTATTCACTCTATAATAGATAATTTATATAAGGAGACTACTAAATATAAAGTTATGGATACCTTTATTACTTATAATAGCTTAATTATAAATAAAGTTATTAATCTCCCCCTTTAATTCTAGGTATATATTTACTATAAAAAAGGGAGCTAATAAGGCCCTTATTACTTTATAATAATTATAAATAAAACTATTACTATTAAATTATTCTAAGGTCCCCAAGATTTTCCCTCTACTATAATTAAACCCTAGTATAAAGACCCTAATAGTAATTATAAGAGTAACTAAGACCCTAATCCCACCTTATTAAACCTAGAGATTATAGCTCTAATTACTCCCAACATTATTACCTAACATCCCTATAATAGACCCTATAAGAACCCTATTCCCTTAAATAATACTTTTAAGTAAAAGGTGGATTATATAATTTTTATAACTACTAAGGAAATAATAAATTTAGCCCTCTCTCTTATTCTTTAAAAAACTAGGAAGATTACTATAGAAGGACTACTATTTAAGAAGTTATAAGAGAAAGAAATTAATACCCTACTCTAGTGGGAAGTCTTTAAATTCAAGACTTTTAACCCTAATAAGTAGTATAACTAATTCTTTTAATCCTAAATAATTAATAAAATTAAGAATAAAATAATAACTTTATTTAAGAAGTCCTATTTAATTATTTATAGTATTAATAATACTAAAAAATATAGAATTTTAACCTAATCTCTCACTATTTAATACTATAGTATATATTTATTATTATTAATTACTTTATTCCTTAGTCTAAATTATTAAATTTAGATTAGAGATATTATATAGGCCTATATATAGTCCTAAACCCCACTAATTAGAAATATTTATACCCACCTTCCTAATTAAATTTAAAATTAATACTCCCCTAATATTATTATAAAGGTTATAAAGTCTCTCTATAGAATTATAAAAGTTAGTACTTACTAATAAATAATATATAGTACTTATTATAGGGATAAACTATAAATAAAGAGTTCCTCCTTTAATTTATACTTATTATTAATAAATAAATTAAGCCCCTATTTTACTATTATTAGTATATAAATTAATAATACTATTAGTCTATCAACGGAGCTCTTTTCAGTTATTAAAAATGAGAAATTAGCTAAAGCTAAGTTTATAGCTAAGTTAAAGGAGATTTTAACCTAGGAGACCCTAATTATATTTAATAATAGTACTATTATATTATTAATAAATAGATTTATAACCCTTTATTAAAAGAATTAAGGCTCTAAATTAGAGCTTATTAATATTAAATCCGTAACTAAAAAGTAGTAATATATCAAATAATAAGCCTAAAGTACTTATATTACCTCAATTTACTAACCCAAGACTTATTTTAACTTATTAACTACTATATAATATTAGGACCCCTCTAATAAGGACATTACTACTCTTAATAAGTAACTTTCATAGCTAAAGAACAATCTTAAGCACAGCCTCATATTTACTATACTATTACTACCCACTATAAAACTATTTATATTCGTGGATAAATTATTTACTAATAACTAGAACTTAACCTCTTAACTTAATTATATTATTATCCTAGCTAATAAAAAGATCCATAATATATTATTCATAATTAATAGTAATATTATTTACTATAATTTAACTAAGTATAAATAAGTTACCTATAGTATATTAGTCTCTAAGATTTATACTATAGTCACTAGTATAGACCTAGCCTTCACTATCACATTAACCCTCTAAAAAATTACTACTAAGTTATAAATCCCTAATATAATACCCACTATAATATATATTAATTTATATTTACTATATAAATACTTTATTAAACTTAATACTATAAAAGAGAAGTAACTAATAATTAATATTATAGCTCTCTACTAGTTATATAAGTAATAAGAGCTTACTAAAGTTTACTAGGTTAATAATAAAAATAACTCTACTAATACCTTTATAAAGGCCTTACTAAATAGAGCCCTTTACTACCTTATTAATATAAATAGGATTATAATTTAAATAGAAGAATAAGTTACTTAAATAAGTAAGAAGTAGAAAATAAAGAAAATATATTTTATACTATTAAAGTATATTTATAATTATTATAAAATTATTTAATTTATATATTTAGAAGAGTATATTAAGTGAATCCTAGTATAAGAGAAAAAACTACTAGTATTGGGATATTTACCCACATCACTGGATCCCATATAGATCCAAGGCTTTAGAGTAGATACTCCAGTAGTCACACAGGCAGTCACGTGATCCACACATGACTACACATAACCCTCCTCAACTAGATATTATTCCTTCCTTCAAGGCCTCCCTCTCTAAATAACTTACCTTAATTAACCCACTTTCACTTTATTTATAATAGACCTATCATCTCTACTACTAAAGTATTAGAACCAGCTAGTATAGTAAATCCTATAAGGAGGTCTATATAGTTATAGCCTTATTAACTATAACTTACCTCTTTTTTACTATTATTACCTTATTAAACCTCTAATATAAAGTTTATAATTTTAATACTACCTTCCTAATTATACTAATCCTAAAGGGAATTAAGGTCTATATTAAATAACCCACTAATTACTCTATTAATAATAGTAAAGTCTAGCTTCTTTATAAGGCTCTCTATAGTCTCTATAAAGCCCTGATTTAATAGTTTTAGCTTATTAAATCCAAGATAGAAGATTTTAGTTTTACCCCTATTAATAGTAAAGTTTACCTATTTATTAATTATAAGATTAAGGCCTATATCCTTATATATATTAATAATAATATTATTACTACTTTAAATAAGGAGATTATTACTAAAGTATAATAATTACTTTAGAAGGTCTACTCTCTTAAGAATTTTAGAGAAATAATAACCTACCTCGGATTTTAAATTAATTATAATAAATTCTCTAGTAAAATCTTCCTTAATTAAACTAAATATACTAAAACTTTCCTTTAATAATTTAGTTATTTTAATTATAACCCCATTAAAACTCTACTCCCTATATTTAATAATCTCCCTATTAAATAGAATAAGAATAAGTATACTTAAGATAAGAAGTAGGAGTATATTAAGTAAACTAAAGGCTTTAATTACCTAGTTACTAGTACTAGAGTTAATATAGCCTATATAGTTAGTAAACTCTTATAAGCTAATTTAGGCCCCTCTAAGGCCTATTTATATATTATTAAGTATTTCTTTTAATACTTTAAGGGAACTATTTATTTTAGTATTATACTTAGTAGAGTACCTATAATTAATAAGTTAGGGCTCTATACTATTATAAATACCTCCTTTATTAATAATAAATTATTATAAGTCTTAATTAGAGAATATATTATATTCCTTATTAGAGCCCCTATTACCTAGAAGTTAAAGAAGTAGTTTATTATTACTCTTAGTACTATAGAGGTAGAATTTATTAATCTAACTCTAGCTATAATTATACTTAAATAGATTTAGTACTACCTTATATAGTTACTAAATAAGTCTATTAATACTCCTACTATCTTATTTACTAATAGTACTAATAAGTATAATAATATAATAAACCCTCTAAATAAAGTATAAATACGTCATATTAATATCCAATATAAATGGATTATATAGGAGGTCCACACCCACTAAACCATTAACTTAAGACTAATTAAAGGCTCCAATATACTAGCTAATGGATTAATGAAGTTACTATTATTACTAAAGTACTAAGACTTTATATGGATACTTAGTATAGTGGAGGGATTGGACTGAGAAGGGGATTTCTATATATATAGGACTAGAGAAGGATTAATCCGGGGCCTGTAATTGGACTATGAATATAGAGGTTATGCCTAAAAACCATGTATATTTGGTAATTGTTTATATTGTTAGTTTGAGCCATTTTGAGGCCTCATTTGAGCTGTTTTATAGCCACAGTTTGTATTATTATTATAGCCCATTATTTGGCCTCACGGCCAGTGGAGTCTGAGAGGGGGTGTTGGAGCCAGGCCCTCCCAGCTGGTGGCTGTTGTCTGCCAGCTGGTGGCTCTGGGAGTCTTCAGCCTCCACGGCCCACTGGGCCAGTAGTTTAGTTTCCCATCATCATCACTGTTTTCACCATTGATCGATCCCGTGCTTCCACAACTCTTGTCAGACCTGCATCAAATGTAACGGCAAGCACGGCCAGATTGAGCGGGGAGTTGACCAGGCGAAGCCGGTGAATACGTGTAGGTGTCTTGGAAGGATTCTAGACCGGCGATTTGTCTCAATTCAGCAGTTATTGGTGTTGCTGCCTGGCTATGTGGCGCCTTGCCCAACGTATGTTGCCAAGTGACATATGATATTGCGATACAACGCTGAGGAAAACTTAAAAATCACAGCCCACATAGGAATAGGCCGGCGGTAAAGGACATCGGCGGATGTACAGGAAGGCAGTTTCCAGAACCGCGGTCATGTTGAGGACGTAGCATCCAGGAAGAGGTATCATCCAGTAAGATGGTACGCATTACGATAAACGTGGTAACAGCGATTCAGCTAGTGCTTGGTCAACCGCAATCATAAAGTGACGTCCGTCCTCCTTGGTTGACACTCGAAGCAAACAAAAGGTACCACTCGAACACAACGCTGCGTCACGATGGACATCATGGACATCAAGGACATCAAGGCCATCATCAACCAGGCACCTGTGCCAGGATATGTCCTGCTTCCCGTCGGGGCCTTAGTGCTCTTTGTTGCCTTCAAGGTGGTCTACAACGTATACTTCCATCCCTTGCGCAAGTTCCCTGGCCCTTTGGCAAACAAGCTCAGCATCGTATGTACCATCCTTCTAGGCTCTTTCTGCTCGCATCACTGACATTGGTAGATCCCCCATTTGTGGTCAGTGTTCAAAGGAAAGCAATCCTATGAGCTACTCAGACTCCATAGCAAATATGGTGAGTGCCTGATCATCACCATAGCACAACCACCGCCAGCACTGATGACTGACCGTTGATATCCAGGCCATGTCGTCCGTTACGGACCAAACGAACTCAGCTTCAGCTCAGCCAAGGCGTGGAAAGACATATATGGCCCTCGCTCGGGCCATCAACCCTTCACCAAGGGCACTTAGTATGACGGTCTAAGCATCTACGCCGCCCAAGATATTCGCTCCATCATCACCGAGCGCGACCCCGTTAAGCACGCCGCGATGAGCCGCCTATACGGCGGCGCCTTCTCGCGCGGTAACCTGAACGAGATGGAGCCCATGATCATCGACTACATCGACCGCTTCGTCGACTACGTCCGCTCTAAGACGGCCGACGGCGGCACCGTGGACCTGACCTTCGGCTACAGCTCCATGACGTTCGACATCATCGGCGACCTGGCCTTCGGGCAGGACTTTGGCGCCATCGGTTTGGAGGAGCCCCACAAGTTCATCCGCGAACTCAACGAATCTTTGGGCTTCACCAGTTTCATGGAGGCGGTCAAGCGCTTCCCGCCTCTGGGGCCCATCGGCCGCATCCTCTTCCGGAGCCAAGTCGAGAAGCTCGAAGGCATCGCGCGCAAGGGCGGGGACTTTGCTCTCGATGTCATGAAGAAGCGCGTCGCGGAGCAGGACACCACCACACGCAAGGACTTCCTGACCAAGGTGCTGCAGCAGCGCGCCGAGTCCAAGATGGACATCTCGGAGATCCAGCTGGCCGCGCAGTCGTGGGACTTCATCGGCGCAGGCACTGAGACGACGGCGGCCGTGATGACGTCCACTACTTACTACTTGCTGAAGGATAGGGAGCTTCTAGCCCGCGTCACGGCCGAGGTGCGCGCTGCTTTCCGCACCAGTGTCGAGATTACGAATGCGTCCGCCGAGAAACTGGAGCTCCTCCATCGCGTGTGCCTTGAGGGCTTGCGTCTCCCCACGGGAGCGCCGCCCATCTTGCCGCGCTTGGTACCCCGAGGCGGCGACACTGTTGACGGATATTTCCTTCCCGGCGGCACCCCGGTGACCATCGCCCCCATGGTCGCGGGGCTCCACCCCGATAACTTCAAGGACCCGATGGTGTTTAATCCGGATCGGTGGTTGGGCAAGGGAGGGGACATCTTGGAGGCGAGTCAGCCCTTTTCGCTTGGTGCCCGCGGGTGCGGAGGAAAGCCGTAAGTTGCAAAACCCCCCTGAGCTACCCATACAAAGGAAGTCAGACAAACGCCGTGTTTTCACAATCTTAGTATCGCGTGGATGGAAGTGCGTGTGACATTGGCCAAGATGCTCTGGACCTTCGACATGGAACTGGAGAACCCCGAGTTGGACTGGATCGGGAAGGATTTCGACAACCTGCCGCAGTACGCTTTGTGGGTCAGGCAAAACTTGCACATCAAGGCCCGAGTGGCTAAGCACTAGGGCCGCCTTCGTTGCAGCTCAGTCGAGGGCGCTGAGAGTCAGTTGTATTCCTGGTCAAGTCCGGCGAGGCGACGGAGCGAAATGAAGTTGGGTTGGTTATTGAATGTTTTGAATATGGGTTGATGTCTAGTTTAGAATGTGGAACCTCGGGTTACTCTGGTCACTACATGGGTAAGGGGTTGAATTCCGAACTTTATGTATGCAGACGCAGTGCAACGCTAGAAGTGACTGGCTGTACGAAAAGTGACAAACATGTAACTTTATTCAGCCTCATAGATGCGAATCAGTTGTTCGTGTTAACTCAACTTCTTCATAGCAGATTTAGCATCTTGTTGTTGTTAATTGTCTGTAGTTTGGATGAACGTCAAACTTGCTGCTTGTTTCAAACATCTCGAAACCTGGGACGCAGCTCAAGCCCCCAAATGCATCTATCAAGAGTGGCAAGAACACCCCACCCTCTAGATTGTAAGTCTATCACTGCAATCCATCCTTACAGAACTACGGCGGCTGGTTGTACAACGTAATAGCGTCGAAGTCTGGATCTCTACGTTCAGATGAATACATGCCGCGTTGCCGCCACACCTGAACCCGGGGAAACAGAATATGGTGTGATCTGAACACGTATCATACCTCTTTCTTGTCACGCTGCCGCTGATACCGACTGTGAGCCCGATGCTCAAGTGAGGGAAGTTTCGAATCAGGTCTTGACCTATGATTGCCTTCGTGACTGGTCCATGGCTTCAATCAGGCAATGCAACGACGACAACATTATGCTTGCAAACTCGACTACGAGCAGCTTCTCAGGCTTATTATGATCTGGAAAGCTGGCTCATGCGACAGGCTCAGTCTCAACAGCGCATGTGGTGAACAAGTTTTAAAAAGAAAAAGAAAAAGAAAGAAAAGAAAGGCCCATCCTCAACAGACAATAAAGCTTCACGACGTCAATCACGAGCACCCGCTAGAGCCAGTGACCACGGAAATCGTTCCTCCAGCGACCTTCCTCTCCCTCCACAAGCGCAGAATGCGCTTCCCCTCCGGCTCTTGCTTCTCTTCATCCTCAACCTTTTCCTACTTCCCAGATTCAGTACGCCTCCATAACCAACCCCTCCCTCGCGAAGTCCGTCGGGGTCTCCTTTGCCGCCTCCTCCTCGTACCTTCTCTCCCTGCTAGCCTTCTCCTCAGCCTCAAACTGAGCCTGTGCCTCCATGGACTCCTCCAGTACGCGCCAGACTTCCAACCGCTTTCCGGACGCGTTGCGTTCCCAGAGAGACTCTGTTTCAAAAATGGATCTCTTCTTGTGCTCTGCGTCGTCCTGGACTCTCTTCTTCTTCTGCTTCTGGAATGGGCAGTCATGAGGTCCCTTTTCGCACCCTGGTTCGCTGGATAGTCTGCCGCAGCATTGGAAGCGTAGCTTCTTGCCGTCCTGGGGTTCCCATTCCCAGGATCCAGATTCTACAATGGGAAGACCACGCTTGGCTAGCGACTGCCAGGTAGGTACTTGTCTTTTCTTGCTGACAAGTTCAACTGGGTCTTTCTAAACACTGGCGCCAACGGCGAAATTAATAAGCAATACATGCCTCTCTCCCGCGCCCTTCAGACAACATTCACTTGAGAATGAAGCAATAGATCTATGAACCCGTCTCCGAGGACAACGTTGATCCGTCATCAACTGCACATGCAAATAAGAGCAGGGTCTTCGAGACGCGAAGATAGAAGATGGATATTCATCTCGATCGCGCGATCATCCGTCGCCGTCATATCAAAAACAGCCCTAGTATACATCGACATTCTGCATCTCGTAGATATGGAAGCTTAGTTTACCATGCCAGAAAGAAAGTTGGTCGCATTTCGCTGTGCCGACTACGGCGGCCTCTGGGGCCGCCTTGGCGGTGGCCTTGGCGGTGGCCTTGGTACCGCGGGCATGCACGCTGATAGGGGAAAAGATTCCGACTTGCGGAGTTGGGCTGTCGAGGGGCTTCTGAGAGTTGATCTGTACGGGTTCGGACCGTTGAGGGGATAATTCTGTGACCGATGTGTGCGTGGAAGGGCACCTAGGTATGAAGGATATTGTTCGAGAAGTGGAAGGACAGCAAGAGAAGTATTTGGAGCATTGTGTTAGCAATACATCAGAAGCTAAAGGCTTTCAGAAGCAGCTTGACATGGCGTGAAGTGATACCCTCTTTCTCAACCAAAATGTGAGTTTTGTTGGGTGATAGCCCCCCGGTTGTCAAGAGACAAAATCCAGCTATATTTGCTCTGATAAACTATGATATGATGAATCGCATCCCGTAGTGATACGGATAGCCGATGGGGCAATGCGCTGCATTTATGCAATCAACAGACCGTTTAGACGTTGATCGCAGCCAAATTCTTGCATGTACTAGTGATACGAATCTTGGCCCGGTTTTGAAACTGGTTCGTTGCCCAGTGTGATCTGTAGAACGCGTGGGCATTGTTGCCGGATTGAAGGCTGAGTGAAAGTATTGTCAATATACTTCCGTTCAAAAGTCGAAGGTGGTTTACGAAGAGGATGGAGGATGAGGGCAGATGCACGCGAGGAAGAAAATGCTTACTGGGAGATTGCCTCTCTGTATTGGTCATCGAAAGAAGTCCGCGAGCGTTGCACCATTGACTTCAAGACGGTTTCGATGTACAGTTTCCATTCGTTCTGGAGATTTGGGATGGTGACCGTGTTGCCACTCTGGGCATACCAGTTGTCGAAATGTCCGAGTGCCGTGTGGATATTTTCGTAAGTGCCGCAATACATGGACCAAATCGTCGGGTTGTTCATGTATTCGAAAACCAGGCCTACTAGCGGTCAGGACCTTGGGGAACATCAAACTCAAGGGATGAGGGGACGAAAACGATTGGAAATCGCACCGCTGGCTGAATCCGTGCGATGGATGCGCGTCCTCGCCCGACATGGAAGACTTACCCAACTCTTTCGTAGCTTGCAACTGGGCGTCCATGCTCATCTTCTTGAACTCTTTTATGTCGGTGCACTGTTTCCCACTGAACATCTGAAGTCCATAGCGTCAGAGTTGAGATCACGTCTATTGTACAAGGCCTTTTAGTGGCGGAGAAGGGGAGGACTTACCCGGCCTTTCATCATGTTGGGCCTGCTTTTGTAAATGGCCAGGCGGTCCTTGTGAGCTTCGTTACCCAGCTCTGACGTCAACAGATCAATGAAGCCCACTACTTTGCCATTGGAGTCGGTCCATGGCGAAGTAGAAGATTCGTCGAACATGGTCTTTTCAATGATGGCGCAGGGCATCTTGGGGGTAGGGTTGGAAGGAGGGGGCATTTGCCCGGGGATATAACCCTTGTCTAACCACGAGTTGAAAAATTGACTGATGGTCTGCCCTTCGAAGACATGCTCAGCTGCGCGGAGATCTAGATCAGTTGCCCGCTGCCGCAAAAGGGATGGTAACTCGAGAGAACTCACTGTTGTATGGCGATCTGATGAGCACGCCGTTAACCAACTCGGTGTCCGCCTGGGCCAGCCTGGTTACCGACCAGTCCGAGCATGATGCCGACGAATTTCCCCAGTATTTCGAAATGCTGTCCCACCTGCCGTTCTGTATTCCGTCCCAAGGATTCGCTGCGGGTCTCGGAAAGGCTGGGTACATGAATTGACCCGCTGTCTCCCAGGCTTGTTTGCATATTGTCATGTCTTTGCTCATCATGGTGGCTTCGCCGGCTTTGCGCTTGTCGAGCAGCGCAAAGTCGCCGTTGTTCTCCGGATCCGACGTCGTGTTATCCAGGGCATCTCTTTTGGCATTGGGCACGGTGCCGGGCCAGCTCTCACGTGGTTCGGGCTTGTCGCACTCGGGGCAGGACGGCATGTCCCTGTCCCAGTAGACGACGTTCATGTTCTCGCAACCGCAGCACTTTCCGGAATTCTCGTTTCCGCCGGTGCTGCTGCTACCGCAGCTCAAGCAGTTCGTACACGAGAAAGCTGATTTGCCCGAGAAATCGTCGCCCATGTCCCCAGGAAGGTACTCCGTGGGATCGACGTTGCTGCCAGAATTGTAGTTCCATCCTGGCATCACTCCGGCGGCGGGAGACGCGACGGGATAGCACACCTTGCCGTCACTTGGACCTTGCTATGAGGGGTCAGCATCTGTCAAGCAACCAGTCGAGCAACACATACGCTGTCACTGGCAACCTGCACCAAGCTTGATGTTTCGTCCCATCCAACGCTGCCCCTGTGAAACTGGTGAGCTTTGTACTTCAAAGCGAAGGAACAGACTTACGCATTCTTGACACTTTGGTAGACTCCGGTACTATGGTTCTGTAAGATACAAGGCTCTAGAATGCGATTAGAGGAGAACTTACGCGATTTTGTAATCGGTGCATGCCGTTGAGCCCCCGCTGCCGGGGAAGAAGGTGAACTCTGCCATGGTGCCATAATTCAAAATCATCTACAGTAAGACGTCGTCAGATTGTGGTAAGTTTCTTCAACAATTCAAACTAACCTCTGGAAGATCAACTGTCCAACCGCTGCCGAGGCCGCGTCCCAGGTTTGCAAACTGGATCTTCATACCAAATTTGATGTAGGTTCCGAGAGCAAGTCTTCCACCGTTGCCGGTACTACTGTAAAGGACATTTTCGTCGGGGATGGAAATCTGGTTCTTCAGTCGATCACTATCCCTGATCCTCAACCTGTCTTCTTTGGTTGGGGGAAAATAGGCGTTGAAGTCACCAAAGTCCGACTTGACCCTCGTGCTGAGCTGGCCGTTGAAATAAGGCCCACTGGGACTCATGCTACCGCCTCCAGTCTCGTTGAAAGATGCGATTTGATGGTTGACTGTGTAGTAAGGGGAAAGAGAAATGTAGGCGCCCGAGTCTCCGGCTTCGATGAGGTGAGGCTGGTGGTTGACGGGCTTGTTGCTCGTGAGCGCCGGGTTTCCTTTCTTGGTCTTGTCGAGATCAACTACCCCGACTCCACCGGCAGTGAAGGTCAAGTCCGTACTGCCCTTCACCGTCAGGAAGCCGCTGGCTTGGTCGACCTTGAGAGACCCCTGGTCCATTGTTGCCTGTGTGGCATATCGTCAGTCTTTGCTTCGAATTTGAGGGCGGGCGATGCAAGCGGCCTACAATCATCGAGAACCCGTAGTAAAACCTTGCGTCGAGGGTTCCTTCAACATGCGCAGCAAAGCCCTGGTCAAACTCCTTGCTGTTGACGAGACAGTCGTCGACGGAATCCCAAATCAGAGGAGAACTCAAATCTTCTTTGATCGGGTACGCGTCCTCGTAAATGTCAATCTCCTGCGACTTGGTGAACATCTCCCGCCAGTCAGCCGTCGTCGGGGCATGGTATCTCTTTTGACTACCACTCTGCACACCTGGGGAGTTGACGGCGTAGTTCCAGTATCCTCTGATGTTGGAGTAATCCATTCTGACTCTGGTGTTGCTTGTGTCCCTGCGGGCATTGCTCAGGTTGAAATCGAAAGTTAGAGTGTAGACATCAGACGTGAGACTTCTCCCGGAAAGGCCGACAGGAATACTCTGATCTGCGATCGGCAGATTAGCTCGACTGACGACAAAATGTGTATGAAGCCACCTACCCTCTGATACTTCAATGCTGATAGCGCGCGCCAACGTACCAGCTGCGCACTACCAGAGGAGTCAGCCTAGCTCGCGTCTGCAGCACTCCGACGGGGGAGAAGAACTCACGTTTTCGGGCATCTCGATGATGGTGCCTTCAACTCCGCGTTCCATGAGTTGGAAGCAGCCCTTGATGTCGCTGCTGAAACACGCAACTCTTGCTTGTTGCGGCTTATCATGGGCCTGGTCCCGCTTCTGGACCGGACAATCAAGGAACACGAGAGGCTCCGGTCCATCCTCTCGCTTTTTCAACGAAGCAACTGCGTAAGAGTCACCCGTGACGAGCATAAAGCCGAATCCAGTCTTTGCAGGATCCGTCTCTCCCGAATTCGCGTTGGAACCGAAGTTCACTAGACCATAGCTAGCCGGATCGTCCTCGGAGGGTAGAAGGTCAGCAGGGAACAGCCTGTTCAAGTCGACCATGGTGAATTTGGTGTTGGTTCCGCCAATCTTGTTGGAACTGGAGATGGCCCTGAGGGCGTCAAGATTTCCTGTGTCCAAGTCGATGGCCCAAATCATGACTCCTGCGAGGCCCATACTGTTGGCGTAGTCGATCTTGGCTTGGAACGTGGTCACATCGTCAAAGCTGAGCACGCATCAGCCATCGAGTTCAACTTGTTAGGTGGGTGACTTACGAGATCCAGCTGTTATCCGCGTAAACCAGATACTTTGCCGCGGCAGCCTCATCATGATAAGCAGTAGCCCCGGTGCTTTGGAGGATGTCCATGATCTCTGTTCACGCCGTGGGTTAGCGACGCCTTTCTGTGTGGTTTGCAAGCATACCGCTGTAGGATAGGATGCCGGCTGTGTTGGAACAACGACCAGCAGCCCCAGGGCCCTTGAACGCGCAGCCAGGCTTCCAGCAAGAGGCAGATTCAAGCTCGAAGGATCGGCCGTAAAACCCTAGCCCAAGCACGACGCTTGAGGGTTGGATGTCAACCCGCCAGAACTAAAGAGATTTGGTCAGCTTTGCAAGCCCCAGAGACTTTGATTGTGTCATCTCACCAAGTCTAGTGCGTGGTCAATCTCTGTAAGGTTAGTATGGGCGAGAACTTGATTCCCTATGGGGTTTGAGCTGTCCCACACGCCGTGTAGGTCGTAGGACATGAGGTTGATCCAGTCCACATGGGCCTCCATTCCCTTGAGATCAAAGTGACGAAGATACCAGTATGAGGAAGGAGCAGTGAAAGTCACGATGTAGTCTTTGCCACTTGCGTTGATGGCTTCGCGGAGTTCCTTGAGCAGTGCTGTGTAGTTCTCGCCATCGCCCTCCGAGCCACCGCGGTCGTCGGCTCCCGGGTACTCCCAATCCGTGGAGGCGTTAGTTTCATTGACCCGAATAAGTTATGTCTCCGAAGGGCCCCCAAACGACCGATTGAGACGATACGAATTTGCACTTACCGAAGTCCAAAAGTTTTGTTAGCCATGTTTGCAACAAGCTGTCCAAGGGAGGTTACTTACCGACTCCATCATAGCCATACTCTGATAGGAAACCGATGAGGTTCTTGATGAATGTGGCCCGGTTCTCCGGAGTAGATGCTAGCGTGGGGAAAACCTTCTGCCACGGCCCGGGATCGCTGAAAGTCCAACCGCCAAGGGCAATGACAATTTTGAGACTGGGATTCCTGGCCTTAACATTACCTATAGACTTGTACAAGCCAGGATCGATGCCGTCCATGTTGGTGACCTGGAATGCGTCGTTGATGTATCCGAAGGAAACGAACAGATGAGTCAGGAGGTGCACTGGAATCTCACTGGGGCCCATGGTGCCGCAAGGCTTTTGCATGTTCCATGTTTCCCAGTAGCCAATGACTCTCTGCTGGACATCCGACGAGGAACCGCTAGGCTTGGGTTGTTCGCAGTTGGATTGACAGCCTTCTTTGCAGAAGTCGGTGGTAGTGCCGCAGAAGCCAAATTCGGAACAACAGACGTTCAGAGGGCATGTTTGGCCCGCGGTGGCGGCGAACTCGCCGCACTCAGCCTTGGCGTCGCAGTTGGACTGGCAGCCGTCACCACAGTACGTCGGGCTGTAGCCACACCATCCATCTTCACCGCAGCACGCACCATTGGAGCAAGGCTTGTCTGGACCGCAGGTATAGTCACCCTGGCCGGACGAGGCCAAGGTAGCTGTCAGCGTAGATTGGCGCGGGGAGACGTTACTGTCCGCGGACTTCCTAGAAAGATCACGAGCTGGGTGTCCATGAAGATGTCCATGGAGATGAGATCGGGCATGGCTGTGAGCGTGGACGTGGCCCGAAAAGAGAACAAGGCTGAAAAGAAAGAAGGACAGTAGAGTAGAGAGTGTGAAGCTGCATTTCCGTATGCGTAACATGATGATACAAGAGCCCGATACTGAGGGCGTAAAGAACGACGGGACAAGATTAATTCTCTTGAATGACAGGCACGTCTCGAGATCAAATGGTGAGGGGACCGAAATCATTTACAAGATTGATAATGTCACGTATCCCTGTGTCTCTGTGCTGCGGTGAGGGCAGCTTGGACTCGTCACCTCCTAATCACACAACCCGCACCTATCCTCTTCTCGACCCTGTCGACACGCTGGGTACGGAAACCCCTTCGCGATTCCCCTTGCTCAAAAGTAAGCATACCGGACGTTTCCGCGCCGAAGTACGATGAACCCTGATTATTCGTACAATGGAGACGTGTGTCAGTTGGTAGAGACTCATCTTACCAAATAGAGACATGTCCGTCCCTTGTTCATGCGCAACGCCGCTGGAAGCGCTGAATTTGAACCAACACAAAGTTGCATTGCATGTTGGTGTTGGGCCAAGGGTGTCGTCGAGCCAAGAAGCCGACTACGACCTAGCACCAACACAGATTAACATTGACATGGGTTTGCAGCTCTCAGGCGGGTGTGCCTGGCGCATCGGAAATTGTTAGACCCAGTGCCACTATGTATGTCTGCCTTATTTGTGGGTCCGAACCCATCAAATCTTAAGTTTCCTCGTAGGCTAAGACGGGTTGGACCAAGCCGTGCTGCGTCGGCCCGTATGCCCTAGTCGTTGATTCCCATGGCGGGGTTCAATGTTATCTCATGCAGGAGATCCCTCTCGCATTCTCAAAACGTGCGAGGACTCGTTGGCATTCCAGCATTTCAGATGCACAGAGCACACGATCAGCTTTCCGGAAGCATGCCGCGGATCCACTGGGTCGTTGGCATCCGATATCTTCCCGGAGATTAGATATGTCGGTCTACGGATACAGACCTAATATGGCCAGGACTGGTTCACAGGACCCCGGACGAGGCTGGTCCCGGACAACTTAAGTTTCTCTGCTATATGCACCGCGTCCAACCAAGGAGTGGAAAGGCAGTACGCCTCAACCAGCAGTGTCGTCCTTTTGCCTCCATCTCTTCCATGATGATCTTCATTGTAGGATACATTCAGTTTCTTCTTGCGCTGGCTCTGGCCTCGCCGTCAGACGTAGGACCCCGAGCCGTGACTGGAGGCTGTGAAGCCTATTCAGTTCAGGCCGGCGACACTTGTGCGAGCATTGCGACGAGCACCAATGCCACCTATGCCCAAATAATCTCGTGGAACCCGGATATCACTCTCGAGTGCTCGTAAGTCTCTGCCGTTCCATCTTCCATGGCTCAAGTGCATCGATGTTTTAGACGGAAGCATGTGCTCATCGCCGCTGATGTTAGCAACCTGGCCGAGCTTGAAGGAGATGAGATTTGCGTCAGTAACCCCCTCGGGAACTACGCACTGCCGAGCAATTCGCAGGGAGTCACCACCATAGTGACGACGACGGCGTGAGTCAACTGCACTTTTGGTCAATGTTTCCAAAGCCCGTTGGAAATGCTGACGAGAGGCGTGCCAATCTCAAAGCCCTGCCCCAACGCCGACGCCAGACAACACGAACTCCAACTGCGCAGAATATCACCTTGTAGAAACAGGAGAGGACTGTTCTGCATTCACAACCAAGTTCAGCATCACGCTGAAGGATTTGTGAGATTTGTCCTTCCTGCGCGCCTTTCAAGCTATGGACTGGCAACTGACAAGATTTCTCTCTCCAAGTTTGTTCCTCAACCCTCAAGTCTGGGAAAACTGCACCAATGTTTGGGCCGACTATTATTACTGTGTCAGACCCGTTGGCTACATCTCGACGTACCCCGGGTACTTGCCGCCGACAACCACCAAAGAATTCATCCAAACACCAACTACCGACCTGCCTTACGTCGAAGACCTTTTCGCAGATTACGTCTCGAGCGAGCCCCTGATCGAGATTGCCAATGGCACTCGATTAGACTGCTTTGAGTAAGTCCCGTCTCGTTCGGTTGTGCTGTTGATCGAAAAGCCTGATATGCGTCGTAGATATATCTGGTTGGAAAATATCACGGATAACACCCTGGCCGATTGCTGGGGACTGTCTTGGTCGCGTGATGTGCCCTCACAGGTAAGTTTCTCGAGGCTGGTGTGGCTGGGCTACCTTTTTCACACTTTCGTAAAGAAGCTCCTCTGACAGCGGCGGACAGGACTTCATTTTATGGAATCCGTCTCTTCGTCAAGACCCCGCCGAGTCTGACGGCGCGGTCGACTCATATGCATACCCATGCACTCTTTCGGCGAGCAGCTCTTATTGCGTTGCTTTGGCGTCCTCCACGGCCGGTAAGTTCTGCAAAAAAGAGTTCACAATCTCGACCCCGCAAGTGAATTGACGTGGCTGATTGGGATTGTCAAAATGCAGCGCCAGTCGAGACGGAAGCGCCTCCAAGCCCTCGTGCCGCGGGAGAAATCGCCAATTGCACGTCATGGTATGTGCCAAAGGACTCCGACACTTGCGAGAGCGTGCTCCGTCGGACACGCTTGACACTTGAGCAATTCCACACCTACAACCCTTCTGTCAAGAGCGACTGCAGCGGGATGGTGATCGGCACCTACTACTGCCGTTCGACGGAGATCTACGGCTGGTCCCCGGGTCTCACGACTTCCACTGAGGACAGATCCTCCGCCACAGCCACCACCGCGACCAGCACGCGGCCTACCGGAACCAGCATTGCGACGCCGACGCCGGTGCAGGACGGCATGGTCTCGAACTGTGGCAAGTTCTACAAGGTCGTCGGTGGCGACGGGTGTTGGGCGATCGCCGACTCGAACGGAATCGCCTTGGATGACTTTTACTCGTGGAATCCTGCGGTGAAGACCGACTGCACCGGGCTGCTGGCAGATGTATTCGTGTGCGTTGGTTTGGCAGCGTCTCCGACGACGAATCCGACTCCTGCCACGACCACTGCCGCTGCCGGGGTTTCGACACCGACTCCGATCCAGGATGGCATGACCACGACCTGCTCCAAGTTCTACTTTGTTCAGTCAGGGGATGGATGTTGGGCTATCTCGGACGCGAATGGTATCGCGTTGGATGATTTCTATGCGTGGAACCCGGCTGTCAAAACGGACTGTACCGGACTCCAAGCGAACGTCTACGTTTGTATCGCGGTGGCGTAAGCCCTAGCAGACATACGTTATATGATCAGATTGGTTGGTATACTTTGATCTTACGACTAGAAAATGTGACTGCGAGTTCTTGGTATCAACCAAGGTAGTTCTCAATCTTCGCCCCACCCCTTCTGAATGCCCAATCTCATCAACTCTTCTCGTGTGGCGAAAGGGCGCTCGAATCTGGGCTCGAATACGTCCCTCACCGTGCCCACGCCTTCCAAAACCGTACGCATGCGCGGATCATCCGGATAAGGGTTTTCACCGCTGCCGTAAAGAAACTCCATGACCTCTTCATCCACGTGGATTCCTCGTCCGGGCAGTGTAAGCTTCCTATCATCTCGGATGATGACCCGGGGCTTCACGGATCGGCTTCGCCATCCGAGGTCATCGCGGAGACGAGAAAGTACGCTTCTGTATCCGCCACTGTCTTTCGCGAACCACAGAAAGCTGAGCTCCACCGAGCGGAGTGTATCAGGAAGCGCTCCGAGAAGGTCGAGAAGGTCGTTCTCTTTGACCAAGAATCGAGACAGCCCAAAATGTCGTAGGTGCGTCCATGCTTCGACAGGAAAGATGGAGCGTAATGGTGTGAAGTGGTCGACGGGATTCTCCGGAGGCCAGGGTCGGGAAAAGCTGAGGTTCGTGACTTCATCGGTCTCCAGGGCGAAGGACTCCAAGTCGGCGGTCAGAAGTTGCTTCAAGCGACCGTTGCGAAAGGCAGCATAGTTCTGTTCGGCGTGCATGCCCACCATGATGCTAAGCTTGAGCATCGAGAAACCAGGTCTCCGGACTAGAGCAGCGAGGTTCTTGTACTCTTCAGATGGTTCTTGCGTTGTGAAAATCTCACATGTAAGTCCCGAATTGATCTGGTTGCCATCGATGACAACCTCTGGGACGGTTGCGTACTCTTGCTGGGCGAGAAGATGAGTGACAATACGGAAGCCGCGCCATTTGTCCTTAATGGCTTCATCTTCCCAGCTTTCGCAGGGGATTCTGGCTCCGAGTGGCGGCGTAGGCCAGCTGCGAGGAAGGGGGTAATTGAAGCCGTATGGGAATGCGCGGATCATCGGCGTAGGATACTGAGGGAAGAAGAGGATACCATGAGCGGCAGGCGTGATTGTAACTCTCCGTAGATTAGGAAACCGTTTCTCGGCCAGAGCCCATTGGAAGGCGGCACTGTCAGCCGCCGTAGCGAGAACGTCTTCCTGCTGACGGAGCAAGCTTTGATAGTAGTTATAAGCCACGTCGAGAGGGAGCTGGGCAGCAAGCTGTTGTGCGGTTTCGACGTGCTGCGGCAGCGTTTCGACGTCCCTTCCTCGCCATTTGCGCAGATAGTCTATGTTCTCCCGACATGCTGCAACGAACCACAAGGGAACGCCCTCTGGCACAGGCGTATCCTCGGAATCCGAGTCCTCAGCGTCGTATCCGTATCCACTGCGGTAACCTGATTCCTCCTCCAGGGCACTCATGAAGCGTGCATCGTCCCAGACAATCTCACGAACGTCATGGCGAAAGGTATCATGGTTGGCAATGTTCCTGAAGACTTGGATATTGTGGTTGCTTGCCGAAATAAAAACCCGCTTGAAGCTGAGGTGAGGGGTGACGACTTTGGAAAACCGTCGAGAGGCCAAGCGCAGTTTCTTGAGGTCGGAATTGGGCAGATGCGCGAAGATGGCCCCGGAAAGCTCTGCTGGAAGACCAGCGAGAAATTCCACGATGGAGCCCGGTTCCGCCGGGGTTGAATCTTGGCGAGGAGTTGCCATTGGAGGCTGCGAAGACAAGACAAACGGTGGGGAAGGAGAGAGATGTTTCTGTGTTGGTCGCCGAGAGTGCAGCCATTTTCATGTTTAAATAATACGGGATCCAACGTCTGTACCCTGGTAGGCGCGGTAGCTGCTGCAGGGATCTTTGGTGGGCTCGACAATGACAACGTCCTCCAGCTCTTATCTTATCGATAAGCCCCAAGCTTGGGGAGGGGAGGCTCGTCACGTGGATAGCTCCATGCAGATTACAGAAGGATCTCCGAATCCCGGCCCCGATTTGTCATGCACTCCAGGTCCCGCCACAGGGGACGCCCGGCGAATGAGAAACCCAGATGGTGACTTCAACGACTTTTTTTCTGCTGCTCCATCTGGCGCTGATGCTGGCGCTGGCGCTGCCTCTGCCGAACGCTCCAGAGGGGGCGACTCAGGTTGGAGGGGCGGGCGGTGACACGAGGTTCCGGTGCTTTGGAATCGGAACATGACGCAACGTCTCTTGTATATAACTTCACTTTACAGATACTGCCCTCTCTCATTCTCCAATTACTGTCAATTACGTCTCTTTCAACCAAACAACCGCGTCAATTTCCTGCGAAACAACCAAAACACAACTCCTCGCATCAAACACCCCCGTCGCCATACCCCCCAAAAATCACGACCCGGATCCCAGACCCCGAAACCCCACCGCGCAGCTCCAGCAGCTCCAACCGCCGCCCCTCACCACCACCACCCTGCGCACCACTCTCGCCCTCGCCCTCCTCTTCTTCGCAATCTTCCTCTCGTCCACAATGCCCTTCTCCTTCCTCACCCGCTTCACCCGCCCCTTCACAACCACCACAATGTCCCTCGCCGCCAACTCCTCCACCGGCGCCGCCCTCCCGCCCGGCGCCCAAAAGGCCACCATCGCCGCCGGCTGCTTCTGGGGCGTTGAGCACCTCTACCGCAAGCACTTTGACTCCAAGGGCCTCATTGACGCCCGCGTTGGCTATATTGGCGGCGACCTCTCTAACCCGACCTACCGCGCCGTTTGCAGCGGCAATACCGGCCACGCTGAGGCCCTATAGGTCGTCTACGACCCGTCCCAGGTCTCCTACTGCGCCCTCCTCAAGTTCTTCTACCGCATGCACGACCCCACCACCGCGAACCGCCAGGGCCCCAACACCGGCCCGCAGTACCGTAGCGCTATCTTCTAGCATAATGAGGAGCAGCGTAAGACCGCTAAGGAGGTCACAAAGCTGGCAAACAAGTAGTAATATAAGGGTAAGATCGTGATGGAGGTTATCCCTACGGGATAGTAGTGGGATGTGGAGCAGTATCACTAGCTGTACCTGCATAATGTCAGAGGTGTATGGTACAGAGTGAAGAAGTCAGTATATTAGGTATAGGTAAAACGACCATTCTTCTCTGCCCCCCTTCTCCTAATATTAGGGGGGTCATCACTCCCTATATAGAGACCACCCACTAAGTCCCCGGAGGTCCCCAGAGGCCCCCATAGGTCTCCAAGGGTCTCCGGATATCCCCATATCACTCCCTATATAGAAACTACCCACTAGGTCCCCAGAGGTCCCCAGAGGCCCCCATAGGTCTCTAAGAGTCTCCGGATATCCCCATATTACTCCCTATATAGAGACTACTCACTAGGTCCCCGGAGGTCCCCAGAGGCCCCCATAGGTCTCTAAGGGTCTCTAGATATCCCCAGAGGTCTCTAGTACGTGACACAATCCCCCCTCCAAACCCAGGCTATCCTCAGCTAGGGGTTAGCTAGAAATTATCTAAAGAGTCTCTAATAATCTACTACTATTTCTTAACTAATTTATTTATAGACTCTTATATTTTAATTAATATTTTAACTTAAGGCCCCTTAAATAAATTATAAGTACTATATTAATAACTCCTTAATAGAATACCTCTATTATCCTAATTATTTATAGTCTCTATATTTTATAATTTATTATCCTAAATTATAAATAAATAAACTCTTCCTTAGGCTTCTTAATAACTTAGAGGGGTAATTAATTAGGAGTTACTATACTCTTTTATAATTACCTCTATAACTTATTATTTAATAATAAGAGATTAATTTACTTAAAAAGTCCTTTTAATATACTTAGAATTATTTAGTAGTTATTTATAAATATTCTTATACTCTTTTACTTATAATATATACTTTCCTTATTATAAATAATTATAAAAATTAATATTATTTTATAAAGTTTTTATTACTTTTAAAAGCCCTTTTCTAAGGTAATTATTTCCTATTATTCTTATATTTTTAAAACCTTTATAAACCTTATTATTACTAACTCCCTTTATTAATATTTTTAATTATTTATTACTAAATATAGACTACTTAATAATAACCTACTACCTCTCTAGTAATTACCTCCTATTAATATAAATATAAAATATTATAATATTATATTCTTAATTATACTACTCTTAAATTTTACTCTTTATAAGAAATTATATAAATATTCCTCTAATTTTTATAGCCTAAAACTTTTCCTCTTTTTCTCTCTAGCTTTATTATTAATCTTATTACTACTACTACTATTACTACTACTACCCCCCCTCTATTCTCCTTTTTTCTTCTTTTTCCTTTTATTTATTTAAATACTCTTATTAATTTTACTATATTAGAGAATATTAACTCTAAAAAAGCCCTCTAGGGCCTTACTTACTACTACTACTTATATTACTAGTCCCTTTAGTACCCTAGTTAGGAATTTTATCTCTATTTTAAAATTAAAAATAAATTATTATTACCCCTCTAATAAGTCCTTAATAATTTAATATATTTAATATAGCTACCTCTACTAAATATAAGTATTATATTAACTCTAGTAATAATAAAACTTATATTAATATAAATTATTCCTTCCTCTTAACTCTAAAACTTTACTAATTACTAATAGCCCACTTATACTATAATTAGCCTAATTAATTACCTAAAAATCCTTATAAGTAAAACCTAAGGGGCCCCTAATAAGGCCTCCTAGTATAATAACTATAAAGTAATTATTCCTACTCTTCCTTTACCTCTTTATTACCTAACTAATACTTAAGAAGAACTTATTACTACTTAACTAATAATTAAAAAAACCCTTTAAAATAAAAAAAACAAAGTTAATCTCTTAACTAAGAAGAGGAAAGCTTAAAACTAAGAATAAGACTAGGTCCTAGAGAAGTACTAAGTAGCCACCCTCAAGGCCTAGGCTACTAATAATAAGTAATTAGCCACTAAGGCTACTAAATAAACACTTAAAATAAAATACTACTATACTATTATTAAAATACTAGCTACTACCTAGGTATAGGTACTTAGAATTATTTCTACCTACTTAGAGGAAATATTTACCCTCTATATAAAGTAAATAAATTAATATTATTTAGTACTTATTTATTACTACTCTAGTATTAATACTTTATAATACTATAATATTCTCACTATAACTTCTAAGGGGGAGAAAGAGGAGGAAGAGGAGGTAAAAAAGTAGGCCCCTTACTAGTAAGAGTACTAAGAACTTATTAAAGTACCCCTAGTAAACTACTATTAGTACTTTTCACTTTTAAATATAATACCTTATTTTTCTTTTTAAATTAAACTTTTCACTATAAAATAATAAATTAGCTCCCATACCTCTATTATTAAGTATATTACTTATTACCTCCCTATTACTCCTTTATAATTATTATAACCCTATTATTCTAATTTTACCTTATAAAATTACTTTAAATCCATAATAATATTCCTCTATAATTCCTATAAATTCTTAGTATTATTATAATTTTTCTACTTAATAAAGTACTACTAATTCCTCTTAAGTCCCTTATAATTAATAATATATTCTACTAAATATATATTATTTTCTAATTCTTTAATAGGAATATTTCTTAGTAATATTATTATACTAAAATAGGGCTCTAAATAAATAGAGGAGAAAATATTATAAATTTAATAATAAACTTTAATATTTAACTTATATACTTAACCTTTATTAATAACTTATTTTATAGTAAAAGGTCCTAAGTACTTATTTAATAACTTATAGGAGAGTCTCTATTACTTAATATTTCTTATAGAGAGTAATACTAAGTCTCCTACTATAAAAGTAATTATTATTTATTTATAATTATAATACTTTATATAAATTTTATTAATACTATAAAGTAATTAAATTATAACTACCCTCCTAGTAATTAACTCCTAGGCTCTATTCTTAGTTATTAGTACTTCTTTAATTTTTACTAAGTCTAGTATTATATTATTAAGTCCAACTAATAAATAACCTATAAAAGCTTCTACTAGTAATAACTAAATAGCCTTATAATAGGTATTATTATATATAAACTAAGTTATAAATAGGAGATTTACTTAATTATCCTAATTAATATTATAAAATATATAAAAAAAATACTTAATATACTAATTTAGTTATTTAATTTAATTATTAATTTAAGGGTAAAAAGTAGTACTAAGGGCCCTCCTAATAACTAATAAATAATATATCTCTACTTAAAACTTACTAGTAAATAAAAACTCTCTATTAGAGATAATAATTTTTAGTAATCTATACTTTAAAAATAAGTATTTTATTAATAAGTTAACTAATTTATTTATAATAAGGAATTCCCTAGTAAGTATATAGAGAGTATACTTAGTAAATTTATTAATAATTACTAATAATAAATTATATAAACTCCTTTTACCTTAGAGTAATTTAAATAACTTAATAATAAAGTCCATTATTATATATTTAAATAACCTAGTAAGTACTAGTAGGGAAGTAAGTATACTATATAGAAGGTAATATTATAATTTAGTCCTTTAATATACTATATATATTTTAATATAACTTATTATATTCTTTTTTTATAACTTCTAGAAGAATAATTTTTATATTCTTTTTAATATCTTAGTAACTCCTAGGTAATTAGTGGATAATTCATTATAGAATACCTTTATTACCTCCTACCTAAGAATATAGCTATCTAGAATAAATAGGCTATTATTATATTTAAGTATATTATTACTATCCATTAATTACTTAATACCTATTTATTTCTATAATAATTATTAATAGAATTTATCCTATAACTAGGCTTTTCTTATTTCTTATTAAAGAGAAATTTTAGAATTATTATCTAAATTAACCCCCTAGTACTCTCCTAGTAATATATTATAGTAAATTATATATACTTTTCCTCCTCAAAACTATCCTAAGAAATTATCTAAGAATATATTCTTTATATTAACCCTCTCTTAACTAGGGAGTACATAATCTAGCCTTTATAATAAAGTATTAACTATATTCTAAGTACCTAATTAATATTTAATTTTAAAATTAAATATAATAAAATCTTATAGTAATTATACTTATTAACTATTAAGAGTCTTCTTCTTAATAAAGTACTAATAACTTAAGTAATTAATAATAAATAAAATTTAATATTAGGAATATAGTAAATAGTATCTCTATAAGAGCATAGTATTCCTAATAGTTAATAACTTAGTCTTTAGTACCCTATACCTAAGCTCTACCCCCTAAAGTTTCCATAATATAAAGGCTACTAACCTCTATAATTTATTAAGTTATTACTAACTTAGAATAGCTCTAATTATAAAGTCCAATATATTTATCTCTACTTATATTAGTAAGTTTAGGTTAAAATACTATAGAATAAGTGCCCTTATAAAGAGTAATTTTAGTTTTATAAAAGCCTCTAAGGCCTCTAGAGTAATTACTAGTTAATTTTTAGCCACTTTTCCTAATCAATCCATAATAGGGGCATATACTTTAAAATAATTCTTAATAAAATAATAATAAAAATTAGTAAATCCCAAGAATTATTATACTTCTTATAAGCTAATAAGTACTAGTTACTTAGTAATAACCTTAACTCTCTCCTCTTCTATAATAATTCCTATAAATAAAATAATAAATCTAAAAAACTTAATTATATTTATATAAAAAATATATTTCTCTAGGTTTATAAATAACCCATTAACTTATAACCTAATAAGTACTATTTTAATAGTATTAATATACTCTTTCTTTATATTTAAAAAAATAAGAATATTATTAAAATAAATAATATAAATAATATTTACTAAGTCTATAAGGGCTTTATTAATAAATATCTAAAAAATAATAAATATATTAACTAAGCTAAAAAGTATAATATAATATTTATAGTATTTATATTAAGTATAAAATACTATTTTCTATTTATCTCCCTCCTTAATTCTCACCTAGTAGTAAATATCTTTAAAATTAAATTTAATATAAATCTTAACTATTAATAATTAATTTAGGATTTTATTAATAAATAGGAGTAATACTTAGTTTTTAATAATAATTTTATTAAGCCCCTAGTAATTAATATATAACCTTAACTTACCCCCCTTCTTAAGAATAAAGAGAATAGAGGTACCTACTAAACTCATAAAAAGTTATATTCATCCCCTTTTTAATACCTTATTAATATAATTTTATAACTCCTTAAATTCCTTTTCTACTAATAAATAAATAAGTCCAAAAGGTAGCTCTATACCTAGTTCTAAGTTAATAAAGTAGCTCTGAGTAGTACTAATAATTATTACTTTATTAATAAGGTTAATATTAAAGATATTCTTAAAGTTTATATACTTAACTAAAAGAACTAATACTAACTTCTCTAAATAATTATAACTAGTAATCTCTAGTAAATTATCTTATTAAATTTATTTAACCTTTAAAGTACTAATAAGTATTAATTTAGTATTATCTATAACTTATTAAAGCCCTTTTCTAATATAAATAACTTTAATATTATCCTTACCTAGTAAAAAGGTCCACCCTAGTTCCCTTTAATTAACTCTTAAGTTCTTTACTATTCCCTAAAGTATACTTAGTATTATATTATACTTATTATTATTACTAACTTTAAATATATATAATATAGTTTTTTCTACTCTAATACTATTCTTTAATTATATAATAATATACTTTTCTCTATAATTAGGGCTAGTAGCCCCCCATATACTTATTACTAGTAACTCTTTAATAAGCTCCTATAAAGTTAATAACTAGCTATTCTTTAATAATATTCTCTAATTTATTATATTTTTATCCACTCTATAATTAATAA
Organism: Colletotrichum agaves; assembly: GCA_036785465.1. Taxonomy (NCBI): domain Eukaryota; kingdom Fungi; phylum Ascomycota; class Sordariomycetes; order Glomerellales; family Glomerellaceae; genus Colletotrichum; species Colletotrichum agaves. The sequence goes on from JAXISO010000015.1 coordinate 73,660, forward strand.
GGGCTCTATTAACCCACTATTTTCCCTTAATATAGACCCTCAATTCCACTTTAAAATAATATAATTAAGCCTTATTTTATTTTAGAATATAATTCCTTTTATTATCCTTATCTATTAAGTCCCTAAGTAAGTATAATTTATTATTATAGTATAATTAACTATAATTTTTATAATTTAAGTAGTAAAGTATAATATAGTTTTCTTATTTATAAGTATAGTAAATAATTAATTTATAAGAACTACCTAGTAAGTACCTTAGAATATTAAATATTTCCTTCTAATACTTATTTAACCCACTTTTATTAAGGTAGTCTATAATAATATTCTCTATATTCTTCTAATTTATACTATAATTATTAATATAAAGTAATCTCCTAGTAAGTCCTTAGTCTCTTAGTATAATTCTTATATTTTAAATATTAATAATAAGTTTAATATTCCTAGCTCTATTATTTAATTTAATTTTAGTTCTTAGTAAGTTACTAATTATAATAAATTATTAAATCTTAAGTAAGAGTTACTTAATAATACTAGTTACTTATATCTCCTCTAATTACTAATAGGGATACTTTACTTTAATCCCCTTATAAAAATTAATAAAGCTTTAATAAATTTAGCTAGATTTCTAATATACTTATTCTAATTAATTCTAAGTACTAAGTATATATAAGCCTTTATTAACTATACTATTAATTAATTATTCCCTTATTTACTCCTAAGTAATACTTTTAATTTTATTATTATACTTAATTATTATATAAGAGATTTATTATTTTATTATAAGCCCTTTAAAGTACTAAATAATAAATAAGACTCTTTTTAAATTATTCTTAATATTATTTATTTTAAACTAAGTATTTAAGTTAAATATAAATTAGTTATAATTAATTTAATTACCCCCCTTATACTTTAATATAGGGAAATATTTCCCCTATATTTTAATTTAAAATCTCTTAGTAAAAATATCCTAGTAAATAGATAATAATTAAGTAATTAATAGGGTACTAGTGGGGTTAATTATTCTTCCCACCCTTATAATTTCTAATTATTCTTATTTCTATTTAAAGTATATTTTATTTTCTTCTTTTATAATTAATTAATTAAAGTCTATTTCTATTAATTAATTAACTAGTAATTCCCTAGTATTCTTATTTTAAGTTTATATTTTATTTTACCTCTTATTATTATAGTCTTCCTATATATTAGCTAGTAATATTAATTAATCTCTATTAAACTAGGTTCTAAGTAATCTCTAGGAGAGTTATAGTATAGTATTTATCTCATAATAACTACTTTAATAGTCTATACTCCTATTAAATAAATAGAGAAAAGAATATATTAAAAATATATAATATAAAGTAAAGAAGTCAATATATTAAGTATAAATAAAATGACTATTCTTCTCTACCCCCCTTCTCCTAATATTAGGGGGGTCATCACTCCCTATATAGAGACCACCCACTAGGTCCCCAGAGGTCCCCAGAGGCCCCCATAAGTCTCCAAGGGTCTCCAGATATCCCCACATCACTCCCTATATAGAGACCACCCACTAGGTCCCCGGAGATCCCCGGAGGCCCCCATAAGTCTCCGAGGGTCTCCGGATGTCCCCACATCACTCCCTATATAGAGACCACCCGCTAGGTCCCCGGAGGTCCCCGGAGGCCCCCATAGGTCTCCGAGGGTCTCCGGATGTCCCCAGAGGTCTCCGGCACGTGACACATAATAACCCTTTGGGTTATAAGTGCCCAAGTCACTTTTTGAGGATGTTCCCTAATTTGTAGGGGTGACTAGTGAGGGATGAGGGGAAGAGCAGGTTGTAATAATAGAGAGACGGGAGCAATCGTTGGGATTGGGATGGGAATTGGGTCTTTCTTTTAACATATGGATCATGATATCAAGATGGGGATCAGATGGGATGGCATGGCTGGGTTCTGCCGAAGCGGGACTGGCTAGGGATATGATAGCGTTCAACCGCTTTATTAACAATGATTTTCTTATAATGAGCTTTGCTTGAAAGTATGGACTTTCGAGTTTACATCTCTGTGCGGGAAAAAAATGCTCTGTGAGGCAATACTCAAACAATAGTAAGCATCTGTTCTTGTCCAAAGTTGTTAAAAACTGTGTCGCGCCATTCAGCAAACCATGCCGTAGCGTCATCCTTATCCATTGTAGTCATGGGACCTCTAGCAAGCGCATCCGGTACCTTGCGTTGAAACGCTAATTGCACAATGCCTACTCTCGAAAAGGTAGCCGTATCCTTCGATGAATGCTCGACCAGGTTGGTCGCCGTGACTTCTTTGGTTTCTCGGCAGAGAACGAGACCAAGCAGACCCCACCACCTGTTGCCAGCTCCATGTAGAGATAGTGGCAGAAAGTAAACTGTAGGGAGGGCCTCTCCGCCGGAGCAAAGCCTAACATCTGGAAAGAATGACGGTAGCGACGGTAGCGAATTGCTGACCAGGCTTTCGTCATCCAGCGTGATAGAGCCTCTCCCCATGTTGGTTGTCGAGCTGTGGGGACTCAGATCTAGTGTGGCCAGGCACAGTCGTCCACGCAAGGTAATGCGACCTCCAGCGACCATGCCCTTATCATCCGGGGTAAGTGGGAAGCAAGCCGCGCTTGTGATCTCGACCAAGGGATAATACTCGAGGTCAGAACTAAACCATGTTATTTGGTTACTCCCGACGGAAGCCCAGGACCATGTTGGAGGTGCCGATAGCAATGTCCCTCGAGCTGGCGTCGGCAGCAGTCTGGGCTGAACCGTTCCAATTGCGTGCCATTGAAGCCCCATTAAGATGTCCGCTTCCCAAATCCCAGCGAGATAAGACCCGAGCGCAGGGAATTGTCGCTGAAAAGCAGTAGCGACGCCTGACAATGCAGGGAGCCGGTCAGCCTCGGAGGTCAACAAGCCAGACGCATATATCTCCACGACATAGTACCACCATGACGTCCCGTCCAAGTATGATGTTGTCGTCTCGGACAACCAATCGCGGCGAGAGCGACCGTCGATGTAGTGGTAGAGCTCCTTGCATTCACAAGAGCTCCTACCTCTTGCGTCTTCGAAATTCAACTCAATCTCCGTGAAATGCAGTATCCTTGAAGACAAGATTCTTTCCTGAAACGCCCAGCCCCGGTATAGCAGAGGCATCTCGGTCAGTTCGCGGGGATCAGGCGATTCCGAGATTCCGTAGGATGCATTGCGGCGAACGTAGATGGGATACTGCAAGCCAGGGAGCTTGATCTCATGAACGTGGCGCCGAAGTATAGGTTCACTGCCAGTATTGATAAAAAGCCCCTGACGCCCATCGGTAGCTCCCATGGCGGAAATGGTCAGATGAGCATTTTCGTATACTGATGCCATTCGGGAAGCCTCTAAAGCCCAGTCCTGCGCATCATCTTGCACAATACACAGACTATCAATCCAGATGTAGCGAATGCCGATATGCTTGGCCACAAGCATTGCATCTTGAAATGTCTTTGTTAGGCCTCCCCAGGGAATCGACTGGGAAAATTCGCCTATAGTTTCCGTGGTAGTCTGTATCATCCAGGCGGCCACGTCTGGTGAGCCCCAGCAGTGACTCAAGGCGATATAACGCATGTCATCCTCAAAGGTTTGTGCAATTGATGATGTCTCGATGAGGCGAATTTCTAGTGGCGCCCCCGGCCCTAGGCAGCGGCCCCGTAGGTGCAATCAAGTCAATTTTGACCCCCATATTTGCTGTTGGTGAGATTCTTCTTGGTATTTTTGATTAGTTGGCTAACTTGCAAGCTATTCAACTCAATCGCCATATAAAAACACGTGATCTACAATTACCTAATCAGTATATATATGAAGCAATTCACGATAGGCCTAGTAGTCTAAAGCTGTTGTTCTGTAGCATAACCCCCCTTTTGAGCTAGCTTTTTGACAGCTGGAGACTTTCTATAGTCTCCGGCTTCATACTCATCCTCTGCAACGTGAGGATCAACTTCGCAGTACTAAAAGCCCTCTCACAGTCGGTCGCCATCGCCGGCACGGCGAAGACGTCGATCGCGAGCCGAGAGAGGGCCGGGAAGGTGTCCGAATGATCCCTTCACCACCGGACGGCCATGAATAACCTCAACGAGGAAGTCGCCATGATGTCGAATCCAGCTGGATCGACCCCGGCCCTTCCGCCGAGCTAACTGCTCCTCAAGGACGTACCTCTTACTACCCACGACGATGTGGGGGAGGTCGTCAATCGTGGGATTCAGAGGGATACGGACAGTGAGGGCTGTCGCGATCTGCGTAGAGATCTGCAGGCGCGGGGCGCCTAAGACTGCATATGCGTTGGCGGTGGAGGAGGAGGCAACAGCAATAGTAGGCATCGTGAAGTTCAGTAAGGTAATATGGGTAAATGATGAGTGTGATGTGTGATGATGAAGAACTTTTGCAACTGACGTCCGATTGCAGTGTTGAATATATCATTCGAATCGTCGTGATCGCTTCTACTTGTTTCCAACTTTTCAGAAAGATCCGCCTTCATCTGGTATGGTGAGGGTGGTCTGAATAACCTCAATAACATATGTAATGATAGCGAGGTTGGCAATAGTGGCATGTTTCAGTGGCTGGGCGTGCCCAAATAAATGGGGCAGGGGCTGGTCTACAGCCTCCTATTGGCTACATCTATATATATAAAAGACAGTAAGGAATTCAACAAGTCTATGGGCTGCCGACTTACTCGATTGGGAAGTGGTGATGGCTTCCCTTTGCTTGGTTGACTCATATTCATTGCTGAAAGCTCTGCACTTACGGGGCCGCTGGCCCTAGGTCGCCCTGAGGTCGACTGTCGTGTAGCATCACGAGACGGGTAGGCAAGACCGGTAGCTCTTCATGTTCTTCCAGCATGTAGGACAGCCGCTGATTGGATGCGCCTTCGACAAACAGCCGCACTTGATCCAACCATCTGGTAAGTGGGCACTCCAAGGTAGAGAGATTATTGCATCCCAAGGGCATGATTCTCCTAGAGTTTGTCTTGTCATTAGTTTTGAGTCGGTTCTCAGCCCCCGCGTGGCTACACAGTGGGACTGGACTGTACCTTCCATCGTGTGAAACATATAACCATGGTCCCTTAGACTGATAAATAGAACGCGAGGCATTGAGTCGTCTGGCTCATCCTCGACAAGATGAAAAAGGAAAAACCCTTGTCGACCTTCCATATCGCCTGTTCCTGAGCATAGCTGTTCTGTATGGCAAAGCCGCCCCCAAATATTTTTGAGGAGTAAACATGATAGACATCCGGCTTCTGCGGTAGCATCTAGCGACTTGGGGTCGACAAAGAGATTCTGACCGGTGTCGAAAGGGTCGTAGCCGCTTAGCTCTCGAGCGAGCTCTCGTTGCCGCTTAAACCAATCTGGCTCGTCCGAGCACCAGGATTGTTGTGGAAGTCGGAGGTCATAGCAGACAAGACAGGGTACATCCGGTTCTGTCTCATGTTCTTCCATCGCTTGAAACTGGGCGTCAATTTCTTTGGACAGGCGGTTCGAAAATAATTTGCTGCGTTGTTCTGGAAAGTTTGTGGGATCAGAGCAAGACATAGGACTTTAAAAGAGGGGTGTCGTGGAAGACGAGGGGGTAGGGTAGGCAAGTGGAGGAATTGATAGCATGCATGTCAGATGACATTGCCATCAGCCAATAAGATAACTCGCACCTCACGGCTTTTTAGAATCCCAAGGCATACTGCGGTACCAAGCCAAGATATCAGGTCTTTGCGGGTCAGCCTGACCGGGTACGGTAACCCGTGCTGTGCGATGCGACTGGACTACAGAACAAGGCGAGCGGGGCGGGGTTATATCTTACTAGCTTGTTCAGAAATTGATCTGCCTTTTCTATTGGATAGCGAATTTCGTGCCGGACTGGATGTAGAAAAAGATCAGAGGTTCTCCATTGCTGATCTGAAGTGCTGCCGTCTACTCGCAATCCGTGGGATATCACTCACGGCAGCCAGTCAATAATTATTCCAGAGCTTCTTAATACTAGTTCCAAAGCCTTTACTTGCCTATGATTCCATTGTACTGGACTCTATTGGGGACTGGTAGCTGCTCCCCGCTGCTCCCTCGCAAATCTAAAGCACTAACTGAACTACCTACCTAAGCAAACTCTCCCAGCAATTGATCAAGTCGCTTCCCTGGCTTCATCTCATTTCTCGCCAGTACCATTGGAAAGCCAGTTCAATCTTTCGCATATGTATGGTGACACAGAAATCTTTTTTTTCCATAGATAGACCTAAGTATGTCAAGGGGTGCAAGCTACCTTATGGAGTCAACTACTGACTACCAGGGCCTCTCACTCTTTTCTCTTCGTCATAATCATGGAGATGACATCGTATGCGCCCATGTTGTCAAGTTATCAAATTTTTATTCATTGGTAATTGTACAGAACGCCAGCCCCCGCCCAAAGGCATCTTCGGAGCTGTTCATCATGAGAGGGGTTTCGTCGCCTCTGTCCTAGAACTTTTGCAGCAGAGAAGAGAATAGTAGGCCTTTTCTGCTGCGGGATATTTTCAAACAACCACTGCCGTCCCCTGTGTAGGTAGGTTCACCATCTTACACTCCTCCTCCATGCCTCGGCATCATCGTCTACTTCCTGCGGTTGTTCTGCATCATTAGAATCTGCACCATCCTCACGAAAATGTTAATGAAGTCAAGCTCGAGCGTAATGCTCTTATTGATGGCGTCCTTATGGATGACGCCTCGCTCCGCTAGGCGGGCGTAGTATAGGATCTTCTGGACGTCGTATAGGGTGAAGCTGCTAAAGACGGTGAGACCACTATAGAGGGAGATACTCTTAGTGAAAGTAAGAGTGCAAATAGCGGTAGCGGGCAGGATTATAGGCGTAAAGCTAGAGGCAATAACAACGCTAAGGCCAGCTAGGAGGGGTCCACCAATATAGAGGTACTTATCCTGCTTAGCGGTAGCGCTAACGATAGAGAGGGATCCCATTATAGTAATAGTGTAGAGGCTAGCGCGGGCGAGGATAGCACTAGGGACCATCATTATGAGAGGGGCGATCATAGCGGCCTGGGTCGCGTTAAAGGCCGTCCATAAGGCGTACTTAGGGATATAGCTACCTATCGTTAGTTGCTACTCTACTAAGTCTTAAAGGAGGGGCAACATACTTATCAGGAGAGATGGCACGAGTGCCGTATATTGTAGCAAAGCTTAACACCAGACCACCAATACCAACAACCTACGGGTTTGTGACCATCAGGCGGTAGACAAATCCGCTCTGGACTATCTGCCTTGCGGATAGCGTAATAATGCTGACGCTTAGACTAGTGTGCAGGAAGGTGTCGTTGAGGTACTTACGCTTGTAGGCAGGCATGCCGCCGTTGTCCCTCGTCTTGCGGTTGAAGATGGCGTTGATGGCCACCAGGGTGCCGCTGAAGATGGCGCCGCTGACGAGCATCTTGCGCAGCGGCGAGGCCTTCTCGCCCTGGACGGGGGTCGCCTGCTGTATGTAGCTGCGGGCGGAGTTGCGGAAGGCATTGCGGGCGGTGAAGAAGGTCGAGGTCGTCGCGCTCGTCGCTGTCCGCCTCGTGAGGGGTGCTTTGGGGGTTGTGTGGATGGCTCGGATGAGCTGGGGGATGCGCTGCGCCAGGCGCGGGGGCGCTTGGCGGATGGCGATGCTGAAGGACATCTTGTCTGGTTGTGTGTGTATGTGTGGTATAACGTGCCGAAACAAAAGAGACGGTCCTCGAGGGGTGAGGATGTTAAAAAGAGGGTTATCGAACAACTGGTATGCAGGCTGATTGCTGTATATTAATGCTAGTGGCATGCTGGCGGGTTTCCTTGCGCTGCGTCTCTGCTAAGCCATACTCTTGTTGGAGAGCTTCACAAGCTGCTGCATGACACTGTAGTTATAGACCCTCTATCTGTTCTTTGCTGTGTGTATATGGGAATTTTCATGGTACTTAAGAGGAACTTGAATCATTCTAAGGCTGGAGAGTGCCTTGCGACCATTATCGAAAAACATATCTTATCTCTAGGAGATTTGGGTATGAGTCCAGAACCGAGCATCAGTACGTATATCGATAAGCGCGCGCTTGGAAAGCCCTATCATAAGGCTTATGATGAAATGTGTTAACATCCTGAGGAAAGCATGAGAAGGGGGACCAAGAGAGTGAAGGATTCATGAGCTTCATTTGGAAAAGTGCGATGGCTGGGTGGCTGATGGAGGGGCTGGTAGAGTGGCTGAGAGGGGGTTGGTTTTGTAGGTAGCTATCAAGTGAGGTAAATCATGTCGGATTTCTATAATTCCACTTCCGGCTTAGGCATCAACACAGCTTCTGGTTATCATAGGCCGCTGACGAAAGCCTTCTCGCAAACCTCCCCAAGCGTCATTCGTAGCCCTTCCATCTTGAATTCGTTCACTTCGTGGAATGAAGAAAATAAAGTCCTCAGCTTTAACAATCTAGCAACTTGTTTACGAATGCGAAAAAGAAGTAAGTCAGGACAGTCCCCGCTAAGGACAAGACGCTGACACATTGCAGACACAGCTACGATGTTCAAGTTTCCAGTGGCGAGAACTCGAAAACGTGCGATACGACCCAACCCAGCGAACAGTCGCTCTACTAGTAGACATGCGCCATGCCGCTGGGTCTGCTGTATATATACACAGTGAAAGCGACGAATTCGTCGATATGGTTGGAATGGATAGTGCGGGGCATGTGGTCATTATACTATGGATATAGGGAATGAAAATTGTATGCTATGGGAAATGTATTGTTGCTGAGACCACCCTTCTTGAGGACAGCTCCTCCTAATGCCTCTAAATCGATCAGCATTGCAAACCTAGATGTTCGCCCCGTTTCATTATTTCAAAGGCGGTGTCGTACGGAATGGTGAAGCTCACGTACGCGGTTGGTGTTGCGTTGAGTGTTGGAGCAATGGGAAAGGAAAGCCAGACCTTGCAGCCCGGCAAGGTAAGCCTGCGCACGGCATCCATTGTGTCAATCTCAAAGCTCGGAAGCGCGGCCAACGTAGGGTCCATACCGCGATGGACATCCTGTGCCGCAGATGTTGCATCCCCCAGAAGCGGTTGCGGTGTCTGCAAGTGTCTTGTTCCAATTTCAATATTATCATTAGGATTATTTGAGTTGGCGGCTACCTCGCGATGGGCTACGCAAGAGTTGGTGTCTTGTCCTACACTGCTGTGGCTCTTGGTGGCGACGAATTCCGCTTCATCAGGGTTCTTTAGGAGAGAGTCGATCTCTGGATGGAATGCAACGGTTTTCGTTTGAATGGTGTTGTTTGCTATGTCTGTGTGCCCCGCTTTGTTATTGCTGGGAGTATTTTCATTGTAGCCTTTCCTTCTTTTTGACGTGTGTTCTTTGAAAGGTGATAGCGTTGACCTACGGCGCTTTCTAAGAATAGTTGCACTCATATTGTTGATCCTTCGCTCTCTTAAAAATTCTTCTATTTGACCTCGAGCTATCTCTGTAAAGTTGGAAGGGATGGGATGTGCTTCCCGCTATGATGATAATGCGTCATAGAAGGCCCCAGGTTGTAGCGTACTGAGCGGCGTGATCTGTAATGCTAGAATGTAGAGGAAGTATATGTTATCTCCTAGCTGTGAGCGTATCTTAGACAGAATTTCTCTCGCTTTTTTTTGCCGACTTTGTGCGGGCTGTGAACTAGATGTAATTCGCCCGTTGAAGGCAGCGTGCATTTGACGCAGCTTGTGCTGAATTTCTGTATCCGTTAAGGTGCCGTTCTGGAGCCTTGATAGAGTTGTATCTAACTTTTTTAACTCCTTATCTACTGGTGATGTTTGGGATGATATGGTATGTTGATTAATGCGTGCTGGAATCTATGCTGGCTGGTGAATGATGGATGGTGAGTGATGTATGGATGGATGGAAGAGTGAAGAATGGATGGATGGATGGATGGATGGATGGATGGATGGATGCATTAATAAGTACAGGCACTAGTGTGTGTGTGTTTAAAGCGGGGTAATTGCACTGGGCATTTACTGAATTGTCAGCGGCTGCTGCTACGCTATGATACGTGGACCCAACGGAAGCGCTTCGCTCTGGCCCCCGCTGCGACTGGTAATGCTAACCGTATTGGAGCTCTTATTTGCTATACCTCACTTAGGACGCTTAGTAACCCAAAATGTGTGTAGCAACGCAAGGAACGCAGTAAGAATGCTTATTGCGTAAGTGAAATCTATCTAATCCATTACTTTCTTTGTCTCTTTCTTCTTTTCTGCTTTACACTTGGCTTGTGTCTAGAGAGTAGTTCTGGACTTATGTCCTTCTTAGCAACCTAGGAGTTCTTGCTGTCTGGTCTTCCTGTCTAATGGATCTTGTACTTGAACTTTCTGTTTTGTATCTGAGTGCCTAGAATGTCTACTCCTTCTAAAAATCCCGCATAGTTTTCTTCAAAGCTTTCAAGTATCTGTTTATCTAGAATATTTCTATGTGGCTCCTAATTGTGGGTGCTGTTATCCTATTGTAGGAAGAAAAGGTTTCTTCCCCACTTGCCTAAGATATGATTGATATTGAAAGTATTACCCTCCTTTGTGCTGTTCTCAATGGGATGTTTGGCAGCTGAAGACTCTGGGGGAAACAACTTAAATGGAGTTGATAGAGGGAAGTAGTTTAAGTCTGAGTAGTCCGATTTACTAGTGTATGCTTTGGTTTGGGAGGGAAGTTTGCCTCTAAATGAACTATTGTTATCCGATAAGACTCTTGGATGAATGATTATTTGGACCTTCTGTGGTGGTTCCTTATCTGCTAGTTCTAAGTTTGTAGTTTTATTGCTACTGAGATGCGTAGGTGATAGAGTAGGTGCTACTGCCTTGAATAATGCATTGTGGGTGATTGTTTCTAAGTTGCATCCTGGCGTGTTTGGCGATAGTGGAGGAGATAGTGGAAGGTCAACATAAGAGTTCATAAAGTCTTTAAAATTGAGGCTGGGGGATGGGTTTAAGAAAGTTGTCCTGTTGTCACCCGCTGTGGACCACAGCGGATCGTGCGCAGCTGAGATGGGGTAGTCGGATAGTAAACCCCTATAGATTATAATCCTGTCGCTTTCATTATTTGCTGCTGGTTGCTGGCTAATTCCCGACATTGTACTGTCCGCTTGTTTTCTTTTACTATAATTCCTAGTAGTCTTAAGAAGGTGAGTGTCTTGTAGGTGATAATTAACAACTTCCTTATTAATTAAGATCTCTGAGTATAGTGGATAGAAGGCTGGGTATAAGTTTTGGATCTTATCTTGTTTAATGTGATGGATAGTGTTAGTATCCCTCTTTTAATGTCTGAAGTGCTTAGACGGGTCCTTGTCTAGGGCAGCCAGGCACTATAGGTAATAAGCTAGATAAATTAGTACTCTTTAGAGTTCTAGTGACCTATAGGTCTTAGGTGGGGAGTTTAAATAAGAGAGGTAATATTAACTCTATTAGTCTCCCTTAATAAATTACTTAGTATATATATAATAGAAGTAAACTTTAGTCTATAAAACTTAGTTCTCCTTAGTAAATTATTTCCTCTTATATTAATAGGTATAAGAACTTTAGTTTCTTATATTTCTATATAAATATTAAATATAGTCTTTTATAGGTAGGTATAAGTATAAAACCTTATATTAACCCCATCTTAATATTATAAAATTAGTATTGGCCTATAATAGGCTATTCTCTAGGGTAGTATAGTATTATAAATTCTTTTAATATAAGAGTATAGAGATTATATATAGCTCTTTATATATACTCTGAACTTAGGGGCTAGGTAGATATTATAAGTTACTCTATTCTTTTTAATTTAGGGATAAAGATAATTACTAAGTTCCTATTAGAGGTAAATATACTAGGAGAAACCTTCCCCCTAGTTAGTAATTTTTAGTCTTAATAGTCTCTAACTTATTAATTATAGTATTTAATAAATATAATTACTTTTAGTTTTTACTAGAGATTCTAAAGATTACTAGAAAGCTTAGTCTTATAATTAATTAAAATAGTAAGGCTAATTTATTCTTTAAGATTAACTACTTCTTATTTCTACTATAATACCTTCTTAATAGTAACTAGTAGTATATTTAGAGTATTACTCTTATGGAACTTCTTAATTCCTTAAAAGAAGTTTACTATACTATAGTTAGCCTATTTACCTAGAAATACACCTAAGTTATTAACTAAAGAGTAGTTAGTAATATAGCTGGACCTAAAGATATTATAATCTATTTATATAAGATACTGGCATCTTTTAACTTTAGTATACTACTCTATTTATCTTATTAGTTTTAAATTATTAAAGAAATATAGCCCTTATACTATTAACTTATTTACTAAGAAATTATTAGATTTAATATATTAATAGTAAGACTCTAATATAGCTAATTATTTTTAATACCTAATAAAAAAATATTAGTGGAATGTATTCTTATTTATTTAAGTTCTTAGAATAGCCTTATTTCTTATAATACTATAAAAGATTAAAAGATTTATAGTATTCTTATACTAGTAGAGAGTGATTTTATTATTTTTTATTAGAATTTCTAGCTTATAGAGAACTTCTAAATTATTAAATTTAAATATAGTATTATTTAAAAAGGTTAGTAATAGTAATAATAGTATTATAGAATATATAAGAATATTATAGTTTTAAATAAAGCTCCTAAACTTATTTATTAGTAAGTATAAATAAGTTATTAACTTAGCCTAAGAAACTTATATATTATTATTAATATTTTAATTATTCTTTATAAATCTCTAATTAAATCTCTAGAAATAATAGTAACTTCCTTCTACTTATTAAGTTTAAATAATTTTAATATATTTAATTTATTAGTTATAAGTCTATATAGGGTCCTATTATTTTGTGTAAATTATATGTGATATTACTACTAAATAGTCTACTAATTTTTACTCCTATAGTAATATAGAGAATAAGTAGTAGGTATAGTTAAATCCTTATATACTTATATAGTATAATAAGATTATACTAAATTATATAGAGAAGTTAGTCTAGTATAATATAGTTAAGATTATACTTTAGCTTCTTTCTGTCCTTGAGTATACTTTCTATTATAAATATGCATCTTATCTACTATGAAGAGTTAGTAAGAGTATAAGAATTAGTGAGGAAGAGACCTACTCTATAAATCTCTGAGTATTAATGCTTATTAGTCTTAGTACTAGTTTTGAGAGTGAAAGCATAGTAAAAGTCCTCTGCTCTACTAACTATGGATTTAGCTATTAGCCTGCTATTTACTGTGATCCTACCACGGCTACAGGCTATGTAAAAGCGAAAGAAATCCTTTATATCTGCTATCTCCGGAGTGGGCGTGTTCTTTCCTAAGACATAAGATTGAATAGTGTTGAAGTTAGGTGGTGTCGTGTTCATTTCTTTTGCTTTCTCAGTGGCATTATGCTAATTCCAACTACACGGATATCAGCAGGAGCAAGTTCATTCCGAGCGAGGCTTAGACATACGTTGCGAATCAATTGAGGATGGTTGCATGCATAGCTAACATATTGGGCACGTACTTCTCCAAGCTTGCCTGGCTGTCGCGTATTCTGTGGGCGCCCTGCTTATAGCCTGCTGCTGTCGCCATAGCAATCAAGTCTTTTGGTGGAGGCATGATTAGGAATCGGGAAGTTTCGAAACAGTCCAGAATGAGAAGTTCCAGCGTTTAGGGGTGCAGAGAATTAAGTTCAGCACGTTTGGCGAAGAAAAGAAGATTTGGAGGAAAACGAAAGAGGGTAATGGCGGGAGGGGAAGTGGAAGGGAAAGTAATACCAAAAGATGACGAATTTTTCCAGGGGTTGGGCGCTTAATTACGAGAATGTGTTCTCAGTCGCCAAAGTTCTGATTTCGGTAGACGGGTTAACGATAGTATCTGGATGCACTAAGAAGCCACCAACACCAAGTTCTGCTCACCCCCAGCTCACCCTTCCTAAAATCTCAACCTCATTAAAAGCAGCAATAATTAGGTGAGCAAGTGGGTGAGAAGATTCCACTTGAGTAGCATAGTGTGCTGCCACCAGCACGTAACTGACCAACATCAACATCTCTAATTCTGACGATTTTCTCCCTTAGAAACTCAAGAGCACTGAAATCTTTCAGACAATCACCTCAAACCTCCTGACATCATTTCAATCTCGATCCTTAACTCTCTCTTCTGCGAATCTGCCCAAGGCCCCAAGACGCACGGCACAAACTCAGACGAACACCTCGTGAGACTCAGTTACGGTGATGCTGGACGATCTTCTCGACGGCTTGCGACATGTCACCGACACCGAAGACAGCGACTCAGAAGTATCAATCACCTACCTGAGCTGGGGTTTCACCTTCTATCGCACGGAGTATGGCGGGTCATCTGAGCAAAACTGGCAGGCGTTACTGTCCAGAATCCAGGCTGATGTCGCCACGGAACTGGAGGTTCACCGGGAGAACGATGGGCAGCAAGGGGTAATCGACCAGCTTCTGGGCCTCTTCCGTCTCGACGCCCGTTCGGATGCCAGTCTGCTTCAAGGCAAGTCAATCGACGAACTCCGCCGCCTGTTCTTGCATCCAGTTGAGGACGGGCAAGCACAGGGAGCAACCAGCCCTCCTCTCAACACCGACGCCCCAATCCGCCCTCCTCAGTACGGCTACTTTCTGCTGGCTGATTCCGAGGTACTGGAAAGCCCCGACTCGTGGGTGAAATGCGTGCAAGCAGACTACACGGCGGCCAACTACGTGCCGAGGAACACGCGGCTTGGTGGACAGCGATTCTTTGGCTGGATGAAGACGACAACCAGGAGTCTTTTGGAGCTGTGGAACGAGCTCGCTGTTCGTGATTTGCATAGCATTGCACCGCAGACGATTGGAGACATGCACCTGGTCACTTGGGACGGGGAGTTGAGTTGATCGTTTGGGGGCAACAGTTTGAGATTATTATACAATGAAGAACCGAAGTAACCTAGATGAAGAGAGTCCTTCTCAGTAAAATTGGACGTATCGATGCGCAAGTTTCCAAGCTGGGCTTCAAGATCCCTCAAAATCTCCAACACTTGGTCCGCATTATCGCTCGTGGATACACCCCAGTAGTTGCGCATCTCCCGG
Organism: Colletotrichum agaves; assembly: GCA_036785465.1. NCBI lineage: Eukaryota > Fungi > Ascomycota > Sordariomycetes > Glomerellales > Glomerellaceae > Colletotrichum > Colletotrichum agaves. Next base: position 88,731 of record JAXISO010000015.1, read on the forward strand.
ATTCCTCTGCCCACGAAGGTCTCTGTGTGTCCAGCCATGCAAAGAAGTCGGGCGCCCACTCGCGCCAGTAGTCACCTATCCGCACCGGACTTCCCGGGTTGAGCGCGTTCCATGACCTTGCCCCGTGATCCCACTGCTCGCCGACGTTGTTGATGATGACGGCGAGCCGCCCGTTGACGTTGGGTACGCCTTGGTAATCCAGGTAGCGGATAACACCGATGGCGGCACGGAGACATCTGAGGACATATTCCGGCCTGGCGGTGTCCGAGGCCAAGTTTGCCCATCGACCCGGCGAGATGGGTTGTTGGCCTCTCATCAGGCTGGTTTTAACTGCGTTGATGTCCACATGCGCACCGACGAATGTCGCCCTGTTCGTCTCGCTCCCCAAACACTCCATGACGCGAGGGTACAGCCTCGAAAAGTATGCTCCGCCAGGGAGGGTGGGTGGGTTGGCGAGAAGCGGCATCGTCGTCGCGGTCCGAAAGAAGCTGATACTAACGGGCCCCATAGATGCAGTGGCACCGCTTCTCAGGCTATCATGTTCTGCCATGTCAGTTTTCGAGATTTGGGGGGACGGGGGGGGGGAGGTGTTTATCAAGCAAGATAACAACGGAAAAGGCCAAAAGGGGATTGTCGGTTGCTTACACTCCAGCTGCCGCATCTTGCAAGAATCTGCCCATGACGTTACCGTCAAAAATATGCTCTATGTTGAATCTCTCGCCATTAGGCAGCGAGAGACGGATGATTCGAGAGTTGGTGCAATCTCCTCTGCTGGCGAAGTCATCTACTTCATCATTGATCGGATCATCGTCAGCGTAGTCGACAAAAATCCAATACTAAGATCACAAGATAGGTCAGCGTAAAGAATCAACGATCGTTCTCTCATCAAGATGAAAACTCACGGAAGGCAGTGTGATGATGACGGCTGTTGTTTGACCAGATGGAGATCTGAGACTTGGAGAGTAAGGCCTTGGACCTGTAATTCTTTTCATCAAGTTGCGAGGTCGTTCTGAGCTCAGGAAGAGGAGACTGTCTTCACGGTGCATGAGGGCATGGCGATTGCCCGAATCGCCACGGACACCGTACTTGAGCATCCAGTCGCTGTTCCGGTACTCACGCACATCCAGATTTCCGCCGTCACGACGTTTCTTCGAGCTGGAACCGATCCCGTCAACGTCGCAATTGTCGACACTGGTGCAGAGCCCATCGATGCAGTCAATCTTTGTCGTCGAGCTACCTCCTGCGCGAGCATTCCAGTAGTTGGGACTGCAAATAACATCATGTGAGATCTCAATGGGCCCTTCGGTCCTGTAGCTGGGCTCCTTCTCGAGCCAAGTCCCGAAGCTCGGCATCTTCAGTTTGGGGAAGTCGTCCTCCGTACCGTCGTTCCAGATCTTCTCCATCGCCTCCAGCATCGTCTTCGTACCTACCTTGGTCAGGAGGGCGAGGAGCAGGCCCGAAGTTGAGACTTCTCCGGGGTTCGGCTTCCTCTTGGCAAGGGCAAGACTGTCGCCTACCGCGAGGCGCCTCGTGCCTCGAGGACCGACCCCGGCTTCTCGCAAGTCGGGTCATCAAGCCAGCGCCTCAGCTCGTCGCGCCATACGCCGAGCTTCTCATTTTCCACCTCGATGGTATCGTAATAGCTTGGGACGCAGCATCTCGCCTTGCCACCGCCGGAGCAACCCGAAGCTCTCGTGTCCATGGCCAGACGGACACGGTCACTTGGGCAGTTGGGCCGACAGAAGTCCTCGCCGCCACTGGAAGGCCCGAAGCCTAGTCCTGAATACCATTCGCAGTCGGAGAAGGTCATCTTCTCGGTACTCGTGTCGCAGCAAATCTTCCGCTCGGCTGTGGATTCGCAATCGTCAGACCAAAACGCGGAGCCTGTCCGTCAAACGACGAAAGGAGAGGGCAACGTACACTTCCGGCAGATCTCGGCGCCGCCCATGCCGGTAGCTGACGAGCCGAAGAGGGTCTTTCGAGACTGGTCGCCGTTTTTCGAAGGACAGCCTGTCTGGTCGTTGCAGTTTGGAAAGGCTCCCAACTCGCACAACGTGGACAACTTGATGCTCTTGGTGTCCTGCGTGCAGCAGGCGGCTTGGAACCCTCCGTTGTTGCAATACTTGTTGTTCGAGCCGACGTAGCCCGTACCCTCGGGACATCTCCCGTCGCATCGACCGTTGTTGTGCGTGTACCAACCGCATGTTGGCTGCTTCTGCCCCCCCCGGACAGCAGAATGCGTGGGACCCGATTCCGCCGCAGCCGGTCTCGTCGAACATGTACTCCTTCCCTCGTGCTCCGGAATCGCTGCGAGGCACGAGTACCCAGCCGGGAGGGCAGCCTTCCTTGCACCCTGTCCACTTGCACTGTGGATTGGGAATATCGACAAATTCGTACACGTCGTTGCTCATGCCGATGGTCACTGGAAGCGACAAAATCTTGCGGTTAGCCACCCTGGCCAACGCCTTGTTGTACTTGGAGTCTTTGGTGTCGTGGCTGATGGCCCAGACCATTAAACCACCCAGAAACATACTCTGAGCGTACTCGGACTTCATCTTGAATTTTGAAAGTCTTCTCGTCGTCGTAAGCAACCCACTGAGCTGGGTGGCCCCAGGAAGCCACTTTCACGGCTTCCGTTTTGCACAGCTTTGGCTTGACATTTTGTTGTTTAACCAAATCGTCGATCTCCGAGTTCAGCAAAACGCCAACTTCCCTACTGCACTTGCCCTTCTGGGCCCCAGATTCGTAAGTGCAACCCGGCTCGAGGCAAGACGGACTCGTGGTAGTGAAGGCTCGTCCATAAAAGCCGAGGCCCATGACGTCCTGGCTGGGGTTGATGTCGTTACGCCAGAGAAGATCCAGAGCCAAATCGATTTCTGTGAGGTTGCTGTGGGCGTTGAGATAGGCACCGGTCCACTTGTTGCCCTTGTCCCATGTGCCGTGGAGGTCGTAGGACATGATGTTGAACCAGTCCACCGTCTTGGCCAGGGCAATAATATCGAAATGCTGAAGATACCAGTAAGATGCCGGAAGGGTGATGGAGACGCCTTTATTGGCCGTATCTAGCGAGGACTTCAGGCGGCTCATGAACTTGGGGAAATTGGCGTAGTCCACAGCCCTGCCCGATCGGTCATCGGCGACGGGGTATTCCCAGTCCAAATCAACGCCGTCGAATCCATAGGTCGACATGAAGGATGTCAAAGACTCGATGAAAGCCTTCTGTCGGGGCACGGATGCTGCCAAGTCCGAAAAGGTCGTAGCTGTCGGTCCTGGGTCATTGAAGGTCCAGCCGCCTATGGCGATGAAGACCTTCAGACCCGGGTCTCTCTTCTTCAAGTACGTAAGACGCTTGTATAAGCCAACGTCAGCATCCGACGCGGGTCGAACCTTGAAGCTGACTGGGTCGATCGTAGCAAAGGCAGAGTTGATATGCGTGTAGAGACCGACAGGGATCTGTTCAGGCCAGAAGACGTTGCATGGACGATTGCTCGCCCAACCTTCATAATAGCCAATGATACGGTTGTTGCCGCTGGTCTTTGAGCAAGTCTTATGCGTGACCTTCTTCTTACCGCAGAAGTCCTCAGTAGTCTGTTTGCAACGATTTAGCTTCTCGAAGTTCTTGCGTGCTCGAGCCATCCACTTACACCGCAAAAGCCATGTTTGGAACAGCACACGTTTAGTGGGCATTTGTCTTTCTCAGACCATTTGGAGCCAAAACCCGGGTTGCACTCGGACTTGCGACCACAATCAGAAATGCAATTGCTACCACAGTCTATCACAAAGATCCAGCATGTCAGTGAATGCACAACCGTTGGTCTGTAGACAGAGTCTAAACTTACAGTCCGGGCCGAAGCCACAATTGCCCCATTTGTTACAACATCCAATACGACAAGGGCTCGAGGGACTGCACGTCTGAGCCGCAGCGAGTGCAAAGAACAGGGAAATCAGAACCGGCCAATAGACTAATAAGGTAAGCATCATGATAGTAGTAGAAGAGCTATGTATCGGCCACGGAGAGTTGACGAGCTTTGTCACGCTGGCCGAGTTTTGAGACTGCCATGCTAAAGTATATACCGCCTAGATATCTCTTGTCCTTCATTTACAAACGTTTTCGAAGCAGTCACGAGTCCGCGAACCTCGACGAGCACAAGAACAATTTATTCTGCGACATGGTCTCTCGAGTAAGCCAAGTTGAAACCAAGAGGGTTGATGATCTCGGAAAGCCCACGTCAAGGATGCAAGGGAAAAGATTCATAATGCCAGACTTTGAAGCAGCAATATCTGGACGTCGCATCTCCTGGGTCTTGTTTGCCTTCAAGAGAGAGAATCACCGCAGTATCTGAAGTTATGAAATAAGCACTAGCGCTTCTGATCACAAACACAGGAACTAGTGTAATACAGTGCGTGCAAAAGATCGCTCACATGTATGAGTTTAGTGCTCGACAAATCAGGCCTTGGTTGCGTGACAACGCAACTGCAAGGAACAGCATGTTGAGACGTCATGCGCTCTGGTTGTCTCGGAAAGTGGGCTGTTAATTGTCTCCCGCCGCTTGGTCTCATCAGATGCTGCTTAAACTACACCATCTTTTGATCTTTGAGCAATACACCCTCTGCGGCCGTCTCTAGGACTATTTGTCTAGTCCAAGCTCATCACTATTGTATCCAAGAAATCATTCATGCCACTCTTTGAGAACCAACAGGCCCGAGTTCTCGCTAAATCATATTGCCAAATGATTCTGTCTTTTGGCTCGGCCGCAGTTTTGTTTCTGTTTGGGACTCATACAGTCTACTGCCAAAATGGCTTTGCCCTTTATAACTCATCGTCTCTGGATGTCACGCTCGGTTCAGGGTGCGTTGAAGCACTCTCGGCTCGGATCGGCTGCGATACTTACGTCCAAACATTCACCGAGCGTGGGTATCGAGGGCCTCTGCCGAACACCTCTGTCACTGATGCAGTCTCTACGACAGATTGCTCAGGTTCCCTGAAAGGCTGGTTCGACGATGTGACGAACCGCTGCCGGGGCATGATCGTGGACGAATCGGTGCCCAATCGGCTGGGCGGCTATCTTTGGGCTGGGTTCAACGAGACCTGCGTGAAAGATCCCAGGACGAAGAAATATTGCAACGGCATCATAGCCAACTTCACCGCTGTCTCCAACTACAAGAAGATGCCGCAAGACGAGCTCTGCCACACATGCCCCGTCCGGCGCATCGCAATGATGCAATCGTCGCAGTACTCGACATACGACGGCTACTACAAAGAGCTACTGGAACACATCTACAGCAAGTGCAGCGGTAAGGGGTCCACGGAGATCCCTCCGCCTCTCGCGAAACCACAGTCGGAAGAAGCGCCGTACTGCGTGTCGGGCAAGCGTTATACGACCAAAAAGGGCGACACGTGCGAGTCTATCGCCAACGCCACGAGCGCATCGTCGGCCGCCGTCTACATGGGAAATCAGCGGCTCATCCCGAACTGCCTCGACATCGACGCCGGCGTCAGCGTCTGCGCGCCGCTGACCTGCCAGACGTACTACGTTCGACCCTCCGACACCTGCACGTCGATTGAGCTGGCCCTGGGACTCGAATTCGACCAGGTCCGCGCGCTTAATCAGTGGATAAAATTCGACTGCTCCAACCTACAAGAAGCAACCGGTTTCTGGGGCCGCGTTGTCTGCGTCTCGCCGCAAGGCGGCGCTTTCACTGGCACTGTTCCTGCACCGGCGCCTACCGAGGCACCTCTCGGAGACGGATATACGAGGAGTAAAGTTGCACCTCCCGAGGAGGCGAAGGTCGCATCTGGAACGACACTGGAATGCGGGAAATGGTACGTGGTAGCGGATGGGGATACATGCAGCAAGATTTGCGTCCAAGGGGGAATCGAGGCCAGTCTTTTCCGACTTGTGAATCCCTCTCTGGTAGGCAACTCATGTACTGCGTCGCTGCAGCCGCAAACGGCCCTTTGTGTTGGGCCAATATATTCATGGAACTCGACAGTCTCGGGGGTCTCATCTCGTTTGGTTCCCACAATCTCTACAGTTTCGTCTTCGAAGAAAGCAACTTCCACCAAGTCAGCGGCAGCAATGGTCGCGCCCTCCGCGCCAAAGTAAGATGAACCGAACATAAAGAGAAGTTGTAGCTATTGGTTGTATTTTGAATTCCAATATCTTTTCACCTAATAGAAAAGGCCGTTTATTGGGCCAACACCACAATAGGCGCAGGGAGTAACATAATTACTGGGCGATGAAGGGAATGCATGACTCCAACTCCCCTCATTCTCAGAGACTCATGCAACACCACTACCAGCGATAACCTCGCTGTGTCCATGTACTTATGTTCAAGTCCTTGCAATGCATGTCAAGCGTATATTCAAGCCAGAATCGCACTCATGCGATACTAAGACCATCGACGAACATGGGAGGCTCCGCTGCCTGTGGTAATAGATTCCGTTACGCATGTTAATCAAAGCCCAAAAGAATTAGAATTCTGCCACCAGTCTCTTAGCAGGTTGATAAGCCTTTAGATTTCCTAATGGAGGGGTTTGGTGGGCATGATCAACTTTAGTCGACCGTAACGAATTCGGCATTTCAGCCTCAGATCCTCGGCGAATCAATTTGATGACACCCTTCTCGTGAGTCGTACCTCTTCACTCAATAACGATAGCATTGAAACAGTGATGACTGAGCCGAGGTACTTGTACCGAGTATCCATATAGGGACCCAGCCACCAGAAATCAGTGATGACTGAGCGCCGTACATGTACAGAGATCCACTCGATTCATAATGAGATAAAAGGATAAGTAACTACCCACTTCAACGCAGTAACCCGCTGTTCTTCTCTGAGTTCGCCACAGACCAGGCAATAAAATCCAAGTGCAAATTGATAGTTCAACGCTGATTCCGAGTCAGTCTTTCTGAATCTAGGACGAAATTCGCTAGAAGACTCTGCGTTCTAAGACGATGCCATCAGACACCAGCCTGCGGAATCATGCGGAATCAACTGATGTGGTTACATTCCGTCTTAGCCGAACTCGCCCCTTATGCATGCGGAGTTGTCAGCTGGGAGTCAAGTTGGGGATCGAACACATTGCGAAGCTTTTGACTTTGGCCATAGAACCCCGGCTTGCGGGGAGACCACGTAAACTTTCATCCTCGTCACATGTAGAATATACGGATAGCGGAATACTTCCTCCTCGAACCAAGCGCACCAATCGATAACAATGGGCCACGCGGGAATTGTCGGAGAAAAAAGCCCGTTGACTCAGTCTCGTTGAGCCCATGATCGAAGCTCGTGTCAACGTCAGCCGTCGAGGCTAGTAAGTCTGATGGGATCGTCCCTTAAAATGACCAATTCGCTCCAAGAACGCTATTACAGGATGACGGCACTACCGGCATTGCGGTCACTGCGGTGGGTGGGGTGTGGTCGGAAGCGGAATAGCAACGAGAGAAAAGCAAGGCAAGAAAGTTTCCAGGTTGATGAATATCGTGATAGACCCCCAACGGACCAACTTCCCCGTGTGCGTTTGGGCCCGCGTTCTTCCGCTTGACCGACTTGATGCCCGAAGTTGAGAATCCATCACCGCGCAAGAGGTTGTAAACCAAGTAGCTGGAGTCCAACGTCCTGACACCTGCCTATTTTGGTTACTACTCTGTCAGGGTTCGGGAAGGAAGCGCGATTGACAGGAGGAGGCATTGGTCCGAGTAAGGGACGAGTCCCTGTCAGTGTCTGGGGATATTTTGGGGGGGCATCTGGGGTATGATAGGTGGGCGATTCCCCTCGTGCGGAGGCGGGGAACGAAGACACGAACCCCGTACTACGCGCTCCAATAACATGCGATGGAAGAAGTAGATTGATTATTCCCCTAAGTGCTGTCCTTGTGGTATAAAACTGAGACCCCAATGTTCTAGCTTCTTGGCCTTATCTCTCGGATCTCTTGGATCCCTTGGCCTTCTCTTGAATTGTCTTGGCTTTGTCGATTGGGTTTTTCGGCTTTGGACACTACAGCGAGCAATTCCCAAAATGTCTCCGAGCATGATCGAACCCAAGGATGGGAGCCATAATGCTACCCTACAAAAGCACGAGAGCTTCGACGAGAAGCATGGTGTCTCGCAGCACGTCGATGGGGAGCATTCGGAGGTCTTGGCAGACTCGGATCTCATGAACGATGCCTTCCAGGGCGAGAACGAGGAGCACGGGCAGACTATGTGGCAAGCCGTGAAGACTCACCCGAAAGCTTGCTTCTGGGCCTTCATAATGTGCTTCACGATTGTGAGCCCGACCAATCACCAACCATCCGATTCGTTCCAAGGCTAATAATTGGCAACATCAAGGTCATGGAATCGTTCGACATGTTCTTGAACGGCAACTTCGTCGCACAACAAGCATTCCAGCAAAGATTTGGAGTTTCAGTTGGGGACGGTGGCTCCAAAGCCATCGAGACCAAGTGGCAGAGTGCGCTCTTCCAAGCCGGCCAATGTGGTGCCTTTGTCGGGGTTTTCTTGGCTGGACCTGTTGTTAACAAGTTCGGCTACCGCTTGACTACCACCTTCGCCCTCATCCTCATGAATGCGACAATTTTCGTGTCCTTCTTCGTGGGTCTCCTTACTACACCGTCTCGAGTTGTCGACTGGCTCGCTTACATTGAAAACAGGCCCAATCACTCGAAGTCCTCACCGTTGGCCAAGCACTGGAGGGTGTTCCTTGGGGATTCTTCATCGCCATCGGCCCTGCCTACGCCTCCGAGATCGTCCCTCTCGCCCTTCGTGGTGCATGCACGGCTACTTTGCAGATGAGTTGGTCCATTGGCTCTATCATCGTCGCCGCTGCTACCCTTGGCTTCAACAAGCGCATGGACGAGTGGGCTTGGCGTGCACCTCTCGCCCTGCAGTGGATCTTCCCGGTAAGATTCTGTCTTCTTCTCCCCTGTCCATATCTGTAAACTAAAACTCGACACGAGACTCCGCTGCTGGTTATCCTGTGGTTCGCCCCGGAATCTCCCTGGTGGCTCACTCGCCGCGGTCGCAAGGATGAGGCTCTCCGTTCTTGCAAACGTCTTGGCCCCTCGAACGCTACCGCCGAGCACGCAATAAGGAAGCTTGCGATGATTGAGCGTACTGTTGAGATTGAGTCCCAAATGGGTGGCACTCCCACTCTGTTGGACCTTTTCAAGGGTGTCGATCTAAGGAGAACCGCCATCACTTGCTTGATCTACGCCTCCCAGAACTTTGCTGGTAACTTGATTGCCAACCAGGCAACCTTTTTCTTCGAGCGTGAGTAGAACTTCTCACATCGCCCAGAAAATCTTTCCGGCATAGAAAACTGACTTCACGTTTAGGGGCTGGCATGTCTCCCAGCCGCGCGTTCGATTTGAACCTGATCAACTCCTGCCTCCAATTCATCGCCAACGCTCTGTCTTGGCCCCTGAGTGCCTGGTTTGGTCGTCGAACCATCTACCTCTGGGGCACCGCCGTTAACATCGCCTTCCTCATGATCCTTGGCATCTGTGCTTCTATCGACCAGAACAGCGCCACCAACTATGCACAGGCCGTCCTCGGTATTTTGATCTCCTTCGTCTTCGCCGGTGCCATGGGGCCAATCTCCTACACCATCATTGCCGAGACGTCCTCCGTCAGGCTGCGAGCTCTCAGCACCGCTGTCGGCCGCGCTGCCTACTACGTTGCCGAGATCCCCATGATCTATCTGGCCTCGCAGCTTCTCAACCCGACAGGCTGGAACGTTGCAGGCAAGTGCGGTTACGTCTGGGGCGGAACTGCTATCGTCTGCTGGATCGCCGCCTTCTTCGGTCTCCCTGAGATCAAGGGCCGCTCTTACCGTGAGACGGACATCTTGTTCAACCGCAGAATACCTGCCAGGAAGTTCAAGACCACTGTCATCGAGGTCACGGACAACAAGTAAGGAGTAAGCTGATGAAGTTCGAGACTGCTTTACAGTGTGGAATCACAGACTTGCTGTTTCTTAAAATAGTGAAAAGCGAGAGTCAGCTGCACGTCTTCGTCAAACTCTCTCAGCGCCAGCACTTGCATACTAAAAATATATAATGTTGCATCAACATCTGCTTTTAGTCAATGCGAATGAAATGGCAACAGCGCTCCAGCACTGCTGATTAAAGACTTGGAGGCTTCGGAATTACCTAATATTTTTGGAAAGCTCTCTAGGGTTAGAGTGAATGCTCCTTTGCCTCTCAAGACCGACAGCTTGACGATTCGAAAGTGTCACCTGTCATTCTCTCTAATATCAGAATTGCTGCACATGTAATATTTTCTCCTGCTTCACGGGCTTTTGATAGTCTGAGAACGAGAGCGAGAACTGATAGTGCGTGGCATTATAACCAGATGTGCAGTGTATTGCGTCAACCAAAAGTCTCTACAGTTGCCAATAACACACACGCAACTAAGGTAGCACGTTTGCAAAGAGAAAGGGCGAGGCTTAAGATCCGCTGAAACTCATGCGCAATCAATTGTCGTCCGTCGGACTATCAAACACAGGGATGATGATCTCAGCCTGCTACAAACTCTAAACTTAGTCATGTACGGCTGCACAATGTTCTACCCCGACATTATAAGGCCTCAGGGAATCGCATCATGTCCGGCCGAAGAACGCGGTCGCAGATCCCTCACCTCAGATATGTCCTCTGTTTCGATCGCCGACCCAATGGAACTGACCTACCCCGATCTCGTCCGTCGGCTTCACGATCTCGAGCGTCTTGCCGAGCCGCCAGAGACGGGGGAGCACGGCGGGTGCATGTCGAGCTATGACCGCGCCTCTCGGTACGATCCGGAAACAGACACCTACATCGACTGGGATGCGAATGACGACGGGCGGGGCATCATCCGCGAGGAAGGGAAGTGGGTTGTCGCCTTCGAGCAGGACGGCCCAGGTGTCATCTGGCGCACCTGGTCGGCGATGCCCGACAACGGCCGCATCCAAGTCTTCATTGACCACGAGGACGACGAGGAGCCCGTGATTGACATGCCTTTCCGGGACTTTTTCGATCAGTTCCAGGGGATGCCGCTCAACTTCCCGTCAATCGCTCCAACCTTGTCTCGCGGCCGCAACTGCTTCATACCCATCCCTTACAACAAGCACGCGAAAGTCCGCCTTGGACCGGGCTGGGGCTCCTACTATCACTTCACGTATACCAAGTTCCCCAAGCACACAAAGTTACCACGCTTTGATGGGGATTTCGATCGAGAGGCCTGCCTGGCTCTCGCTGCTGCGGACCGTAAACTAGGCCAGCGTGGGTGGTCTGCGCTCCCGAGAAGCGCAGGCGACACTTTGGAGACACTCACGGTCGCTATCCCGCCGGGAAAGACCCACGCTGTTCGGGAGATCATTGGGAACAGGGCCATCACCGGGTTGCGTGTCGTGCCGCTGGACCTCCCGGATGCTCCTGAGGATACGGCACGAAGACTGCGAGAGTTGGTTCTCCAGATCGTGTGGGACAATGACAAGTCGCCCAGCGTTTGGGCCCCGCTCGGAGATTTCTTCGGAAGCGTTCCTGGCATCCAAACCTACCGGTCTCTGACCCAGGGCTCAACGGACGGCGGAGGTTTCTACAGTCATTGGTATATGCCCTTTTCCGACCGCGCGTTGCTCAAGATCACGAACGACGGAAAGCAAGAGGCCAAGCTCTTCCTCACCATCTGCCACCGTCCCCTGAAGAAATCGGCGAAGAAACTGCTGCGATTCCACGCGAAGTGGCACCGGGACGTGTTCCTCGAGCGCCCACTCAGCCAGGGACGAGAAATTGACTGGCCCATACTGATTCTAGATGATGGGCCAGGTCGCTTCTGTGGTGTTCAGATGCACGTATGGAACCACTGGCAAGAGCCGAAAGTTCCCGCAAAGGACTGGTGGTACGGCGTGGGTGATGAGAAGTCGATCGATTGGTGGTGGGGTGAAGGCGACGAGAAGTTCTTCGTCGACGGAGAAAAGTTCCCGTCAACCTTTGGAACAGGCTCCGAGGACTACGTCGGCTACGCCTGGGCAGCGGAACCACCGTTTCCTACGTTCGACAGCGCCTACGCGTGCCAACCATACATTGAACTCGACGGCAACGGTCACACCTCAGTTTGCCGCTTCCACGTGTGCGACGATGTCCCCTTTCACAAGAGCTTCGAGGCGTACATAGAAAAGTACAAGCCGAATAATTGGGGACCAGGCAACGAGTGCTTGTACGCCGTAGTCGCTTACTGGTATCAGAGGGCTGGAGGTTCGGATGCGTACCAAAGCGTACCATTGAAGGACCGATACGTCAATCACCTAGTCCAATCCGATCAAAAAACGAGCGAGAGGGAGGCCGGAGATGAATTATGAAGGGGTGCCACCCAGTCAGTCATGTTTACACTTTTCCACACAAAATTAACCCACATCATGTGCTATATCATGCACAGCGCGCTTCGTATAATACCAGGAAAGCATCGTGAATCATTCCGCAGTCAATTACGACGCGCTCGCATTCATTGGGTGGGACTATTCTTAGTTTCACACAAACTCTCGAGCTAATGCTTTCAGACTTTTCCTATGCCGGCTTCTTTACAAGGGATGACTGGCATAACGTCAAGGACTCTGGGACTGAGCGAGCGGGGGTCCGAGAAACTTTAAATGTCCGGAGGATAAGTAGCCTGTCCAGTCATCAGGTCAGCCGTAGCGACTATATCAACTCTTGCCTGAAGACTTGCATGTGCCTTCGCACGAGTCGATCGCTCCCCGATATTGCCAGAATCGTCCCACTTCAAGTCGCAGCGATCTTACCCCACGTGAGGCGGCCGTTCAGACGGCTGTCTGTACGAATGCAGAATGTTGGCCAGATGATGGGTTTCGCCCGCAATCCGAGCGCAACACACCAATCCGTCAGCATAGGAACCGGAATGACAACAGCAGGGTGGTTTGCCCCGACTTCCACAGCCAAGCGTGGAACAAGCTTTCTACCGGGAGGCCCTTCGTGACGCTGGACTGACGCTTAGCCGCGCGGACGAGACCCTCAGGGCTTGGCATGGGTAAGCCAGACTGCGAGAACGGCGATTCGATTCGTCCAGTGGACTGCGGTGAACTGGGTTCGGCCTGGGAGTTTAGGATGAGACGGACACGCCTTTCAGTCATGGAGCCTGCCACTGGCCGACGGGGTACCGGACTCATCCTACTGTGCTGGCCCCATGTAGATGGGATGTGGGATGTGCGGACTGCGAGCGTTTCAGCGCGAAAGTCAATATGATGAGTTGAACCCCAGCGCGGTGTTAGTCACGAAACGGTCAAATGTACATCGACATTTCTCATGAACTGATGAGAGGGCGCAGCCCCGACAACTCCAGTCCATCTACCCATGACTAGGGAGTCGGAGGCAGCACCTAGTCGTATAAGGTTGCGGGATCCAGGACACAGGGTTAGATTACGCCAGCTATCGTTGAACCTGAAGGTTATATAGAATGAAAGCCACCTGTCCCGACTGTCCGCAGTATGCCGTCGTGCACCAGAGCGTCCCAGTGACTATGATCAACCACAGACGATGATATCGACGAAGACGTTTTCCGTACAAGCGAGAGAGCTACGCATCGTGTACCTGAGCTGCCTCGGTTGCATAGTCATACTGGTTGTGTTCTTCAGTTACAGCTTGTGGCCCCACTTCGATCTGCGATCACTTCATGTCGCCGGGAACCGCACGAAGACGGAACCCGAGTTGCAAGCGCCATATATTGCCAACTCTGGCCAAACAGCAAACAATGGTTCTCGTTTGTTCAGGCCGGGCGGGACTTCGGTTACGAAACCGACTGGACATGATGGACCAAAATACGCCATAATACTGCCGACATATGTAGGAATCCCCGACGCGGCTGCTGTAGAGAAGACGACGAGACGCTGACGTTGAGATAACGGTAGTCAAAACACATGCCGCTGGCAATCACCTTCCTCCAAACTTTCGTCTGCCTCTGTACCGACTACAAAGAGATCGACCTCCACGTCATCGTGTCCGACTCCGACGAGGTGGAGGCTTTTCAAGATGCTCTGGAAGGACTGAAGCCGTGCGGGAAGGAGTTCAGCATTTTCAAGACCCCGGTGTCGAACATCAACCAACCGAAACCGAAGATTAATATCGTGAATCTTTTCGACATCTTGCCGCCCGTTTTCCACTCGCTGACCAAGGGGGAAATCACCGGCGCAGACACATCGGCACTCTTACACGAGCGCGGAAAGTATCAATATCAGACGATCAAGAAGATGGCAGCGGCGACGGAGCTGAAGTACGACTGGGCGCTGTGGCTTGACTCCGAAGCGATCGCCGTCCAACCTTTCAGCATGAGGCAGACTTTCGAGAGCTATATCAAAAAGCCGACGATATGGAGGTCAAAAATGACGAACACCGACTTTATGAGATCCCTCATCGGGAGCTCCGCGACCGTTCTCAATCGCGACATTGAGTCCTTTGGCCAGAAGTACTGGAACTTGGAAAGGTATGATAACCGCTTACCAGGTATTTTGGGACAGTTCACTGACATTCGACCTGTTCGCAGCGTCGAGTGGATCATTGAAAAGGCGGTTGTCGACGATCTCGTCAAATACGTGGAAGAAACGCATAAACAGGATTTCTGGACGGCGTGGGCGACGCGAGGTGCCCCATTCGAGATCAGCCTCTACAACATGCACGTGCAAGCACGAAAGCTGGAGACGGCAGATCCTCTCTTTACGAAGTATCTCATTCTCGAGACAGAAGTCGAAATGGCCAAATACGGTTTAGGTGAGTTTATGCTCTGCGGACGGCGCCGAAAGCGTTCATCATCGCGAAACTAGTGACCTCGAAGCTGACAGCACTGTTTTCCTAGACCGGGCGAAGGCAATCATGGACGGCATGACGGGCACAGGACTACTCGAGAGAGGCTACAAGCTGCTCAAGGTCTCCGAGATTGCACCCGGGTTTTCTTCGATGCTCAAAAACTATGGCCAACAACTATTTCGCCTGGAAGAGCTCGACATCGCGCCACCTGAGGTTATTGACAAATTCCTCTTGGATACGCCCATAAACATCCTGTGCTCAGGTGCACCGCCATTGCATGAATGGTGGGAAAAGAGGAAGAAAACCACTAGATAGCGATGACGCATTAATATTATACCCCCGTTTCCGTCTGTTCACTCGCGGTTTCCACTCCCCCATGAGCAAAATAAAGTAGCATTCGACTAGGCGATATCGAGCTCGTGTGAAGAGGCCTTCACTTTGAGGAGGTAGGATGCGAACCTTTATGCAACTAACTCGTCTCGAGGATTTCTGGAACTATACCCTTGGCCTGCTTTGCTAGTCGCACTGAAGACGAACCTTGGCAACATGGCCGACATTGCTGTTACCGACGTAGCAACTACTAAGCCGCCAGTAATGTAAGCAGTACCCTGCGGTCGGAATTCTTCAACAGCTACCGAAGAAGCGGACGACAGCACAGGCGATGATGGAAGAACGGGTTTTCCGCCTCTGAGGCGTCGACTCGGAGAAGCTCTTTAAGACCATTCGTCGCAACCTCCGCCCACTTCCCGTCCTTCGAAGGGGCAAAGTCATCCCCGAAGGTCATGTTGGACGCAAGAGTCCCGACTTGGACCAACTGCTGAACCATCAGCAAGGGAGATTGGAACTTTGGAGTGGAGAACAAGGCGGGGGCCCCGATCCTAGCTCACGAAGAGAAGGTTATTTCCGCGAAGCCGGGTGCCGTTCACGCCACTGCCAAGTCCGGAGGCCAAAGGCGCCATTTCAGGCTCCTGGAGAACTGTTTCAACGTCCCCGGTCTCGACGTTCAATCTAAGAATCGTGCCTTTGGAGGATACAGAAATGAGAAGGAGCGTAGTGTGGTCGGAAACAAGTCGAGTCATGCCGTCGAGTTGAAGAAGTGGATGGCATCTTCTGGACCAACGAGACCTGGGCTGGCCGGATAACAGTACCGTTTCGGGAAATCGCGGGGTTTTGAAGATTGACTTTCCGCACTCTGTTTGAGTTTCCGGTAGCCGCGAGGTTCGATTCGACGAGGTAGAGAATGTCGTGTTCTAATTCGGAAATACCGAGCAGACCAGAGACGCTGTCTGTCTTGGAAACAGCAGCCGGAGGATATTCATCGTCGGCGACAACTGATACAAGTTTCGGTGAGTTGACGGATGCAGCCAGGATTCTCTTGTTGATTCGGACGGCAAGGTTTTCAATTGACAAAAGTGTAATTACCCCCATGTGGCTGAACATGGCTGGGTGGCAAAGGGCACAAGAAGGTTTTCCATCGACGTTATAAATACCTTGTCAGGGACATTGTGCAAAGTAGCAACATTGACAGCTGTCGGCTGGTGTCGAATAATCTAGGAAGTTCTATATATAAACCACCCCTCACCTGGAGCTGTAGCGGTCAAGTCCATAATAACATTAATATACTTATAAGTAGGAATCTATCCTACTGTTCTGATAAGCTAAATTTAATGACTTGAAGGAGGAGCTCACTGAAGGCGAATAGCGATAAGATGGCCAGCCCAGAGGCTAGATAAATAGGTTTATAAGCAAACATTACTTTCTGTAGGACGCAGAGGCGATTGTCAGTGCATTTGAGCAAATGCAGAGCAAGTGCAGCTTGAACACACTTAAAGAATATAAGGTTAAGTCATGGTACGTACCTAAGTCTGCATTATATCCCCAAAGTTTCGCAGCAGAGGTAATTGTACGAACACGGGGACTACGAGGGCGTGCTATGAACAAATTGAACCGTCTTAAAACATCCTTAATCGAGAAGAAAGAGGTCTCAAGATTCCTAGACAACGATTGGAAGACAGTAGGGGAATCGCCGCTCGGAAAGGACGAGCTACTGCGTGGCTGGCAGCGACTGGAAGATTCAAAAGGTTTGCCGACAGGGAAGCAGATCTATTAGTTTCCATCAACTAATCCCTTCAGGCTGAGAAGACAAGGCTTTGAACAAGTAATGATTATGGTACCGTGCATCATGACATTCCAGTGAAGCACTGCATGCTATCGAACAAAATTGACGAGACCAGGCTCCGGGAGGATCAATTCAACTCTGGCGGAGAGATCACCTCCGGAGCGATGCGTTCAAAAGATTTGGTCTTCGGACATAATTCAACTCTACTGCTAGGAAACCACGAACTAATAAGCTCCTGGTTGACTTGCTCGCAAGCAGTGACGCAGGTATCACAGTGAAGAAACATGGAATGATCTTAAGTCCATGTCAGCGAAGAGAAGCCTTATATTAGCCCTGCAAAGATATGAAGTTGACGATCTGATTCATGGCCCCCACACCGTCTCCTCTCTCCATTGGTCCCGATTCACGCTATGTAGCGCTGCAGACCTTTGAAACTGCCAGGTTGTCAGCGACTCGCACCTTGTCACCGGAACTGCGCCGGTCCTCGAAACGATGCGCTGTTTGTTAGTCCGACAACTTCCAGTTGTTGAATTAATCACTCTATAGCTTGGGCCCTGCTCGCAATAACCCAAGCCGCCGAGGTAAAAAAACCGACTTCATATTTTATACACCTTCACAACATAACCGAAATGGTCGAAACGCTGTGCTTCAGTGATCTTCAGGTTCCTTCGCCTGGGTTTGGTGCCATGGGTATCAGATTTGGTCTGGGAAGCAACCTGACCCTCGAGCAAGCTGAGCCTGTCTTGCTAAAGGCTGTCGAACTTGGATTCACCTTCTGGGATACTGCGGTATGATCAAAATCGAGGATTAATAAAAACCGGATACCGACTTGCAAAACCTAGGTTGGTGTCAACGAGAAGCTTCTGGGAGACTTCATCGGAAAACACAACGTTCGGAACAAAGTCGTCAGTAAGTCAAACGGCAGCATTCATTCCCACCAAAGCTTATTCGTCATCTTTGTATTCAAAGTGCGGGTTCAACGTGTTTGGAAGCGGTGGGACCACGAACTCCGCGTCTCACATCGACGAATACATCGAGGGCACCATCGAAAGACTTGGATTTGCTCCCGATCTCTATCACGTTCACCGCATTGACCCAAGTGAGCATTTGAATCGGGATTTCCATTTTGCCCTTACCACTGACAAGAGACGTAGACACACCTTTAGAGGAGCCAATTTCAGTGCTCGACGAGATTCGCAAGGCAAGTAAGACCAAATACATTGGTCTCTCCTAATGCTCTGCGGCCACATTGCGTAAAGCCAATTCGATTAAAATCATCAATCTCCCAGTCTCACTTGGGAATGTAACCCATTCGCCAAGATTGATGCAGTCCAAGGAGAGCACTCGGCCTTTGAGATTTTACACGAGACTAATGGACTCATTGACACCGCCAACGAGCTCGATGCGGCGTAAGTTGCTTACAGCCCTGTTAGTCACGGCTGGCTGGTAGACGACTTCCTGTACAAGAGCCCCGACCAATTTGCTCCCAACGAATTCCGCCAAAAGGGTGAGGTTCTGTTGCTTTCCATCGCGGGGGCTGTGGTCGTTTGACGTCAGTATGAGACCCTAAGTTTCACGGAGAGAACCTTTAAGAAACAGGCTATCTTCGAAGAGATAAAGAAGCTTGCCGAAATGAAGGGTTGCACTCTGCCGCCAATTGCTTGGACTTGGGGCGCTACTCAGGGTATGATCGCTATTCCGGGAACCACCAAGGCTCATAGACCGGAGGAGAACTGGGTTTCTCGAGACATCGACTTGACGGTGGAAGAGAAGAAGGAAATGAGAAGAATTATTTATACCGCCAAGCCACATCAAAACAGATATGCCCCCGGCCAGCAGGCAATGGTTAGACATTAGAGAGGTGATAGCTAGAGATGAATCATAGCTCTGGACCTTCTGGGAGGAAATAAACCTGGGCGTAAAGTCTTTTGAGATGGCTGGAATTTCTGAGGTGATGCTTGAATTGCAATCGAATCAGGTCGCTTTGTCTAAGATATTTTCGCTTGCAGTGTTCCATGAAACGCAAACACAACAAGCTGAGTACAGCACATCTGAAATGCAATGTTTTGCTTGTGAGTTGTGCTGTCGGTCGCGAGTCATCTCTATTGAGCAGCATCTACTTAGACCTCGACCTTTCTATCTTACTCTATCTTCAATGTAGCTTCGTCCCAGCTGCAAGATCGACTACAAAGCCTTGATCTTTGTTCAGCATGAGGTTTTCCCCTTCGGCGAAAAACAAAGAATTATAATTGGGGGGCTTGGAAATTGAGATGCTTTCAAGTTGCAAGTTTTGAAACCGATCGTTCGATCGTCATCCATCGCAATGCATGGCACTCGAAATGGAAACAAGCCAGAATTTTAGCGGCTCTCGTCAAACATGACAGAAGGAAATAAATCTACCACAGATTGTTTTTGGATTCTATATATACTGTGCATATCTTATTTGGGGATCGTGGATTTCGTCTTCAACTCCAAGGTGCTCCTCGCTGTCGCCAACGGTCAACGGTTGGATTTCCCAATGCCCCGACACAAAGCCTCCAATCCCTCCAGAGGGAAACCACGCCACATCTTCAAGATAACCCGAAAAGGAACTCACTCATTGCTCGTGGTCCGTGGGAAGGAGAAATACGGTTATGTTTGGTCCCTGCCATCAACCCGCAGAGAGCGAGAACGGCCAACGTGGAGAGTGAATTTAACCGAGGTGGACGAAAACTCTCATCTCACGTATTTGGGAAAGTTTTGGGGATCCAATTCAAGGATAAACGGAGCTGGTGAGATCTCGTTAGCACGTTTGGGAGAAGCATTGCTGACACTACCTCCAGCCGATCGGGTTGTCAAGAGCTTCCGAGTCAACACCAACAAGAAACTTCCCGCTCACCGTGCACGGAGTCGTGAGTTTTGCAAAAGACTTGGGAAGTGGATGCTAGCATCGAAAAACCCCCTAGACTCGAAGCAGAGACCTCGGCGGGCAACAACTGGAGAACATTGCGATGATGGCTCATGCCCTTTGACAGAGCCACCGAACGCAGAGGCTGACAGCACAGAAGCAGAAAAGCAAATCGATCAGGCATCCAACACCACGGACACTTCAGTTGATGGCCTGCCGGAAACAGAGGAAGATGATGCGGATTCCGTTGTCGAATCTTCAGGATGTTCTCCCGAAGACTCTGGTGATACCTCCTCCGAGTGCGTGGAAAGCTCGCAAGATGATGATGGCACAGAATCACCTGATCCTGAAATGGGTCAATTTCACGACGAGCCTGTGTTTGGCTCTGGTTCTGATTCGTCCGATGGATACCGGCGCTATCGGAAGGTTCAAGTCCTTATGATCAGATGGGAGTCTCATGACTTGGAAACAGTCGGTCTTGACGCGGAGATAGACGACGTCTCCACAGCGTTCAAGGACTACGGCTACGACGTTGACCAGTTCCTGATCCCGATGTCGATGCCAACAAAAAGTATCAAATACTTTCTGAAATCCAAAATGCAAACATGCATGTGGAATAATTGGGATGATGAGACGCTCATCATTGTTTGGTACGAAGGACATGGAGGTATCGAGCACCATGACGATCACAGTCTGTCCTTGTGCAGGTAATTCCCAGTTTCAATACTTCACTTGGTTGTTTCATTTATCTGACCCATTATCACAGCCATAGGTCGGCCGGCAGCCGAGTTGCCTGGAAGGATATTTACAAAAGCTTCCTTGAAGTGAACAGCGATGTTCTGCTTTTTCTTCACTGTTGCCATGCAGGATCATGGGTGCTCAATGAAAGTATATTGAACCAGTACACACTCAACAACAAGACTTTCACCAAAGAAGTCTTCTGTGCTTCTGGTTTCGATGGCTCAGCTGTGATCACAGCTACATATTCATTTGCCACTATACTGATCAACATTTTGGATCGCAACAAAGAGGCTGGTGACTTGGATACTTCTTCTCTAGAGCGGCAGATGGCCTACTTCTTGAAGCATCACTACAAAAACGTTTGGCATCAGGACGTTTCCAAGGGCGTTGATGCTGTAACGGGCGAGAACACTGTTCACATTACTCAGAGAAAAGAAACCGTGGCAAGCCATCCGGTCAAGATGGAGATGATCTCAGGACGACGACGGGGAGCAATCTTGTTGCATCCGCTGCCCGACCCAGCAGTGACGAAAAAACGCAAGAGAAGGGGCTCGTTTCTGTCTGTCAATGCTGCAGACGACAACGACGACGACGACGAACCACCTACAACCCTTCAGAAGACCAATGAGACCGTCTTCACTCATTCGCAGAATGAGATTTGAGAAAGGAATCTACTTGCATCCCAGAACCTCTTGCTGGCATGTTGTTTTGAGATGATGAGTGGAAATCCACTTCAGCACAAAAGAACCGACGGGCGGTCGGACTACCCACGGGTCTATTGTCAGAGGTGTATGGTACAGAGTGAAGAAGTCAGTATATTAGGTATGGGTAAAATGACTATTCTTCTCTGACCCCCCCTCTCTTAATATTAGGGGGGTCATCACTCCCTATATAGAGACCACCCACTAGGTCCCCGGAGGTCCCCGGAGGCCCCTATAGGTCTCCGAGGGTCTCCGGATGTCCCCAGAGGTCTCCAGCACGTAACACGATCCCCCCTCCAAACCCGGGCTATTCTTAGCTGGGGGTTAGCTAGAAATTATCCAAAGAGTCTTTAATAATTTATTACTATTTCTTAACTAATTTATTTATAAACTCCTATATTTTAATTAATATTTTAATTTAGGGCCCCTCTAATAAATTATAAGTATTATACTAGTAATTCCCTAGTAGAATACCTCTATTATTCTAATTATTTATAGTCTCTATATTCTATAATTTAATATTCTAAATTATAAATAAATAAACTTTTTCTTAAGCCTCTTAATAACTTAAAGGGGTAATTAACTAGGAGTTATTATACTCTTTTATAATTACCCCTATAACTTATTATTTAATAATAAGGAATTAATTTATTTAAAGAGTTCTTTTAATATACTTAGGGTTATTTAATAATTATTTATAAATACCCTTATACTCCTCTACTTATAATATATACTTTCTTTATTATAAATAATTATAAAAATTAGTATTATTTTATAAAGTTTTTATTATTTTTAAAAACCCTTTTCTAAGGTAATTATTTCCTATTATTTTTATATTTTTAGGACTTTTATAGGCTTTATTATTACTAATTCCCTTTATTAATATTTTTAATTATTTATTATTAAATATAGGTTACCTAGTAATAACTTACTACTTCTCTAGTAATTATCTCCTATTAATATAAGTATAAAATATTATAATATTATATTCTTAATTATATTACTCTTAAATTTTGCCCTTTATAGGAAATTATATAAATATTCCTCTAATTTTTTATAATTTAAAACTCTTTCTCTTTTTCTCTTTAATTTTATTATTAATTATATTATTACTATTATTATTACTATTATTATTCTCCCTTTATTCTCCTTTTTTCTTCTTTTTCTTTTATTTATTTAAATACTCTTATTAATTTTATTATATTAGAGAATATTAACTCTAAGAAAGCCCTCTAGGGCCTTACCTACTACTACTACTTATATTACTAGTCCCTTTAATACCCTAACTAGGAGTTTTATTTTTATTTTAAAATTAAAAATAAGTTATTATTACCCCTTTAATAGGTTCTTAATAACTATTTAATATATTTAATATAATTACCTCTACTAAGTATAAGTATTATACTAGCTCTAATAATAATAAAGCCTATATTAATATAAGTTATTCCTTCCTCTTAGCTTTAAAGCTCTACTAATTACTAGTAGTCTACTTATATTATAATTAGCCTAGTTAATTACTTAAAAGTCCTTATAAGTAAGGCCTAGGGGGCCCCTAATAAGGCCTCTTAGTATAATAATTATAAAGTAATTATTCTTATTTTTTCTTTACCTCTCTATTATTTAATTAATACTTAGGAGGAACTTATTATTACTTAATTAGTAATTAAGAAGGCCCTTTAAAGTAAAAAGAATAAAATTAATCTCTTAACTAAGAAAAAAAAGGCTTAAAATTAAAAGTAAGACTAGGTCCTAGAGGAGTACTAAGTAGCTACCCTTAAAGCCTAGGCTACTAATAATAAGTAATTAACTACTAAGACTACTAAGTAAATACTTAAAATAGAGTACTATTATACTATTATTAAGGTATTAATTACTACCTAGGTATAAGTATTTAGGGTTATTTCTACTTACCTAGAGAAAATATTTACTCTCTATATAAAATAAGTAAATTAATATTATCTAGTACTTATTTATTATTACTTTAATATTAATACTTTATAATATTATAATATTCTCACTATAGCTTTTAAAGGGGAGAAGGAGGAGAAGGAGGAGATAGAGGAGTAGGCCCCTTATTAGTAAGAGTACTAAGAATTTACTAGAGTACCCCTAGTAGGCTACTATTAATACTTTTTACCTTTAGGTATAATACCCTATTTTTCTTTTTAAGTTAGGCTTTTTATTATAAAATAGTAAATTAGCTCCTATACCTTTATTATTAAGTATATTACTTATTACCTCCCTATTATTTCTTTATAATTATTATAATTCTATTATTCTAATTTTACCTTATAAAATTATTTTAAATTTATAGTAATATTCCTTTATAATTCCTATAAATTCTTAGTATTATTATAATTTTTCTACTTAATAAAGTACTACTAGTTCCTCTTAGGTCCCTTATAATTAATAATATATTCTACTAAGTATATATTATTCTTTAGTTCTTTAATAGGAATATTTCTTAGTAATATTACTATATTAAAGTAAGGCTCTAAGTAAGTAGGGGAGAAGATATTATAAATTTAATAATAAACTTTAATATTTAATTTATATACTTAATCTCTATTAATAACTTATTTTATAATAAAAGGTCCTAAGTACTTATTTAATAACTTATAAGAGAGTCTCTATTATTTAATATTTCTTATAAAGAGTAGTACTAAGTCTCCTACTATAAAAGTAATTATTATTTATTTATAGTTATAATACTTTATATAAGTTTTATTAGTACTATAAAGTAATTAGGCTATAGTTACTCTCCTAGTAATTAATTCCTAGGCTCTATTCTTAGCTACTAGTACTTCTTTAACTTTTACTAAGTCTAGTATTATATTATTAGGTCCAACTAGTAAGTAACCTATAAGAATTTCTATTAATAATAACTAAATAGCCTCGTAGTAAGTATTATTATATATAAACTAAGTTATAAGTAAGAGATCTACTTAATTATTCTAATTAATATTATAAAATATATAAAGGAAATACTTAATATATTAATTTAATTATTTAGTTTAATTATTAGTTTAGGGGTAAAAGGTAATACTAAGGGCCCTCCTAATAGTTAATAAGTAATATACCTCTACTTAGAATTTATTAGTAAATAGAGACCCTCTATTAAAAATAATAATTTTTAATAATTTATACTTTAAAAATAAGTACTTTACTAATAAATTAATTAATCCATTTATAGTAAGAAATTCCCTAGTAAGTATATAGAGAGTATACTTAATAAGCTTATTAATAATTACTAGTAATAAATTATATAGGCTCCTTTTATCTTAGGGTAATTTAGATAACTTAATAATAAAGTCTATTATTATATATTTAAATAACTTAGTAAGTACTAATAGGAGAGTAAGTATACTATATAGGAGGTAATATTATAATTTAGTCCTCTAATATATTATATATATTTTAATATAATTTATTATATTCTTTTTTTATAACTTCTAAAAGAATAATTTTCATATTCTTTTTAATATCTTAGTAACTCCTAGGTAACTAGTAGATAGTTTATTATAAAATACTTTTATTACCTCCTACTTAAGAATATAGTTATTTAGAATAAATAAATTATTATTATATTTAAGTATATTATTATTATTTATTAATTACTTAGTACTTATTTATTTTTAAAATAATTATTAATAAAACTTATCCTATAATTAGGCTTTTCTTACTTCCTATTAAAGAGAAATTTTAGAATTATTATCTGGGTTAACCCCCTAGTACTCTCCTAGTAATATATTATAGTGGATTACATATACTTTTCCTCCTTAAAATTATTCTAAGAAGTTATCTAAGAATATATTCTTTACATTAGCCCTCTCTTAATTAGGGGGTATATAATTTAATCTTTATAATAAAGTATTAACTATATTCTAAGTACCTAGTTAGTATTTAATTTTAAAGTTAAATATAATAAGATTTTATAGTAATTATACTTATTAATTATTAAGTGTTTTCTTCTTAGTAAGGTACTAATAACCTAAGTAGTCTATAATAAATAAAATTTAATATTAGGAATATAATAAATAGTATCTCTATAAGAGCATAGTATCCCTAATAACTAATAATTTAGTCTCTAATACTCTATACCTAAGCTCTACCCCCTAAAGTTTCTATAATATAAAGACTACTAGCCTCTATAATTTATTAAATTATTACTAACTTAGAATAGCTCTAATTATAAAGTCTAATATATTTATCTCTACTTATATTAATAAATTTAAGTTAAAATACTATAAAATAGGTACCCTTATAAAGAGTAACCTTAGTTTTATAAAAGTCTCTAAGGCCTCTAGAGTAATTACTAGTTAGTTTTTAACTACTTTTCCCAGTTAATTCATAATAGGGGCATATACTTTAGAATAATTCTTAATAAAATAATAATAAAAATTAGTAAATCCTAAGAATTATTATACTTCTTATAAACTAGTAGGTACTAGTTACTTAATAATAGTCTTAACTCTCTTCTCCTCTATAGTAATTCCTATAAATAAAATAATAAATCCAAGAAATTTAATTATATTTATATAGAAAATATACTTCTCTAGGTTTATAAATAACTTATTAACTTATAACCTAGTAAGTACTATTTTAATAATATTAATATACTCTTCCTTTATATTTTAAAAAATAAGAATATTATTAAAATAAATAATATAAATAATATTTACTAAGCCTATAAGAGTTTTATTAATAAATATCTAAAAAGTAATAAGTATATTAATTAAGCTAAAAAGTATAATATAGTACTTATAGTATTTATATTAAGTATAAAATATTATTTTCTATTTATCTCCCTCCCTAATTCTTACCTAGTAGTAAGTATTTTTAAAATTAAACTTAGTATAAATCTTAGTTATTAATAATTAATTTAGGATTTTATTAATAAGTAAGAGTAGTACTTAGTTTTTAGTAGTAACCTTATTAAGCCCCCAGTAATTAATACATAACTTCAATTTACCCCCCTTTTTAAAAATAAAGAGAATAAGAGCACTTACTAGGCTTATAAAGAATTATATTCATCCCCTTTCTAATACCTTCTTAATATAACTTTATAGTTTCTTAAGTTCCTTTTTTACTAATAAATAAATAGGTCCAAAGGGTAGCTCTATACCTAGTTCCAAGTTAATAGGGTAGCTCTAAGTAGTACTAATAACTACTACTTTACTAATAAAGTTAATATTAAAAATATTCTTAAAGTTTATATACTTAGCTAGAAGAACTAGTACTAACTTCTCTAAATAGTTATAACTAATAACCTCTAGTAAATTATCTTATTAAATTTATTTAACTTTTAGAGTACTAATAAGTATTAATTTAGTATTATTTATAGCCTATTAGAGCCCTTTTCTAGTATAAATAACTTTAATATTATCCTTACCTAGTAAAAAGGTCCACCCTAGTTCCCTCTAATTAATTCTTAGGTTCTCTACTATTCCCTAAAATATACCTAGTATTATATTATACTTATTACTATTACTAACTTTAAATATATATAATATAATTTTTTCTACTCTAATACTATCCTTTAGTTATATAATAATATACTTTTCTCTATAATTAGGGCTAGTAGCCCCCTATATACCCATTACTAGTAACCCTTTAATAGAGTCCTATAGAGCTAGTAACTAACTATCCTTTAATAATATCCTCTAATCCATTATATTTTTATCCAATTCATAATTAATAAGGGCTCTATTAACCCACTATTTTCCCTTAATATAGACCCTTAATTCTACCTTAAAATAATATAATTAAGCCTTATTCTATTTTAAAGTATAATTCCTTTTATTATTCTTACTTATTAAGTCCCTAAGTAAATATAATTTATTACTATAATATAATTAACTATAATCTTTATAATTTAAGTAATAAGGTATAATATAACCTTCTTATTCACAAATATAATAAGTAATTAATCTATAGGGACCTCCTAATAAATACCTTAGAATATTAAATATTTCCTTTTAATACTTATTTAACCTACTTTTATTAGAGTAATTTATAGTAGAATTCTCTATATTCTTTTAACTTATATTATAATTATTAATATAAAGTAGTCTCCTAATAGGTCCCTAGTCCCTTAGTATAATCCTTATATTTTAAATATTAGTAATAAATTTAATATTCCTAGCTCTATTATTTAATTTAATTTTAATTCTTAATAAGTTACTAACTATAATAAATTACTGGATTTTAAGTAGGAGTTACTTAATAATACTAGCCACTTATATCTCCTCTAATTACTAGTAGGAATACTCTACTTTAATTCCCTCATAAAAATTAATAAAATTTTAATAAATTTAACTAGGTTTCTAATATACTTATTCTAATTAATTCTAAGTACTAAGTATATATAAGCCTTTATTAACTATACTACTAATTAACTATTCCCTTATTTATTCCTAAGTAATACTCTTAACTTTATTATTATACTTAATTACTATATAAGAGGTCTATTACTTCACTATAAGCCCTTTAAAGTACTAGGTAATAAATAGGACTCTCTCTAAATTACTCTTAATATTATTCATTTTAAACTAAGTATCCAAGTTAAATATAAACTAATTATAATTAGTCTAACTACCCCCCTTATACTTTAATATAAGGAAATATTTCTCTTATATTTTAATTTAGAATCTCTTAATAAAAGTATCCTAGTAAATAAGTAATAATTAAGTAATTAGTAGGGCACTAATAGAGTTAATTAATTTTCCTACCCTTATAGTCTCTAATTATTCTTATTTCTACTTAAAATATATTTTATTTTCTTCTTCTATAATTAATTAATTAAAGTCTACTTCTATTAATTAATTAACTAGTAATTCCCTAGTATTCTTATCTTAAGTCTATATTTTATTTTACCCCTTATTATTATAATCTTCCTATATATTAACTAATAATATTAATTAGTCTCTATTAACCTAGATTCTAGGTAATCTCTAGGAGAGTCACAGTATAATATCTATCTCATAATAACTACTTTAATAGTCTATACCCCTATTAAATAGGTAAAGAGAAGAACATATCAGAGGTATATAGTATAGAGTAAAAAAGTCAGTATATTAGGTATAGGTAAAACAACCATTCTTCTCTAACCCCCCCTCTCTCAATATTAGGGGGGTCATCACTCCCTATATAGAGACCACCCGCTAGGTCCCCGGAGGTCCCCAGAGGCCCCCATAGGTCTCCGAGGGTCTCCGGATGTCCCCAGAGGTCTCCGGCACGTGACATCTGTTTACAGCACATCTCACTTTTTCCCCGTTTCTTTTCGTCAAATTGTTTCTTGCTTTTGCCATGTCAACAGCGGTTTATTATTGCATCTTCTTTTCAATCTGTTTCCTATTGTCCTTATGTTCATGCGCTTGAGTTGGAGTATAGTCACTGGTTTGAGTCAATTGGTAGAGTACGAAGTTTGGCAATTTCTGCATAGGTACTGGAAATGGCTGATATTGGCTTACGTTTTTTTGTCGTAATTTAAATATTTGAAACTTCTGCCACCAAAGGAAAATTTCCTGGCCACTAAGCTTCGTTGTCTGATGCAAGGCTAGAAAAGCACTTGTGGAAGTTATGAGCTATCCCCCGTGTTTTGCGTGGTCAAATTCGACACCTCATATTCGGCCATGAACTCGAACGCCCTTCATTGATACCAAGAGCTATGTACAGGCCTAGAAAGAAGTCAGGGACACCTGAGCAAACATTAAGTGGTGTGCGACGCGGAAATGTTGGGAAATATGTTGAGGCCGGGATTATTGTCGAAAAGCAAGCCGATTTGGGTAAACGCTTTGCATGGTGAAGTGAGTTCTAGCAAATATAAGGATGCGCAAGAATCTGGTGGCGGTGGATGATCGTCCCTATAACTACTTGTCCTCCTCAACTTGATGGGTCTCATATTCTCTTGATAAAAAAACCTCGATTTCGACTCTTTCCCTGATGCTCAAAATGTCCCGAATGCAAACCGACGAAGAGAGACACCCCGAGTTGTTTCAGCCAGACCTCAACATCGACAGGCGAGCATGCAAGCGGACCGTGCCTTTGGAGGTTCTTGCTCTGGACATGTCCAAGACGGGCACATCCTGTGAGTGATTCGTGCGCCGTCGCGGTGCCAAAGCTAATCATTCGGGCGAAGCTATGCAGAGTGCTCTCATGATACTCGGCTACAACGATGTGTACCACGATTTCTCCACGATGGCCAACATCTGCGAGGTCCCTCTCTGGACAGAGGGCATGCTTCTGTCCGCGGCTATGCTGTATATAACGTTGGAGACGGCAAATAAGAATACATTTCCGTTTACCCTTCTGACCCTTTACCTAGCGTGAATAAGGCTCCATGGTATCTATTGGACATGGTACCAAGATGTGACAAGAACAATGCTGATGAGTTTGAACTCCACTCTACAAACACCATAGATATAACGCTGGCAAGCATCAACTATTGCCTCCATACGAGTGCACTATTGAGCAGGTGTTTCATTGGGTTGTCGGTTTTTCCTTACATGCCCAGTAATACAGTGACAATAGGAATATAAAATAGGAAAACCAAACTGCAAAAGAAGAATAAAAGAAAAATGGAAAAGCAAAACTTCTATCGGGCCCTCCTCCACGCAGCAGGAGTCGGACGAAGGGCCTAACAACTTATCTAATTGCCGAAATTTCGAAAGACCAGGCAGAGATATGGCATACAAGCAGGATTTCACTAAGAGCAGGAAGGAGGAGGTGGTTCTTGACCTCAGGCAGCTCCTTCCGCAGCGAGATAACAAACAATAGAATCCAGTCTCATTGCAAAGCCACCGAGTTTAATGCTGGAATCCAATGCTCTGGAAGAAAGCTTTTTTTCCCCTCTCTCAGGCTACTGTTTTCTATGACTTGTAGGCTTTCTATGGAGAGACTGGCTCGCGAAGGTTATCGTGCCTTCTTCCTTTGATTTATTGGTGTCTCCTAATATAAGGAGAGCAATTTCCACTCAGGTTGTATGTGAATGGAGTGAAAAGCAAAAAGGCCTAGACGACGTTTTGCGGCAGTTTCAATCAAGGCGTATGCTGTCTGGTTGATTCCATCTCATCTAAAACATTCTGACCTCGCAGTTGTCTGGGCAGTTGCCTTGTCGCCATCGAGGTCAAAGAGAACTATGCCCAAGAAAGAAGCAGGACAACCATTATCAATAACAATAATGATATCCAGGCTCCAGTTTCCAAGCATGTTCCAGATTCCAGAAAGTCTCAAACCCAGACATCAGCACAATAACCAGTCTTCACTACAGTACACAGTTCAGGCAAGAACAGCCTTTCCTCCTGTGCGAGATCTGATACCAATGGATCTTGTTGTTCTACTCACATTGTCGACTAAGCAGCTTCCTAAACAGTTCTCAGAACCTTTCCATCTGCATTTCTCAGCCCTAGTCTCCGCTCTGGTCTTCCATGCTTTCGTTCTGTCTGGGAAACCTTTAAAGAAATATCTTTCTTACTCGAGAAAATTCCACTGTCTCCTTCCTTCCCCCTTCTCTTCCTGCAGAGATACAAAAAGCCTTCGCTCTCCCACCTCCCATCAGCAACTTTCTTCCTCCTCATCATCCTACCTTAGCTCACAACACTTGCACCCCATCCATTGCCATTATTGCATTTTCTTATCTCTTCTCACCTCAATCACATTTGGTCCATCAAAATGTCCGGATCCGACAGCAGCGAGCCCAAGCCTCTCACCGAGCGTGAGCTGGAGATACTCAAAAATGCATGGAACTGCATGAAGACTCCTCCCGAGGTAAGTATTCAGAATATTTTCATCTCTCTAATTTTTTCGTCGTTCGTTCTTTCTTCTCCCGATCGCATCCTAATCGCATCCTCCCCCGGGACCAGATCGACTACCAGAAGCTCGCCGCGGCCTGCGGCATGACCAACCACCGCTCTGCCTCGAATGCCTGGGGCTTTATCAAGAAGAAGCTCTTCGCCGACATGCCCGCCCCGGCTGACGAGGACGGCAACCCCGTCACTCCCAGCAAGCGCAAGCGTGCCCCCCCGGCCAAGAAGAAGGCTGCCGCCCCGGCCGCCGACGACGAGGACGACGACCTCAACGCCGAGACCGAGGAGAAGCTGGTCGTCGAGACCCCGGTCAAGAAAAAGCGCACCCCCGCCAAGAAGAAGGCCCCCGCCGCCGCCAAGGCTGCCGCCGAGGGCGAGGCCGATGGCGAGGAGTCCGCCGCCCCCGAGACTCCTGCTAAGAAGAAGCGCGCTACCCCCGTCAAGAAGCGCGCTCCCGCCAAGGCCAAGAAGGAGGAGGAGGCCGCTCCTGCTGAGGAGGATGGTGCCGCCGAGGAGGGTTCCAAGGACGAGCTCGACAAGAACGCTCCCGCTGAGGAGGGCAGAGTCGAGGTCAAGGACGATGCCAAGGATGATGTCGCTATGGAGAATGGAGAGGACAAGGCTGAGATCTAATCCATGTGTCCTTCTCGATTTCTTTAGGTCTTTCTTCACGAGGCTCATGGCCTTTCCTTATGGTATTCAGTTTGGGCATTGGCAGGGTATGGATCACGTCCGGCTTGATGGCGTTTGGGAATGATCTGGGTTTTGGGTGTGTCTGGGAAAGACTGGAATCTTGGTCATAGCACAGCTCTTGTAATGGGCTTTCGAGAACGTAGAGGGTGGCTTGCTCGGCCTGGGCCGTACATGCCGATCAGGTTGGAATCGCACTAAGACTTCAAATGAACACTTGCTCTCATTCTCTTGTCCTTATGTTGCTATTTGTGTCTTGTGAGCATCGCATCAGCCACGATACGCGATATAACTCTCAATTTAATTCTCAACGCGGCGACTTCCTCGGCAGCCATGTTTTCGCCAATTTCTCTGCCTTTGCGGTCTTCAATCACGTCGTGGCAGATGCGTCTCGCGTCTGTTAGATATTTACCATTTCTGTCAACACCATGTCCGGCTCACCAGATGGCGAAAATACCGTTGAGTAGCTCTCAGAGACGTCACAGTGCCTGCCACACCACATCCTGTGTCAAATTGACGGGTGTACTTTCCTGCAGTAGCCAAGCAAGAGGATCGCGAAGGAACGTGATGAAAATGAGAACCGCTTTCTGATCGGAATCCCTGTCAAAATCGGACCTTCAGGTCGTAGCACTTTGCTTTTGCTAGCCACCCGACATCGATCCGTCAATGCCTAGAATCGGCCAGGGAGCCGAGGACGACGAAAATGCCCACCACCACTGCACTGAACGAAGTAGCCGGTTACGAAAACAGGTCCGAACCAAGCCAGGCAATTCAGCTTTTCTCCGTCAAAGCAAGCACATTGAGCTAAATTGCTTCAGGTTTGACCTTAATCACGAACACCCTTGCTCTCTAGGGGGTGGAAGAAAAGGGAGACCCTCACTCCCTGGCTTCCCCTCGTCGCCCCTCAACAGTTTCTTCCTCACTTGTTTTCCCAAGACGTTCTTTCGAGAAGAAACTCTTGATTTTCAAGGAAATATTCGAAAGAAAAAAATGGCTTGGACTACCAGCATGTTGGCCGCCATCACCGGCCTCTCCGGCGTTGCATCTGCGGTAGTCTGCACCCCGAGCGAGACCTACTGCGGCGCCCGTCTCCTCGGAACCGGTCAGTCTTCTTCTTATCTCTGTTACCTCCCCTTCCATTGACGCTCGAGATCAGATTCAAGCAACCGCAACGCGGTCGGAGCCGCTCTCGCTGCAGGCAAGCAGCCGACGGACGACGCGCACGTGCACCACTCCGTCTTCTGGTGCGTCCCGCCCGGCGTCCCAGCCGGCGACTCCGGCCTTCTGTTCGTCACGTATTGCGGCCCTACCAACATGTGCCAGGAGGGCGGAGCGCTCGGCGGTGTCGGTGATGCCTGCGCCCCTACCTCTCGGGTTGGCACGATGTTGCCCAGGTTCCGGTAGGACACGCCAGAACATCCAAACCACGTTCGCCATGCCGATGGTCTCAAAGTCGACCATGCGACGGTACATATTCTAGGCTCTCGGGCAACGTTGTTGAAAGCGCGGGCGCAGGATACATAGAACGAGATTCATTTTTATCTATTCAACTCTTTTGAACCAAAAAAAGAATAAGTCGCAGATGGCATGATACACGGTGCTTGCCCAACTCCCCCCCCCCCCCCCCCCCCCAACCTTCTACTATGTGTGGCGTGTCTATTCCTGGATGTACTTCTTCAGTCCACGCAACCTCTCCTTGGCCGTCTCGAGCACGTCATCGGGCTTGCACACCGCAAAGCGGATGTAGTCCTCGGCAATGTGCGCGTTGGTGTCGGTGTAGAACTCGGTGGGCGGGATCGCGGCGACGCCGACCTCTTGGATGAGGAACCAGGCCAGCTTGAAGTCGCGGGGGCGACTCGCGACGTGGGCCGGGAAGGGGTAGTCCTCGGGCAGCTTGACCTTGGCCATGTTGACCAGCACGAAGTAGCCGCCCTCGGGCTCGGAGTAGGGCATGCCGAGCTCCTTCCAGACCTCGTTGAAGCGGTCCATCCTGCCCTTCATGTCCTTGATCGTCTCTTCCCAGAAGCCCTCTTTTTCGGCTTGCTCGAAACCTGCGACAATGTTAGCCTTCGGGGGTACGGAATGTACCAAGAAAGGGAGACGGCGGGAGGGGGTGGTTGACGCACCGACGGCGCAGGCCTCTTGGAGAGGTGAGACGGAAGAGTAGCAGATGCGGGTGTGCGCGGCGGAGACGTATTGGATCAGCTCGGCGGGGCCCATGAGCCAGCCGACGCGCCAGCCCGTGGCGTAGAAGTTCTTGCCGGCGGAACCGACGGTGATGGTCAGGCGTTCGATTTCGGGGGATAGGGTGGCGATTCTGGTGAAGGGGACGTAGAAGAGGCGGTCGTAGACCTCGTCGGACAGAATGATGATCTCGTGCTTGACGCAGAGGTCACCGATCTTCTGGAGCTCCTCCTTGGAGAAGACCTTGCCGACGGGATTGTCTATTTTTGACGTCAGTAGAATTCAGGGATAGACGCATTGAGGGGGTCACCGACGGGGGGTGTTTAGGACGATCATCTTGGTCTTCGGGGTGATGGTGCGCTCAAGCTCGTCAAAGTCGATGGTCCAGTTGGCAGCGGATGAAGTCTTCTCGGCGCCGTCCTTTGGCGGATGAAGGGGCACGTATCTGATCTTGCCGCCGGGCATCTCGATGTTGCTGATGTACCTTGACACGAGGTCAGCCCTTATAGCACACTCATGAGAGGGGGGGGGGTTGAGATGCTCAACATACTGGTCGAAGAAGGGCTCAAAGAGAATGACCTCGTCGCCGGGCTCAAGGAAGGCCATGAAAGCGCTGAGCATGCCTGGTAACGTCGTCAGTCCATCGGCGTCGACGTTATCGGTCTCATCGAATGGGGTCGCCTCTCTCACCCTCGTTCGCGCCCGTGGTGATGGTGACCTCGGTCTCGGGATCAAGCTTGCGGCCCCAGAAGGGGGAGTAGGCGTCGGCGATGGCCTTCTTCAAACGCGGGCGGCCCTTGGTAGGACTGTACTGGTTGCAGTCGACGCGGTCCAGGGCCTGCTTGGCGGCGTTGAGAATGAAGTCGGGCGGGTTGTATCCGAAGAAGCCCTGGCCCATGTTGACGATGGGCTGCTTGGGAGAAGCGGCCGCGGCCTCGTTGATGATGGACCTAGTCGCAGT
Source organism: Colletotrichum agaves (assembly GCA_036785465.1). NCBI lineage: Eukaryota > Fungi > Ascomycota > Sordariomycetes > Glomerellales > Glomerellaceae > Colletotrichum > Colletotrichum agaves. Next base: position 123,605 of record JAXISO010000015.1, read on the forward strand.
CAGCAATGATAGTTCACAGCGCTGTTCGCTCTTCACTGAGAACAACCATAGCTGGGGCGTCTCATTCGGGGCTCAAAACACACCAGACATCCTGTCGTCGGCCGGCGACCCGGGCCGCGGGCTTGATCTTGCTGCTGAGACTCATGGCGGTAGTCTGAAATTCTCTTCTGTTGACGGCGGTGCTGGAGATACGAGACCGGAGGAGAGGGAGAACGAGGGAGTTCATGGAAAAAAACACACGAGAAGACCACGAACAAAAACGCGAAGTCGGAGCTGCACGGCGTTCGACACAACCCTCCTCTTGATTAGACCAGGGGATATGCCGAGAATTGCACGACGCTGATTGCTTGACGGTGCGTTGGCCTCATTCCCGATGGTGCTGGACGGCTCTCGTATTACGCCATTTGTTCAACCCGATTTTCGGTCTCTCTGCAGCGGGGTGAGCCGGCGGCGGTTCCTGGCGGGGTAAAATGCACGGGCCCGATCATGACATAAGCGGGCTAAATTTTCGATTTTCCCCCGGTCGGACCTGCTCCTATGAACGTAAATGTGTTCTTCTATCTAGGTAGACAATGATGAACTCGAACAACGTTCAATCATTTCTATTCTCCTTCTATTGTCTGCTTGGAGGTTTCCGATAATAGGAGATGGCCCTGGAATGAGGGTTTGGGTGGAGCGACGAATGCCGGTCATCATCATCGATCCCATCTCAGCAACAATGATGTTCTGGCAGCCTGACAACCAAACTTTGTTTCAAGTAAAAATGGAAGACAATTCATTGGATACTTTCCTGTCTTTAGGAGGAAGAGAAACGCGTCACTGCCGATTGAATTCCTACCAAAATCAGGTACCCGAGTTGACAAGGATGCCACAGCGACAGCCCAGTGGCGGCGGGGCGGCGGCTAATGCAAGGGAGAAGCCGTCAACTGTCCGTAATGTCTCTCACACGCACGCCGAATCGAAATCTCGATATTGCAATTGTCGTTGTCCATAAAAAGGATCTGACTTCTGGAGGCATGGGGCACCTGGAGGTGATTCGCCCGTCAACATGACACTGTCTCGGGCATTTGATTTCCGTTCGGTTCCGAGAGGCCCGATCTTAGTACCAAGTAATTAAAGCTAGCGATTGTCACACCGCAGAGAACAGCCGTCTTTCGTAACGCAAAGAAATGAGCGGTATGCTCTCGTGGATGTTGTGGAGAAAGTCTCCTCGTCTGAGGGGTCAACAAGTCTTGGTGAATCAGAACAAGGGGGTTTTCCATTTGTACGCCCGCAATCTAAGTCCTCAAAGATGCGGAAGCCGAGCCTAAAGCACGGTTTGGATAAGTTTTGCTGATTTACAAGATCACCACATGCAGTAAAGTCGGATCAAATTCCACAAATAGTCATGTCTTGGTATTTAATGGTCAAAGCCATCTATGATGATTCACGCACGCAAGTCTATCCCTCGTATCGAGGGAGGCTTTCTAGCGCTCGCCATGCTCATGCATACATAAAAAAAAAGAAAAAGTAGCAGTTGGGAAAATCGTACACGTGCTCTCAAAATGACCTCCCACCCAGACGCCATACCCGTCTATCTAGGTATCCTCGATCCAGAATAAACAATGGAAACACATCAATTCCGGCTTGATTGTAGGGCCGAAATGCTCAATCGTCATTCAAAAACACACGCTCAGTCTCTTAACCATCTTATGCCTGAGACGTGGCGTTTCTCGCCAACGCACCTCCGGCCTGGATCTCGCCCAGACCGACCTTGATGGCGCCAGACGACGCAGCGGCCTGGGGCTTGTTGGGGGCGGCAATGGCCTTGGCGCTGCCGCCGCTGCCGCTCAGGACCTCGGCGCGGGTGACGCCGAGCTTTTCCTGCGGCAGACCCATGGACTGCAGGAAGCGGACGGTGTCGGTCCACTCCTGGGACTTGCGGGCCTCGGACCAAGCGAGCTCCTCGGCCATGACGTCGATGACGCGGGGCAGGGCGCGGAGGGCAGACTCGGCGTCGAGGAAGGCGAGGCGGGTGCGGCGGGAGATGAGGTCGGCGGCGGTCTGGGCCTGCTCGGCGCGGACGCCGTGGCGGATCTCGCCCTCGACGAAGGGGAACTCGGGGAGGATGCGGGCGGTGGAGACGGCGGCGACGGACCAGGCGCGGTCGCCGTAGTTGGTGGCCAGGTGGTGGGCGACGTCCGGGTCGAGGGAGAAGTGGGACACCAGATGGCCCGGGAGCTGGGTGGAGAAGCCGTGGGCGCCGATGAGGAGCACGTTCCTGGTGATGCACTTGCCGGTGGTGGTGAGGCCGGGGAGACCGGTGCCGGAGATGTCGGGGAGGGTGACGGCCTTGGGCTTGAGGTCGAAGGTCTTGATGGCTTCGTCGACGGCGTCCTCGGCCATCTGGCGGTAGGTGGTCCACTTGCCGCCGGCGCAGGTGAGGAGGCCGGAGTCGGAGACGGTGACGAGGTGGGAACGGACGAGGGATTCGGTGTTCTTGGCCTTGGGGTCCTTGACCAGGGGGCGGATTCCTGTTGGCTTGGGTTAGTGGTTTTGTTTTCTTTCGGCTGTAATGAGACGACGTGGAGCATGTTACTTACCAGACCAGGCAGCCATGACATCAGAGCGGGACAGAGCAGATTCGGGAGTGATCAGCTTGTTGACCTCGGAGAGAATGAAGGCAATGTCCTTCTCTTGCGCAACAGGTTCCTTCTCGACAGCACAAGCATTATCCGTGGTTCCGGCCAGGGTCGAGCCCTGCCAGGGCAGTACAAAGATGACACGGCCATCCGAAGAGGTTTGCAGCAGACCGATTCCGTTGGGGCAGATGGTTCCAGGGAGCATGATGTGGGCGCCGGAGGCCGGGGCAACGATGGACTTGTGGTTGGGGTTATCCATGCGCTCGACGGCGTCGGCGAAGGGACCGGTAGCGTTGACGACGCCCTTGGCGCGGACGGTGAAGGATTCGGAGCCGGGGTTCATGACGTCACGGACCTTTGCGCCGCAGATCTTGCCTTGAGGGTTCTTTTCCAGAGAGGTGACCTCGACGTGGTTGGCGACGGTGGCGCCGTACAGAGCTGCGGTGATGGCGAGGGAGACGTTCATGCGGGAGTCGTTGTGTTGGCCGTCGTAGTACGCGAGGGCGCCGAAGAGGCCTTCGCGGCGGAGGAGAGGAAAGGCCTCGAGGGCCTTGGACTTGGACATGAAGTAGGAGCTTTCGAGACCTTGCGAACCGGCGAGGAGGTCGTACATCTTGGTGCCGACCCAGGCGTAGGGAGCCCAGTACCATTGCTGGATGGGCAGGACGATGGGCAGAGAGGAGGACAGGTGCGGTGCGACGGTGAGGAAGGTCTTGCGCTCGTGGAGAGCTTCCTTGACGAGCTGCCACTGGGCGTAATCCAAGTTGAGAATGGCCTTTTCGAGGTATCGAACACCGCCGTGGACGAGTTTCGTGCTCTTGGAAGAGGTGCCGGCGGACCAATCGTCGCGCTCGACGAGAGCGACCTTCAGGCCGCGGGTGACGGCATCGAGGGCGATTCCGGTGCCGGTAGCACCACCGCCGATGACGAGCAGGTCGTACTCGTCGGATTCGGAAGCGCGCAGGTCGGCGAGCTGGGCGGCGCGGTCCTTGACGGAGGGGAAGCTGGGAGGGACGATGCGGCCCTCGTTGTCGCGCTTGAGCTCGACCAGAGGCTTGTCGAAGCTGTGAGCTCCGCGGCCGCTGTTGAAGCTCAGGAGAGCGGCGGCACCACCGGTCGTGACGACGGCGGCGGCGGCCAGAGGCTTCGCGAGCCTCGAGAAACGAGACGCCATGCTCTGGGAGGTCGACCTCGTATCCGTCGGGGCAGTGTTGGGCCGAAGCGTCCAGACGGACAAAAAAGTTGGTGGGGTTGGCAGAAGTCGACTTTCCCAGTTGTTGGTGGGAGCCGGTACCTTCTCTCGGTGGTATATGTGGTTGTCGTTGGGGAGACAAAGATGGTGATCCTGGTATGAAATGGGAAGGAGAAGGGAACACAAGTAGGGAAAAGGAGAGAAGAGCGCGACGACTTATGAGGGACAGTGAGGTGAGAATGTCGATCAGCAGATTATCAGGTTCCGCAAGAGAATAGAGGTGTGTATTCGGGCTGGGCCACCTCACCCGCGAGACTTGGGCTTCGATTCGTGGAATGATACCCCGAGTTGACGAGGAATGGTTCCGTTCCGGTCGTCGGCGCTGCTAAAAATCTTCCGTTGGTCTGGGAAGGGCAGAATGGCAATCAGAACAAGGAAATACACAGGGCGAGCGAGAAAAAAGAGGCTAAAAACAAAGTGGGAAGGGTGGGAGGAGGTAGCATCGATCAATCATCAATCGGAGATGGCTTCGGAGAGTCGAGTCTAGTCTCCCAGGGTGGTGGGAATCCGAAAAACGGGAGGCCCAGCTCGCTCGACAACTTTACGATTCACCTCCACCTCACCATCACCCTTTTTGGCCCCCCCCCCACGTGGTCTCAGGCCGGTCTACCCTATTCTCTGGTCGCCTTGATGACCCTGCCTATCCGGAGACGTTGCAACGCTGTGCTGTGCGTCGTGGGCAATGCAATGCTGAATGCTGATGGCTTCGTCCCGAAATTTGGGGGCGGCCCAAGCTACAACTCGTACAGGAACACCAAAGGCGCTTCGCTTCGAGCGTGAGTCTGACATCATTTCGGAGCACCGAGCTCAGGCCGAACCGAACAAAAGAGGCAGACTCTTTGGTGAGTTACCTGGCAGACAGAGATACAGAGTCAGGCCTGGCCAAGGAAGAGGCAAAGCAGGTCCACCTTTTGTCTTCGTCATCACTAAGGTATCGGTAACGGCGCAGGATCCAGTATGGAGAAACGAATGGGGAAAGCACGAAATCTCTCGGGGCCCCGGGGTGGATGGGCGGTTGTAGCTTGCAAGAGAGAGAGAGAGAGTGGTGCGGTGCCATCCCATCCGTGTGGTGTTTCCAGTCAGAGCCTCAACTGTCGTTCAGGGGTCTTCGTGCGTGTCGGTGTTGGACACCCGAAATTAGGGGAGAGTCGGTGATGACTCGGTACTCTTGATACGAACACCCCAGTCCCGGTGGTTTCGGTCCCGCCTCCCGAGCCTCAGAACAACCCGACCTTAGAAAAAAAATTTGATTATGAGAAAGAAAAAAAAAAAAAGGGGGGGGGGGGGGGGGGGGGGGAAGACTGGATCCTTGTAGAAAACAAAAGATGGGACCGCTTCGCAATGATCGGCGAATCTCCCGAGCCGAAAGGCTAGAAGTGGGACCAGCATGCTCCATTAGGATCCCGTCCCCTGCTTCGGCTTCGACCCTCCTTTTCTTCCCCTCTCGGGCAGTTCAGACTCGACTCCCCACTTCAGCCACCCTTCGGTGTTGAATTCCCGTTATCTCATCTCCTCCTCTGGAGCCTCGTGCTGGATCTCACACACGCATGCAGGCACAGGTCCATTCGGGCCGCCCAATTCTGCGTCTCCTCTCTCGTCTCCATCGTGGCACGTTTGCCCACCAAGGGCCACGCCACTTGGTGCCGTTCGCCTCATCTCTCGCAAACCGTGAGGCTTTTGAAGGCCTGATTACTCTGGGTCCCAAACGCCGTTTCGAACTTCAGGCCCGATTGCCCAAAGGCCCGAGTTCGTCTTAAAGAGCCGCCTGGCCTCCTAGTGCAGTCCGTTCTTGGTTCCCGAGATGGATGGACAAGCTTTGGAGATGTTGTTACACGATCAACCGTCGACTCGAAGATCTTCAAGTCCCAAAGCCGTGGCGTCTTTGGCCGAAAACACCATTCGATTCCATGATATGCAGCCAAGTCTTCCAAAACCTGCCGCAGCATGCCGACAATTCCTCATGACCCAGCTTTTTCCGCACCTCGCCGACTCACCCCAGCCATCATCTGGGCTTGAGTAGCTCTACCTCGACAATGTACCTGTCGTACCTGCCTGTGCGGGCACGTACGCCACTAACGGCGCTTCCATCAGGTGCTTGATGGCAGGCGAAAGACCGCTGTCAGCACCGCCTACCACAGCGCAGTATGCCGGCCTCAGCACACACACCCGCCGTCCGTCGTCACCCGCGCCGCCACTTTTTACCGCCCCCCGACAGCATCCACGCTGTAGAAGTACCTCGACCATCGCCGAATATCTCGGGCCGCTAGGTAACGCGCATGGAACAGTGGACGAAAGGAAGATGAAGTGGCCGTGGTGGAAACAGTTCCAATGTTCGCATTCGAGTCTCCCCCGTTTTCTCTTTGCCTGCAGAGGGTTATGATCAGATGCAGTTCGATGGCAAAAGTGGCTTCGCAAGCCAGGCTTCGACTTCTGCTGCCTGCGTTTCGGCACGATGAGGCCCTTGGAAATACAGCCTATGCCCCTCCACTCGCGTGGCTACACGGCAGCTTGGTGAATCGCTGCACAAAGATCAAGACCTCCAGACCAAAGACCGCTCTTGGGTGGATGAATAAGCGCTGCGTCCCAACGGCTACTACCGATGTCATCTTTGACGACAATCAATCTGGATAAACTGCATGCCGCGTCCGAAGATGCTGGGCGCGCTGGACGAACTCCCACCGTCAACCAATCTTCGCTTTTGGGTTGTTGGCATTAGTCCGACAGCAGCTCAGCAGCGCCGCATTACCCCGCGGTACCCAGACGAACCCCCCAAACGCAACCTAATATCTGCGATTTGCAACGTGCTCTGACTAAGGAGCTTGAAATGCAACCAGTCCGCCGAGTTAGACCCAGGAATTCCTCGGAATCGGCTGCGGTCGATTCAAGGTCGCTATACACGATCTATACTCGTCAACTAACATACGCAGCAGAACGGTCATTTCGGCCTTGACCGGTATCCCGAACACAGCCTGATCCTACAATTCTGAAGGCCATTCGCGACAGCTTCCTAGCGAACCGCTCCGAGTCGTCGGAGCATCTGAAGCCCGTGTATCATCTCCCGGTGTCACTCCGTCCAATACACGCTCTCTGCCGCTCCAGCTTGGACGAGACGGAGTTCAGGCGGACGGCTTAGCGCCAACTCTGCCCGTCTTTCTCACAAACGACCACGCGCAAAGCCGACATCGCCTCAATTCATCCGAAGTTAAGCCCAATGCGCATGGCTATTTCTCGACAGACGGACCACGCGGCTTGGTGAGATCTCTGACTTGTTACGACAGCTCAATGCGTCCTCGAAGCTTCAGCTAGGTCTCCGACCTGCTTGTCGGAGCCACAAGCAGTTGAACATCGCCCGGTGACCGACCCCGTCTGCTGCCGGCTGTGCTCCTGGCGTCCCGTCCATTGCCAGAGCTTCAGCAATCAGATACGCCGTAGAGGCGGGCAAAATCCAAAGCAAGACATTGACGGCTACAGACCGACGGACGGATGGGGCCAAGATGCACTCAAACTGGATTTGGCAAGCGCAATCTGCTTTTCTCAGTGCTACCAAAAGAAACCAGTTAACCCGGTAGAGCCATTCAAAGTCTCGCAAGTTATGAGGCGCCAGATAGACCCCCGACCGTCGCGAAACTATTGGATTCTAGGCGTTCTAAAGGGACCGCCAGGGCCCCGGTGTAAGTAAGCCCTGCGAGTCCACGCTCTCCTTGCGTCAGTAGAGCGATTCCGACAGCATGGCTCACTGGTAAAACTGGACTGGCCCTCCGCACCCCCCAAGGGGCCTCAAATCACCACCCCACTCGGGCGTCGTGACAACATTTCTGCGAAACAAACAGTGAGGCGGTCTTGAATCGGGGCCTCTCGAAGTCTCGAAGGGCGCAGTACTAATTGAGTTCAATATCCGTAGTCGGGCGCCTCTCAAGACGTCCGTTATTCGTGACATTTTTCTGTTCATTTTTTGCTCTTGGGAATAACAGCAACCTAACGACAAACAGCGACATTGAAAACTTGGTCTTGTGTGATTAAATAATCTATCATTCTCTCTTACTCCTTCTGCCCAAAACCAGAAGCCCAACCAACCAACGGGCAGCAACGCGCGCGCACGATCACAACAAATACCAAACACCAGACCGCTTCGCACCCAGCAACACAAAACGTAACAACAGCACACGTTCATTTTGCCCAAACAAGAAACTGGATTTAACTTCCAATCCAAACGACACGAATTTCCAATCAACCGCAATCTTTGGTTTGCGTTCTCGCGAGGTTTTCTTCGTTTCTTTCGGTCTTTTGTCCGTTTGATCAGACCCCCGGACCCCAGTGAGCGATGACAGCCCGATGAACGCCGTCCGCCCTGTGCTCCCCTTCTTTTTTTCTCTTGGTATCATTTCCCGATCTTGCTGTCACTCTCTTTCTGTTCTTCGAATATTTTCTTCCTCATCCATCTCTAAATGCAAGAAAAGAAAAGGCCCCGGCGCGTCTCAATCATCTCTTTCATATAAGCAGGGGATGGAAGCAGCATGGGAAGCAACTTATGACGAAGGCGTCAGTCTCACACCATCACCACCCCTACGACCTCGAGTGAGGCAAGAGGTAAAGCAAGCTTATACCTTGCTGTTATACGTATTGGACCAAACTGCACGACGGGGCTGGAAGAGGCGCTTGAGGCCGAAGTACGGGGTGTTGATGGGGCTCTCGCCCGTGTAGAGGAATACGTCATACAAGAAGCCTCCGAAGAGAGTGCCGAAGAAGGGGGCGACCATGGGGATCTATCAACGCCGTCGTTAGTCATGAGACTTCGCTTCAAAAAGGGACTTTTGCGAGAAGGATTCTCGCCATGGGCAGAGATAACGCAACGCTGACGCCATCCGACAGCGACGGAAAGAACGGGGGAGCCGAGGCACACCAAAAAAAAAGGGGGAGGAGGGCCTTACCCAGAAATAGTATCCACCGGCGGACCACACCTCAGGACCGTATCCGACAATGTACGAAACCAGGCGTGGCCCGAAGTCTCGAGCGAGATTGATGGCGTATCCCGTCTCCCAACCCCAACAGGCTCCGATGCCGAAGATGAGAAAGAAGAGGGCGAGAGGCATGAAGGGGCCGGCGGCACCGTTGGCGGGGTCGGCGAGGGCGAAGATGACGAGCTGGAGGAGACTGGAGCAGATGAATTCGGAGAAAAACATGCCGGTTCGGGTCATGAACTCGGCCGGATACGTGCAGAAGATGCCGGCCGTCGCGTTGGGGCCGGAGACGGTACGGATGCCCTTGCCCTCGAAGTTGTCGATGGCGGACATGTAGTTGCCGTAAAGGATGAAGGCCGCGGCCATGGCCCCCAGGAGCTGGCCCACGAAGTAGATGGGGAACTTGCGCCAGGGCATGCCACGGTAAACGCAGTTGGCGAGTGTCACTGCAGGGTTAAGATGACCGCCGGATTTCTTGCCAACGTAGACACCGAGCATGACTCCCAATCTACAGGCGGCGAGTTAGTCGGCAGTAGCTTCGGATGTCCATCGATGAAGCCACGATGAACATTGCCATGCAGAATGGAGAGCGTCACTTACCCCCAGCCCCAGGAAATACTCTGGTAGTCACCCTTGGTCTGGTTGCTGAGAGTGACTTGAGCAACGACTCCATCACCAAACATGATGAGGACCATGGTGCCGAAGAACTCGGAGAAGCCATCCCCAAGGTTCTCACGCACGCGAGACCACCACAACTCCTCCTCCATCTGAGGAGGAGTCATGGTGCCAGTGGCGTTCTCCTCGTGGGTATCTTCGCCTCCCATCTCGGACTTGAAGACTGGAACGTGCTGCTTGCCAACGGACGACGACTCAGACACCGATTCTGCTGTGGTAACAGTGATGGTCATTAGAACCGGATAACGTTTACGAGATAAGGCGGACGAACAGGAGCGAGGACGAGAGACGAAGCCATGCACGAAAGGGAGAGAGAGAGGAAAGGGGAAGAGAACGCGGGGCGATGGAGATGGGATGGGACGGGCAGTGGTCTGGCCAAATATTATCCCACGTCTCCCATGGGGAAGAAGCATCATCTTACGGTCCCCACGGGCTGATCACATCCCACCGGGCTGGATGACCGTTGCACCGATCCGCCGGGTTGTTGACTTTGGGGAAAGAGGACATGGGGGAGGGGGCTCGCAACGGAAATCTTGACTCTTACCCATCTTTGATTGGGTTATTTGCTTGATGCGACTCTGTGGACCTTGGGACCTGATGGAACTCTGATCAAAGAGGGGAGCTTTCTCCCGGGATTCAACGACCACGAGGAGTCAGACGAGGAGATTGGCTCTTTCCAATTCGGGATCTCTGTGATACCAGCAAGTCGGTTGCCGAAATCCTTGGGGACGATAGGAAAGGGCGTGTGTTCCGTACGGGCCTTGCGGAAGAGGATGGAAAAATCGAACGATGTGGGCAAAAGAAGTCGCTCAGGTGGCCTCAGTGTTGCAAAGGCAGTCAAGAAGGCGAAGAGGACACGGCCGGACGGTGGGACGAAGGGGAGTGTGATGCAGTTCGGTTGCTCACACCGAAGTGGTCGACTGGGAACAGAGGAGACGTTATTACGGACGTCGGCCGAGGCTTTTCAGTGAAGGAATTCTGGATCTGGCCCGGGGGACGACGTCTGTCAGGCCCCCCCCCCCCCCCCCCCTCTTTTTACCCCCTTGTTCTTTCGCTCGTCTTTTTCCGGGGTTCGCCAAGGTGCGGACTTGGGACGCACAGGTTGCGCACAGTAGAGGTACAGAAACGACGCAACCCACACCGGCCACTAATAGGCTTCACTTCCTGGCAATGGCGATGCAGGGTGTGCCTGTTGCTTTCCTGCGTACGGAAGCATGTGTGCTCCTCCAGAGGTAAGCTTCTGGGACAGTTCCCACGTGTGGAGAGGGGCGTCGTGGTCTGCGGATGGGCGCGTGATATGAGGACCTTTGCGCTACCCGAGTGTGATGAAAGAAGGCTGGAGACGTCTATGGCTTCCGGAGAGGGGGGGTGAGAGGGGCCCGCTTATTCGATCCTACGTCCGCTTTTCGATTTTTTTTTATGGGCGTTGCTGATTCCGGCTTTCGTATGCAACGTATGCAACTCTTACGTTCTGGTTGCTTACTAGGCAGGCGTTACAGACTCCGAGTTTGCATTCAGCTCCCGAGGCTGATTTTTCCAGAAAGAGTCTTGAGAGGGCGAGAGTTCAAGGGTACGTCTCATGACCTCCCCCCGAGCTTCCTGTTTCCCCCATTAATACGGGTCGAACTTTGACTGATCAGATTGAAGGTTTCCTCTTTTGATGATGCATCCCTGGGCCATCTTGGGGGCTGGGCAAAAAAAGAAAAAAAAAAAGACGCCCAGGGTCCAGGGTGTGGAGTCCCGAATCTGACAGTGACGAGCCATAATCCCTAATCGCCGCGGCAAAACGTCATACACGACGGGGTACGCCTATCACGACCAAGCCGTCACAAATTCGCAATCCTTTTCATCTTTATTTTTTTCCATCTCAATACCGCGCTGTCGTCCTCGGCCAGGTTTCGATTACTAGCAATTGGGCCAATGATGTTACTTTTCCCTCACATAGCAGAGCAGCAAGGCGACAAACTTCAGGCGCGGCTCGTGTCGCAACTCACTCTTAAACAAACCTATAGGCTAGACGCACTTGGAGCTTCGGGCCTCTTCCCCGCAGTTTGCCTGTTCGCGGACGGGGGCGAATGAGACAGGTGGTGTGAGGTGTGAAGGCGAGTGCAACGTAATGGAGGGGAACCAAGTCAGCCAAAAGAACGAGGGGCGGTTTGTCAGTCTTGACCTATTTTGACACAACGACAATGACAAGCAGGAGGAAGAGTCGAAGCGAAGGTCGGCACATGATTTTGCTTGCACGATCGCGTGGGATTGGCAGGTTCGATTGGGAAGTCGAAGCCGTTGGTTTCGTTTCACTCACGGCGAGCGGCCATCCCCGAACCATCATGCTCAATACCACCCTTTGTGGCTACGAAATGTTGCTTGAATGTGCTTCGTCTACTACGTAGTAGAGGCATGCAATGAAGTTTCTGCGGAAAGTGAGTCTGGTCCTCCCTCTTCAGCTCTAGCCTGGCAGAATGTCTGCACACCATGGGCTCTCCGTAGCCATCCGTGAGCAATCAATCTCTTCTCTTTGCGAAAGAAACCCCGCTCTTCGGGCGACCGGTGCTCGAGATAACGGCCGGCATAAGGCCGGATCCACACCGGCCGATGGAATTCGAAACGACTCGTTCTTGTCGCACTGCGACTGTGAATAATTATTATGAATGACATCAGCCCCATCGCAGGGATGAACCGGCCCCCGGCCTCCTCCACACTTCCTCGCTGCTCACGGCCGAAGGAGCCAGTCTGTCTCGACGACAGACTGCGGTGACTCGGTGTGCCCACCCCGAAGCATGGCATTCCGGATTCTTCGCGTCGAAGGATTCGATTGCCCGCTGCTGAAGAAGGCATCCCCTTTTTGACCCGTTCGCATCCCCCAGTGGGGTAAGATGATCCTGCATTCCGGGGCCCCCCGTTGACAGAGCTGCGGTTCTCCCCCCCCAGTCCGGCCTGCTGGTGCTCATCTCGTGACATCTCCACACGATCTGGGGATGGGGTAGAGATGGGAATGAGGGGTAGCTTTCGAGAAAGCTGTCTTGTTTCTGTTTCCCCGTGGAGGAAGCTAACCCGACGCCGCGTTCAGCTGTGGGAAGCTGAGTTTCCCGCATGCGCGGCGCACACGGTACCGCAGAAGGGCCACTACAAATATATTTCGTCAGCCCGTGGGAACTCAAATCTCTCTCATCCGGGCGCCTGCTCTTTCTCTTCACTCCTCATCCCGTTTCGCAAGGTACCCGGCTGTCCTCCTCCTTCTCGTGCTCGTCGCACCCGTCTTAGCCGCCATCGCAAGTCGTTCTTCGGATGCTCTCGTCTCTTCTCCCCGGCCGTTACAAACAATCCTCCGACAACAACAACAAAATGTCTCCCGCCGCCGCCCCGGTCAACGCGCAGTTCGTTGGTGCCATTGACCAGGGCACCACGAGCACGCGCTTCATCATCTTCAACCCTCACGGTGAAGTCATTGCGACCCATCAGCTTGAGTTCAAGCAGATCTACCCCAACCCCGGGTGAGTTGCGACCCTCAATTGGCTCGCCGTAGTCGCCGCGCGGGGAAATCCTAATTCATTTTTGCGACAGCTGGCATGAGCACGACCCCGAGGAGCTTGTCTCTTCGGTCGAGCAGTGCATTGACGGCGCCGTGGAGGCTTTCGAGACCCAGGGCCACTCCCGCGACCAGATCAAGGCCGTCGGTATCACCAACCAGAGAGAGACCACCGTCTTGTGGGACCGGACCACCGGCAAGGCTTTGTACAACGCCATTGTTTGGACCGACACCCGTACCAAGGACCTCGTTCGCAAACTGAAGCATCGTCTCGGCGCCAGCGAGCTCACCCAGCGATGCGGTCTTCCCCTCTCCACATACCCTTCCGTCGGCAAGCTGCTTTGGCTGCTTGAGAACAGCCCGGAGGTGAAGGACGCTTACGAGCGTGGTGTTCTGGCTTTCGGTACCGTCGACACCTGGTTGGTCTATAAGCTGAACGGCGGCCCGGCGCGCGATGTCTACGTCTCCGACCCCTCCAATGCCGCCCGCACCATGTTCATGAACATCCACACGCTGGAATACGACGAGGACCTGATTGACTGGTTCAGAATCGACCCGAACAAGGTCAAGCTCGCCAAGATTGTGCGCTCGTCCGATCGCGAGGCTTACGGCACGCTGACCAACACTGCCTTGAGCGGCACCAAGATCACCGGCTGCTTGGGCGACCAGTCGGCGGCTCTCGTCGGCCAGAAGGGTTTCACCGCCGGCCTGGCCAAGAACACCTACGGCACCGGGTGCTTCTTGTTGTACAACATTGGTCCCAAGCCCGTCATCTCCAGTCACGGTCTCATGACGACCGTTGCTTTCGACTTCGGTCCCGGCAAGACCATGTATGCTCTCGAGGGCAGCATCGCCGTCGCCGGATCGAGCGTCAAGTTCCTCGTCGACAACTTCGGCTTCATGGAGTCATCCGCCAAGCTGAGCGCTCTCGCCGAGACGGTCGAGGACAACGGCGGCTGCACCTTCGTCACCGCCTTCAGCGGCCTGTTTGCTCCCTACTGGATCGACGACGCCCGCGGTACCATCTTCGGTATCACTGCCTACACCCAGCGCGGTCACGTCGCGCGCGCGACCCTGGAGGCCACCTGCTTCCAGACCAAGGCCATCTTGGACTCCATGGAGAGGGACAGTGGTGCTGCTCTCACCGAGCTCGCCGTCGACGGTGGCATGTGCAACTCCGACCTGGTCATGCAGGTAAGAAGAGACCCCGGACCTTATCCGAGCCCCGGGACGGAGGGGAAAAAAAAGGGGAGGAAAAAAAAAAAACTAACCCTTGCATAGACCCAGTCAGACATCATTGGCATCCCTGTCAACCGACCCGGCATGCGCGAGACGACCGCGCTCGGCGCGGCCATCGCGGCAGGCTTCGCTGTGGGTATCTGGAAGAGCTTCGACGAGCTCCAGGACGTCAACCTGGAGGGCCGCACCATCTTCAAGCCCCAGATCACAGACGAGGAGGCGGCCCAGCGCTTCGGCCGCTGGGAGAAGGCAGTCCAGATGAGCAAGGGCTGGTCAAGTTAGAATGTCAAGGGGAGTGTCGAGGTTTGATGTTTTTTTTTTTTTTTTCATGTAAATCTTTTTCTTCTTCTTTTTTTGGCCATATACCACGGTGTTGCTTGGGGAATCCCATCGCGACGCGGCGCGAGAGGGAATTGGCGCCTGTTGGAGTAAGCTCCGGATTGTATAATGTATAACATAAGTACCACGACAGGAATGACGCATTTTGCTACTACTTTGCCGCGTCTTTGTTCGTGTGTGTGCTGCTGGCTGGGCGGTGGGATGAATCATTTGCAAGGCCTCTTTCGCTTGACACAACCCCCCAAAAAAACGAAAAAAAAAAAGTCAAAAAAAAAAGGAGGCCGACGCTGCCAAGCAGTTCATAGCTCCAGGGAAAACCGCAGTTACTTCATCATCTTGATCCATCTATACATGGTGGATGTTCCCTGAAAAGCTCGGATGATCCGAAGACGTACTGTCCCCCGTGGTTCCATCGTCTTGTCTGAACTGAGTCGTGAAGAATGAGCGGTCTGAATCGAGTTCATCCTCATCGTCGGCACCGTGAAGCAGGAAAATTCACCAGCCGTTTTGTGCCCCGCGCGCCAGCGACCATCGTTAAAAGGCTTGAAGGCACTGCCTGCCGTTAAGCCCCCACCTTCTGACGGTTACTATGGGTACCCTATGGATGGATGATCCTCGTGGAGGCAGCCTCGACAGGGGAAGTACGTCAATGAACGGGGTGCGATTCGGGGTGTGGCCGGGGTGCGGCGATGTTTTGCCAAATGGGGGGGGGGGGGGTTCTGACCGCAGACTTGGGGGTACAGATGAGGGGGAACAGAGGTGCAAAGCGGTTCCTGCGTCCTTCGCAAACTGCAGACTGTGATTAATGGGGCCTTTAGACCGGCTAATGTTAGATTGATTGCTGCGAGAAGGGAGATGTTCGGAGACGGCTCTCGTTATCGAAATCGCCTCCTCTGGATCTCACCATTGGGCGTCCCTCCATCCGTTCCGTCGATCCCGCACCGCCGCGGGATGTTCTGTGTAACGGTTTTCCGGGGGAGAAAAAACAACAACGAGGAACTGGTTGGTTAGAGGACTTGGCTGGCGCGCAACAGCGGCGCGGCGGAGTCTTTATTTCTGGCGTTCCGTGGGCTTCCGCCGGCCTTTTTTTTTTTTTTTTTTTTTTTTTTTTTTTTTGGCAACCTAAGTTCGAGACTTGAGTTCTTACTTTATTGTGGACTGAGGCGGGCCGATAACTGGACCTGAGCCTTTTCCTTCGCATCCGTCGGGCGAGAACACCGAACGGCCCCCGTGGCCCGCTGGGCATTCCGGTCAGACTCAAACACAACCAAGGCTCCGAGATCCTGCTGACAAAGTCTCTCTCTTCGGCCTTGTCAGTTCTCCATACACGCTCCCAAGGTGCTGAGGTGCATTCTCCTCCACCATCCCCGGCCGGCAGAAGGCAAATCTAACGATTGGTTCGCTTTTTTACTGCTTGCTGCACTGCACGCCCGCCAGCCCGCCCGCCCGCCGGTGGAAATGACCGCTCTCTGACATCAATCTCGGCCCTGGCTCCTTCAGGCTCCATTCGAAAAGGGCCCTGATAAGAGCAGGACTCTCACTTTTCTGTCAGAGTATACAGGGGAAAATGTGGAGTTCCCACGACAATGGGACAAACATGCTAGGAACGAATGCGAATGCACGTCCGCAATCAATGGCCGAGGAGGAAGCGAACTCGGTCTTCAGCCACGACGAAGGCTCGAGTGGTGATGACACGACCAACAACGGCTCGGCCGGGCCGCCGAGGAAGCGCAAGAGGGAGAAGCACCAGAAGACATCGTATGGTTTTTTGTTCTTGTTTTGCTGTTTGGTGTGTGTGTGTGTGTGTGTCGTGAGACAACTCGGCTGACCGCGTCCCCAGATGCGAGCTATGCAAGGCGAGGAAGGTGAAATGCGATCGTGCAGAGCCCGCCTGCTCGTGGTGTGCTCGTCACAACCGCACCTGCGTCTATCTCGAGAGACAGAAGCCCGGGAGCCGGATCGGCTTCGGTCTCGAGCTCGAGGCCAAGGTCAACAGGCTTGACGCCCTCCTGCACGCCCTGGGCCGCCGCGTGGAGGATCACATCGCCAACGACCACGTCGCCCGCACCCAGGCTCTTTCTCCCGCTGTCAGCAACCAGGCACCATCTCAAGTCGACGGCTTTCATCATGATGGCAACGGCGTCAGCTCTGCGGCAGCCATCCCGAGGACTGCGCCGACCGCCAACGGAAGGACGCCGGCGTTCTCGAGTCCTTTCTGGCAGGCCAGCGATGCTCAGGAGGCGCTTCAGAACGGCGATCGGACTTCGGTGCAGGCCCTCCTGAACCTCTCCGCCGCCTCCGAATCGTTCAGCCAGGCAGCTGCGTCTCCCGGGATGTCTGGGCCCCGGAAAGATGCATCGTCCCTGTCGACGGTGTCGGAGTTCCCGCCGCACGACATGCTTTACACGCTTGTCGACCTCTACTTCAAACACTGCAACACCTGGTGTCCGATTCTTGACCGCAAGACGACCTTCGGCGCCTTCTTCGGCTCGACGTCCCTCACCGACGCGGACCGCGTGCTGCTACACGCCATCGTAGCGACGACGCTCAGATTCCTGAAAGACCCGCGGCTGTCACCCGAGATGCGGTCCCACCACCACGCCGTCTCCAGAGGCAGGGTCCAGCTGTACGCGATGGAGAACGTCAGCATCGCGGCGCTGAGGGCCCTGGTCATTCTGTGTCTGGACGAGCTCGGAACCTCCAACGGTCCGCGCGGGTGGAACATGCTTGCGCTTCTCGCACAGAACGTGAGGCAGCTCGACCTGTGCGAGGAAAGCAGCGTGTACCTCACGGCCGAAGCCGAAGAGACGCCGCACACTGGTTCGATTCGTAGAATCGCCACGGGCCGGCCCGAATCATGGATCGAAGACGAAGGCAGGCGGCGGTTGTGTTGGATGGTATACCTGCTCGATCGATACGCCACCATCGCCACGACGACTTTCGATTTCATGCTTGACGACAAGAAGATGAAGCGGGGTCTTCCGTGCTCGTACGACTTGTTCTCCAGGAACGTGCCCGTCGAGACGAGATCATGGAGCCACTCTTCCGACCCGACCGCCCCCCCGGCGGTCAACAAGCCGGACAACCTCGGCAGTTTCTCGTACCACTGCGAGATTCTGCGCATACTCAGCAAAGTACACGACTTTCTGAAGACCCCCATAGACGTGACATCTTCGGCCGAGATGGCCGTCTGGCGTAACACGTACAGGTCGTTGGACGGTGCGCTCGACAACTGGCTGCAGAGCCTGCCGAGTGAATACAGCAGGATATCAGCCCTGTGCCATTCAGATCCGGCCAGCCGCGTCGCGAACTGGTTCATGCTGCATAGCGCGTACGTCACGTCCGTGGTGCGCCTGCATTCCTCGGCCGCGTACCCCACCGTGAGATCTCACATCTTCGTCCCATCCCACTATGCAATGCAGCGGTGCCTGTCGGCCGTGCAGAGTCTGGGTGACATCGCCCAAGATGTTTTCGAGGCCAACGGGCTCGACCTGCTGGGTCCTCCTTTTGCATTTTCGTTATGGGTGGCTGCGAGGTTATTGCTCGTCCACGCAGCGACCGTCGGCTGCCCCGTCGACCCCAAGATTGATTTCTTCATCGAAACCCTCAGACATGTCGGCCAGTACTGGGAGGTGGCAAATGATTATGCTAAAGTCCTCGCTCGGCTAGTCCAGCGTGGACGTCAAGGCGAGATGAACTTTACGGCCATGAGAAAGTTAGTATTATACCGTTTGCGCTGCCCCCCCCCCCCCCCCCCCCCCAAATGCTCCCGGACTCTGCTGACACACACGGTCGTCTCCAGGAGTGCTCATGACCTAGTGACCTTGACATCTTCAACGCGGCGGTCTGGCTTGGAGCCGACGTCGACACAAATAACATCATTAAGCGAGCTCGACAACATCGACGTGTTTGACTTTTTCAACTATCCGAAGATGCCGGACCCACAAAGGAGAGCTGCTAACGGGCAAACCAACATTTTGCAAGCCCAGGTGATGAGCGGCCTGGGCGGCGATTCTATGAGGAGCACCGGGGTGCCAGACCCGGAATCAGACTGGCTCGGATTCAATACCCCTTTCAATTGAAGCTGCATCGTGATGGGATCTTCAGGGGCACCCGCTATCATGGGCAAACGGGACTTTAGCATGTGTTGCGAAGACATTGGACTCCGGTAGTTTGCTGGGGGCTGGTGCTGGTTGGACTGGGACTTGGAAGAGGCGTTTGTGAGGCGCGCTGTAACCTTGATTATTGATGGATATGTCTTCTGTGGGCTTCGAGATACAGCCGCAAGGGAGATCGGGGCCGAGGGAGGCCCCAATCGAATTTGCAGATCCCCGCACGGCTGACGAGAGCACTCCACTGTGACTGGCTGAGCCACCGCTGATGGCCCCCGTCTTCGCCACGACGTTGAAACGCTGTCCTTCGGCCTCGCTTTGATTTGGGAACGCTTCTCGACTGTGCGGCTTGCACCAACGCTTTCGTTTGTCGATTTCTTCAACCTTCATTTCATCCAAAATAACAGAGTACACCAGCCCAGTAATCCTTTATTACGACACAGAATATGGCGCCAGAACAGGGTCTTGTACATCTCAAGGAGTATGACATAAAGGACAGCAATGTCGAACTCATTGGCACGGACATCGACCATCGCGTGAAGTATAACTCCGCCTCGACCGAGCCGGCCTGGAACGACGGAAAGGTCGGGCAGGCTGCTGGGCTTCACATCTGGCGCATCCAGGATTTCGAGGTCGTGCCGTGGCCCAAGGACAAGTACGGCCTTTTCATGGACGGCGACAGCTACATCGTACTCCACTCGTACAAGGTCGGGCCCGGGGACGACGACGACGCCGAGAAGCTTGGCCACGACATCTTCTTCTGGCTCGGGGCGCACACCTCGCAAGACGAGGCCGGCACCGCGGCGTACAAGACCGTGGAGCTCGACGAGTTCTTGCACGGGTCCGCCACGCAGCACCGCGAGGTGCAGGCGGCGCCGTCCGACGAGTTCCTGGAGCTCTTCCCCCGCATCCAGATCCGTTCCGGGGGCGTCAGGTCGGGCTTCCGTCACGTCGAGGCCGGGGGGGAGCCCAAGGCGCAGACCCTCACGCTGCTGCGCGTCTTCAAGAACCCGTCGGTCGGCGCCGGCGGCGTCGTGGTGCACGAGGTCGAGCCCGGCTGGAGGAGCCTGGACGACGGGGACGTGTTCGTGCTGGACGCGGGCGACAAGATCTGGCAGTGGCAGGGCAGGAGCTGCAGCCCGATGGAGAAGGCCAAGGCCGCGCAGGTCGTCAACGACATGACGCTGGCGAAGCACGTCGACGTCGAGGTCCTGGCGCAGGGGGAGTCGAGGTCGCGCGTGATCGTGGATCTTCTCGGCGGCGACGGCGACGACACGCCCCAGGGCGGCTTCAAGTGCCCCAGACCCGTCAGGTCGGCCTCCAGGGCGCACGCGGGCGAGAGGCCGCAGAGGCTCTTCAGGCTCAGCGACGCCTCCGGAGATCTCAGGTTCGACCTCGTCAAGGACGGGGGCAGGGCTTCCATGTCGGACCTCGACGGCCAGGACGTCTTCCTCCTGGACGACGCGGGCCGCGCCGTGTGGGTGTGGGAGGGGCGGGGCGCGAGCAGAGGCGAGAAGGCCAACTGGCTCAGGGTCGCGCAGGCGTACGTCCGTCAGCTGCAGGGCGGAGACGAGGCGGGCGAGGCGTACCTCACGCCGGTGGCCAAGGTGGTCCAAGGGAACGAGAGCCGGTCATTCTTGAAGGCTGTCCAGGCGTAAAGAGGTGAATAGACAGGCGGGAGAGGGGGGGAGATTGCCCTGGGTAGATTGGGTCGTTTGACTGATTCGTCGGTAGCAATGACAATCTTCGAGTGATTGCACGGAATCCGGTCACGTTTTCTGGCATAAACTTGATGGTACTTTGCTCCGGGGGGCTGGGCGTGATACGTGCTCGAGTCGTGAGTTCCCAGACGAATTCTGGTGGTTGCGTGACTTATCAATGGCTACTGGTTCCCAACAAGAAGATGCGAAGTTGAAGATAAGGAAGCACGTAGTGTACCCGAGCTACCTCGTGTCGGCTACGGGGCTGTGTAGTGAGGGCCTCCGCTGTGTCGTTGGAGCGAACCCCCAGCGGCGCCGCGGCGGCACTAAGGCGACCTATATACTTCCCAACTATATGTAGTATACCCTTAGTCAAACCTGCATATATATAGTCTATATAACAGAACTTATACCTATCCTAATATGCGAATTCAAGTATCGCATAGTAACATTAATGTTGCGGGTGAACCAGTACATTAACACAATGGGACGCCAGGTCCAGTGTCCCGTCTTCCGTCGACGTAGCTCTCTATGGGTTTAGACAGGGAACTGCCAATGACACAAAATCAACAGACACTATAATTAGAGGAACACCTCCAACGCTTGAGCATTGAATGGCAGGATGTCCCGATTTTATTATCATTGTTTACGACCTCCTCCTTATGGAAACCAGTCAGCTAAGCTTCATTTACGAGGCAATGGATATTAAATTCCTATCAGAGATAAGTTTAATAGGCTAAGCAGATAATAGCGCGAGACATACTAAAAAACCCCTTATGTAATCAAGGCTTATACCCCCATATATAGTAGCCTTGAAACTTCTCCTTTAACTTCAAGATGTCTTTCTCTGCCTTCCACTCTTCTTTCTCAGTTATAACTTCGCCATCCTTCCAAGCAAACTTGTACCCGCCGCGGAACCTTTTCTGGATCTTGACTTCCTTATATCGCCTTCCACTTCTCTGGGTCCTTTGAGAGGGACCATGGTGTGACTCGTGGTTGGCCTCAGGCTTAAGAGCACCAAAAGGGGCGTCCATTTCTGTCGCCTCATTCTGAACTTCCCCAAGATTGGTGCCGGATTGGTGCGGGTGCTCCGTCAAAGGAGGGTCAAAAGTAGCCGCATCATCTTGTTCTTCTTGGGTAGATGATACCGGACGCTTGCCGGTCTGGTCGTAAAGGCCAACCGGTGTGTTTTGGGTGGCTGAGTCCTCCTCATAGGACGGCTGGTTTTCGTTGAGTAGGTCGGCAGTCGGGTCTTGGTGGTAGGAGGACTGGTCTTCGCCAGGCAACTCAGCGTCTAGGTTCTCCGGATTGGAGTGCTGGTCCTAATCTAAGCCAGGATTCACGATGATCGCGTCTGAGGGAATCCTTCTTGCTGGGAGTCCAGAGGTGTTATGGATAAATCGGTTTCGACCTTGTTGACTCCAGCTGTTGATTGGAGGATAGTTGCTGTCAATGTGGGCAACTCCGCCAGCGGCCATTAAACAAAGACAAAACAAAGCCATCTTGACAGTAAGCCTTCGTCTCCCAGCAGTAGACCAAGAAATCAATGCGTATTCTGGGGCTTGATATTCCGAGTTCAAGAAGTCGTTATCGATGAAAGACTGAGCTCCAAAAGAGTCGAGAGACATGGCATCCATGCTGGATGATAGATCCGACTCTCTTGAAGCGACTCGTTGATGAGATGGCTGTGAAGCTCTGCTTGGACGAGAAGATGCGGATCCCAATCCCACAGTCTCTTTGGAAAACCGCAGAGCAACAAAATGTTGATCAGTAATAATATAGCCGTAGCGACAACCTGAGTTTGCTGCGTAAGTGTTGACCTGAGAGACAGGCAACGTCCACTGGTATCGGTCGCTTTTGACTTGTGACTGTTTCATCCGGGGTTGCCATTTTGCTGATAACTTTGTGTCGCCAGGTAGAAGGTTGTCGTATTTCCCTTCAAATACGTGGCTCAGAGCAACAAGTCCCCAGTCCGGTGGGCCATTTCCATGACACCAGCTGCCAGGACTTATGTAGAACACTTCAGGGGTCCAGTGCACGACAGCAGCACGTTCCAATGCTCGATTGATGATCGGGAACATGAAATTTTGTAGAAAATAGTCAAGACTGAGCTCATCCCGTATGTCGTGGTCGAACTCAGATCCTGGATATTGCAATTACTGGTGGGTTCCTCCACGACGCTGACAGCGGCTATTGGAAGATCGACATGAGATTCTCAAATGTGAAATCTGTCCATAGTCGCCATGAATCAACACACGTCCAGTCCCGACTGGTGGTTTTTGATCTTCCAACGATAGAGCTGGCGTTGAGCCATGGGTTCGGCGTTTGAAGCACATCGAGGGAGGACAGTCTGAGCCATCGCCGACAGGGGTTGAGAATGAATTACAAGATAGTTGCTGAGTGAACAGGTTGCATAGTGAGCCTAAAAATCATCTTCTCTTTATGAGCCAGAAAACGATGCTGGCCATGCCGAAGACAGTACTTCAATGGCTGTCAGTTGTTGTCGATCTAGAAGCAGCAGGCCCAGTCCGTATCACAATAGCAATAGGAGCACAAATTGTACGTCCTGCCGCTTAGGGAATATATGTGCTGGCAGCTGGCAACCGAAACCTGGCCGTGAATGAGATCCGGATCCACATTTTACCGACACCCGGTGGGCACAAACGTACACCCGAGCCGCCCATCACCACTGGCCAGCGTAAACCGCGGATTACTCACCGTCATCAAACACAGACGAACGCCATTTGTTGTACAATCATTTCTGCTCATGAACGCCTCATCATCATTCGAGGCGCGCTGCCAGCAGGTGAAGAAACTAACGTTTCTTGATCATCAGCCCATGACTGGGACCCCATCATGCGCTTGGAAGAACTTTTGTCCTCCGCTCCTCAGACAGTTCGATCCTCGAGCCAAGATCGAATGGAAAGAGCGGATTGGTTACGGGCTAGACGGGATAGTTTGGAAAGCCGAATGCGACGGTCGTAGCTGCGCTGTGAAGGTGGTGAGCATCTCTGTCGCCGCTGAACATAGTTCCATATTGAATCGTGTCACAGTTTTGGGACAATACCCCGCCCGAAGGCAACCGTTACTGGGCCATCCAACGAGAGTGTCATAACGCTGCATTGCTCCAAATGCTGCAAGCCGCAGTAGAGCACGCCGATATGCCCATATACCTCAATCCGAAGCCAAAAACAAAGAAACACGCCCTTATCAATCTGCAAGCTTTCTCAGATGAGGGTCGCAGTCGAGGAAAGCTGAAACAGCTGTCCAACGCGGTTTCTTGCACTTCCATACCCCCAATAAAGGAATGCTTTGGCTGGACCAAAGTCACCGGACAAGAGCTGTGTGACCTAGGTCCTGAGAACAGTCCGCCAAGTGCTACCATGGACGGTATCAGGAGGGACATATGTCCGCACGAGGAATATTATGCTATTGTCTACGATTTCGTCCCTGAAAGCCAATCTCCTCTGGATCAAAGTGTAGTCCAATCCCAACTGGACTTTTACTACCTAGTCGGCTTTTGTTTGACGGTGCCAATGCGAGCAGACAACTGGAAAGGATGTGGAATTTTGATTGATATGGCCGATCTTATATGTCCTTGGCACGCTGGTTGGTCTCAAGCAAGGTTTTGCCGGCGTGGAGCAGACGAGATTCAAGCCTAAGTACAGAAATGAAAGCAAGTGTTAGAGGACCGATGTACAGTGGTGCTGATGCCACACTATGATTAACACACTGCAGGGTTCTCAGAACACTAGGGCATAACTATTACAGATCGCCCTAGCTGAAGTTGCAGATGAAAAGACGCTATCCATCAAAAGGGAAGGAGGCACAAAAAGCTCTGAAGCCCGCTCTAGGCATGGTGCCTGGAGTGTAGAGCTTCAAGTTAGGAGAGTGCTCCGGGAATATCTATTGGTTTAATTAAGAGTCTTTATTGTTATATTTACCATACTGTAAACCGTTTATATTGTTATAATTCAATATGTAAAGAAAATATTCTAATTACTTGGAGTTCCTTTTGGGTATTTTTTAAAAGTTATGCCTTACGGGTCGTAACAGTAGTGCCCTGTGAACTCTTCTCCCGCACGGCGACCCGGGCAAATCCAACGAAGTACGGCCTGAAATTCAAGTATGATAAATTATTCTCAAGGTGCCAACACCATCCCCACAGCCAGCCAACCGCACATCTAACGCTGCCGTCAGACCCAGATCACACGACGTCACGTACGTCGTGAAAGGCCGCGGAGATCCAAACGAGGAACAAGATGCCGCCAATATATAGTGCTTTCGGAAGTGGATTGTCACTGCCGACCAATTGTAGAATGCGGTATATCAAAATCGGGAATGATAAGAGACTGTGCGAGTGATTAGTAGTTTTCTAGGTCGTATTTCATCTGATGGTTCGGGCATCAACTTACGGAATAGGATTCCAGGCAACGTAACTAACACACCCGTCGAAGATAGTCTGGACCCTGCGTTCCTTGACTGCTGATCCAACAGGGCCCAGGGCTTTCTCCTCATCGCCAAGCGGCGCTTCCTCGTCAACATCAGGCTCTATCTGGAGATCATGCATGGTGACGATTTAGTGTGAGAGAACGAGTGACTCGCAGAAGAGAGTATCTTGGATTGGTATCTGTGGCTGAAGAGGAGAGACTTGCAAGATCGTCGGGTAGGCGTCTTTGGCGGAAGAGTATGTGTAGTAGGAATTGTTGTGGAAGAAGTCCTCTTCTCTTGAGAGATCCGGTGGGGGCAGGCACCGATGCAAAATTTTGCTGGACTGTTAAGGTATACGCAGTCCGGTGTCTCGGCGTATCTTACCGCACAAGGTTCTCGACGACATGACGCCATCGCGGTTCAGCATGACTGGCGCCACAATGCATCTAGTGAGCGATCCGAGTTGCATTTTCGGAAATGGCCGGTCCCCGTCTCAATCTGGTAGTCACAGCCGTTCTCGTGATCCATTACAGTCGTTCCGGATATAACAGCCATTTGTTGTCATACTCATTCCAATGATCTCATAAAGTGGACTGTGTTGTAGCGTACAGCTAGGAGGCAGCACTAGAAATCGCCACGAATTGTAATTTCGCTAATATTACCGGCATACTCATTATTATTAACGTCTAGCTGCCTCTTATAGCTAAAAAATGCTATCTCGCACTTAACACCATTTCCATTCCGATGGCAAGGTTTAAGATCGTGGCTAGAAAACTTCCATATGAACCTTTTAACCTATGATAAGGAGATATTGCCTGAATGATTTTGGGAGGTAGGTATTCAGAAACCACTAAATCATCTTGACAATCTCATTCTTCTCAAGCATCTTGTCTCTCCGACTTGGCTACTCTAGCATTCACAGCTTGGACGGCTGGTGATAATATTATACCACCAATACTAGGACACCGACACAGCACTACCCACCACATGAAGCCTTTTCGCGTGGTTGCCTACACCCTTATGGTGTTGTAGCCACCTTGATTACTACACCTGCCACTGTTGCTAAAGACTCCACGGACGTCATCAAGCATCGCGCTCCACCGGAGACAATTGCCATCGCGGCTACTAGCACCTGCAATAAGATCGGGAGAATACTCCGTCATATTGGCAACGAGGCCGCCGTATAAGTCGAGCCAAGGTCCTCATGTGTTACCTAACTCTAGTATTCTTTCGTTACTGATGTATCTTTAGCCGTGCTTTCCTCACCTGGGGAGGAAATCTTGGGGAGAATGTCTGCAATTTTGCAGGCGGGGAAAAGTGCAATACCTGGAGAGATACGATAAAAATCGGCATATCCAGAATCTACACGATAGCCAAAGGTACAATAAGCACAATTCCTGAGTAGCCCCCAGTCATGCCTACATTACTGGGAGGCGCCCTCATCAACAGGGGTTTGTCTTTCGATACGACTGAGGTGTTGCCTTTCAACCCTGTCAGCGCAGCTGTCAAGGTTTGGTATAGTACAGAGTAAAGAAGGCAGCCTGAGTAGGTGTATATCTAGAACAGCATTCTTCTCTGCCCTCCTTTCCCCTTAAAGGAGGGCATAAAAAGGCTATGTAGTGGCCTAACTAGTGGTCCACTCTAGCCCTGGGAATTTCTTCGGCCCTAAAAGTCCTAGAAGCCTAGAAGTCTAAGTCCTAGAAACCTAAAGTCCTAAATCTACCCTGCCTCGTGACAGCAGACATCCAGCGTCAACAATGTGATCCACAACTTCTATCCCGAACTCGCATTAACGGCCTTATGATCGTCGAAATAGGCAACAAAAACGACATTATCGCCAATCATTTCGAGGGTAATAAGACTATTATACAGTTACCTCATTCAATCCCTCCGGGAGATCTACCCAAGGATTTGATAGTTTTGGCTTCAAGATTTCTTTCGCTTCCCGCCATAAAGCTACACTGAACGAGCGCCAACAAGACGAGATGGCAACCGCAATCGCGAATGACTGGGAGCGAAGTGTTGAGGAGTGGAAAGTGGATGAGTATATTAGCCTTACAAAGCATAAGCACGATCCAAATTCCTATTTTCTCATTATCCCTGAGGTGAGGGGATTTGGACTTAAATATGAGTCTGTCGATGTTTGCGGTGGCTTGCAGGGGTTTTTAAAGATACGATTGATGGAGGGGCTAAGGCAATGGCTGTAGAACTGTTTGTCAGGTTTTCCCAGTATTTCATACTGATTTCTTTTGTTCCTCTTCTGACTCTCGTTCTCCAATCTGATTCTTATGCAGTCAGGTACCTAATACATTCCCTCGTGAAGTTGCAGAAATTGATTATATGTCTGATGAAAACGGCCTCGTTCCGGATCCTATATCTGAGGTCATCCTTTCAGGGGCTTGACGTGGCTTGCTCACCGACGCTAACATTTGAAGCCACAATGGGGCGTCGCCAACCCAGTCATGGACAAACCCATCCGTTTTACAAAGCAAACAGTACCTGTTTTCCCTTTTTTTTTTCTTTTTTTTTTTTCTTCTGTGGAAATTTCCCGATTTATTCAATTCAGATTTCCCTGGCATACGCCGGGAAAAGATCCGTGAGTCGATCATCACTACTTCAATCATAGGACGTGTTGTCAGAAAACGATCGCAACTTGTGAAATGGGCAACAGCCCTGTGCG
Organism: Colletotrichum agaves; assembly: GCA_036785465.1. Lineage (NCBI taxonomy): Eukaryota > Fungi > Ascomycota > Sordariomycetes > Glomerellales > Glomerellaceae > Colletotrichum > Colletotrichum agaves. Next base: position 151,141 of record JAXISO010000015.1, read on the forward strand.
CTTGATTTCTTCTTTTGCCACTCCGAAACATTATGTCTAACCGTGAATGTTCGTTTACTTAAAATATTGACCCTTGAAGCCGGGAAGAATCTCCTGGCCTTCGGATGATTGGTAGCTAACACCCTTCCTCTGTTGCCAGGTCTGCTTCAGCGTCGTGAACTCGCCCATAGTCGGGACCTTGTGGCCACCAGCTTCGAACTCATTCTGGGTGAAGCCTTCCCTCTTCAGCACTGGAGAGTCAATAGTCTTCAGCAACAAGTCATTCTGAGGGCGCGCAAAATAGAGGAGACCCAAACGGTCAACATGGCGCTGGTCCTTCGGGGGAAGCGAGACCTTTTTTTACCGACTTAGCATGACTGCGTGTCGATCATCGCGATGCGGGACTTACTCGGTGCACGGTAGACTTGACATATCCACCAGTCAAGAAGCTCAAGGCATCGCAGGTGTTGACGGTAAGACTGCCATCCAGGGGCTTAGCCCACTTCCATTCGCCGGTCTGGTGGTCTCTGATCTGCAGCGCGGCCACAGGCTGGCGGAAGAGGAGAGTGATGGTGCCAAGATCGGTGTGGCCGCGCGACCATAGGCCGTCGTCGAGCTTCTCGATCTCTTCTGGTGTGAACTTGGAGTACTTCATGTACCGCAGGTGAGACTCGTCATGTGTCTCCCACTTGTGGACCCTGGTGAAGAAATCCTCGGGAAGCTCCAAAGCTAGGGCAATGAGGTGGTTCAAAGGGTCAAGTACCCTGTCATGCAGGTTCTGACATGTTGAGTTAGTGCTTTTGAAGTAGGGGAACACGTTGGGTTGCGTTGTCTTTACCTTTGCGAAACCCTCGATCTCCTCCTTCCGGTCCTCAAGCAGCTTAGGCAGGGGTTGTGTGATGTGTCCATCCCTGGTTGCCATGTTCCAAACCTCGGTCTTGTCCTTGAGGCCACCGCTCAGGAACCTCCTCCCAGCAGGGCGGTACCCATTGTAGTCACCAGAGTCCAAGTCAGGCTCATACTTGAGTTTTTCTTCCAGGGGAAGCTCGTAAAACTTTTGACCGAGTGCAAATTGTGTGTCGACCTCTTGCTGTGAGATGCCATAGTTGATGACGTAGAAGAAACCCTTGGTCCGAATAGCTTCAATCAGAGTCTGTGCGAGCTCTTTGTTTCCCTCGGGCGTGCCATACTTGGCAAGGTCGATGGTGGGAACTGTAACTCGGAGTTAGGTCAGGCATTCAAGCTTCCGCACCCAGCTGCAGAACATGCTTACGGTCAGCCCAATCGAGCTTCTCCTCCGTCTCCGGAACATGAGAGTATTGGTACAATTCAGACACGGCAGAGGGCATTTTGAGCAAGGTGGCGGGGTGTCTGTTCTTGGGGAGCTGGCAGATCTATGGTTTAGTTTTCGGACTGCCCAGGCTCCAAGGGTCGAGCTCGACATTTTAACTACAAGCTTGACTGCGACTCCGGACGGCATCTCGCCGGATATACAGCCCGACTTCCACGAACCCCAACCCGGGCCTTACTCCGCACAACACGCCAGGGGCATAACATCATCCAATGGCAAGAAGCTGATTTTTGCCTCATCTCTGACTTTTGTCACACACTCGCATGTTACCCCGCGGGCTCAATAAGCAGGAATCCGATATTGTTTGATCGAGGCCGTCGGAGATGTAAGATCGCCGCATGTCATCATTTGATAACGGATGGCGCAATCCCCACCACCACCACCGATCCCGGTCTGCCAACGTCGTCACACTCGCCGATAAACGCGCCGGAGAATGAAAACCAAGCCTCCAAAAACCTGCCCAGCGCCTTCGGTGGATGACCCCTGGCTGCAGTTGCCCGCCCGTAAAATGGCGGCGAGAGGTTTCTTTGCCCGGCTCGCGCCGCGCGATTCGACGAAGTCGAGCATCCCGTGTTGTTTGGAGATTGTTCGCGTGGTGCGGTATCCGCAAACCCGCATCGTTCCCCAATAAGACTGGACATCCAAGCTGAATCGTCATTCCTGGCACAATGGCGAATACTGGGCGAAGACGCGTGCCTGGTCCAGCTAAGGGTCTCGGCGGGCGAGATCCAGACCAGGCGCCGCCATCTTGTCGCGGCCAGAAGGCCGCTGTGGTCAGGCTCATCCTACGTGGGAAAGGGAGTAGCGAGTGGTTTCATCAAGATGTTCGCTTAATGGCAATTGCTAAAGGCTGGGGCGGCTTTCCTGCTGCGGTGTTCGTATAAAACGCCTACCAAACTGAACAGCCGAACGAGGTTGCATCTCGTACGTGAGATCTTGGTATATACAGATATTGACAATGGGGGCTATCGCCGAAGCTGTGAAGAATACCAAGGTGGGAGCTGTGGTCATTTCGGTCTTTGACTGGTACCGTGAGTCCTTCGGCCGCTCCAATCTATCCGTAACACGTGCTAAAGTCCACCCAAGCCTCTCGCTACCCAGCCGCCGAACGGAAGCTGTTGAGGAAATTGGACCTGGCAATTCTCGTGTTTGGGTGCTTGAGTTTCTTCTGCAGAGTCAGTCGCGACAACATCCAAGCACATGTACCAAACTGCGACGCTGGGCTAACACCAGCATAGTTTCTGGGGCAGCAAAACATCACCAATGCATACGTCTCGGGTATGAAAGAAGACCTCGACTCGCACGGAAATGAGCTCAACTACTACGTCGTGGCTTGTGAGTCATATCAGTTGTAAAACCTAGAACACTGCCTTGTACTTACCAAAACTCAGATAACACAGCCTATGTGCTTGGGCAGATCCCGCTCATGACGCTCCAGACGAAAGCAAGGATGTACGTCTTACAATGCTACCAGGTAATGTTTTTGCTAACGGTTGACAGTGCTCCATATCTTCTTCCTTCGCTACAGGTAATCTGGGCAGTCATTGCTTTCTGCCAATCCGAGATCAAGCACAGCTGGCACCTGTACATACTCCGAGCCATCACGGGCTTTTTAGAAGCGTCATCATTCGGCGGCACGCATCTCATTCGTGAGTCCACCATCATTTGCAGTCCATGGTCGTGCTAATATCTCAGTTCAGTGGGGAGTTGGTTCAAGGATGAGGAACTCTTCAAGCGCGCCGGGACATGGTTTATGGGCAACTCGCTTGGCTCAATGTTCTCTGGTACGGTTTCCACTGCGCAACGGATTGTAACTCCTACGTATTTCTAATATCTTTTGAATAGGCTATCTCCAAGCAGCTGCGTATCGCAACTTGAACGGAGTCTATGGAAGAGCTGGTTGGAGATGGCTCTTCATAGTCCAAGGCATCATCACACTTCCCATCTCATTCCTGGGTTTCGCATCCTGGCCAGGGTTGCCTACCTCGCCCAGGCGCTGGTTCTTCACTGCTGAAGAGCACGCACTTGCAGTCAAGAGAATCCCGACTGTCGAAAAGGAAGGCATCACTTGGAAGACTTTCAAGTATACCTTGTCCCGGCCGATGTGGTGGATCTGCGTGCCTTGCTACATGTTCGTTATTTGGCGAGTCCCAAGACTCCTGACAGGTCCAGAACTAACAGTGTCCCCCAGATTCTTATGCCAAGCGCACTACTGGACAGGGTACATGGCCTTGTGGCTTCGCGATGCGCAGTACTCCATCGAACTGGTCAATATTTTGCCAACCTTCATCGACTTACTTCGTGCTTTGTCTTCTTGGCTGGGTACTACTTTGGCTGGTTGCCTGAGTCTCAGAGGGCTTTGGACCTTTCAGGCGGTAAGATTTCCATAGTCCTTTTCATCGACATCCAAGTATACTGACGGATGGCATATCAACAGATTTTCGTCTTGTTTTCCTGCATCGTTCTGTCGGTATGGAATGTCCCAGACATCCTCAAGTTCTTGGCCTTTTACTTCGGTGGTTTCTCTGGAATGGCCTCGCCCATCTTGGTAAGTGTTTCGGGTAGGTGAGTAGAGAAAGCCCGTTCGCTAATGAACAACACTAGTATTCTTGGCTCAATTTTACTCTGAAAGAAAACTACGGAGAGCGTGGCCTCATCATCTCATCCATGATGACGTTGGGTTTCTGCAACCAGATCTGGATACCGCTCTTCACTTTCCCGACCGTCGAAGCACCCCGATTTCCACATGGCTATCCTGCAGCAACTGTGTTCGAAGTCGCAATGTGGGCTTTTCTGATGTTCGGCGCATGGTACATGAAGAGATGGAAACAAAAGAACCCCGACCTTGAGATGAGACTGGCCAATGATGCGGCCAATGCGAATGCATCATCGGGGGTGACTTCAGACTCCGACAGGCCTGAAGAAGACTTGGGTCGTCCGTATGAAAGCAAAGGGCAAGAGATAGTGGCAAGTGAACCTGTGCCGCTCCGGAAGCATTGATCGTGACGGCAGGCACTTGTGCAGTAGTTCGGTGGGCTTCACAGAATGGCAGCGCATGCAACTGGAAAAGTAGGAACCGCCAATAAGCTCTAAATATCGCAAGAGTGATCGAAGTGAATCGCTTCATGTATGTTAGGGGTAATTGGTACGTTACAGGATTCTCTCTCAACCCAGAAGATCTTGAGAATCTCAATCTATCGTGACGTCTGTTCGCCCCGGCCTGTCGTCGAGGCCTTCGGTAAAGGGGCACCAGTGTTTCCACAGCTTTGACTGCTGCTCAATTTTTCATCCGCAATTGCGATTGCCATATCGGAACTGAGATACTCTGAAGACGCTCGTCGTGAATCGAGAGGTTATCGCCGCTTTCTGCCGCCCTCTCTAAGTGAAGAAGCATTCTGTCAAGCTCGACCTCGTACGATCCTGTTCGTGTTCGGGGCCTATACAGAGGAGGATGCGATATATACGTCCACTTAAAGGATGTGTTCCCGTTGAAGAACATGTATGTGACACGCGCTCCCGAGATAAAATCGACGCCTTTGATGTTCATATCCGCCATCATATTATCCGTGTCTTCGAGCACCCTCTTTCTCTCGTCTGTTCCAATCCTGTCATGCCCGTGGCAACGATCACGCCAACTTTCATACAAGACATGATAGGACGCAAGCTGAGATTAAGAATAGCCGCCGTTTGAGACAAATACAATATGCCATTCTGTTTGTCAAATAGAGCCCAGGCGGCGCAATGGCGGCATAGCCGCGGTACGCTCGAGCCTCCGCCCGAACTCTTGCCAGATCTGTCGTACGTCATGCATCCCGGCCGATAGCAAAAGCCCAGTGGGAAAGAATCAAAGTGTGTAAAAAGGTGCTTAGACACATACGAGACGAAAATGAAATGCTCAAGTCACGGGGTCGGGAAATAGCGTTTCGGGACAGGCTGAGTTCGCCCAGCCGAGACAAGGTAACCAGAATTTCCGTTCTCCATCCGACAACTTCTGGACTAAAGACTCGTAGAAGCATTCTAGCTTTGCGTTTCGAATGTGCAAACATGCGTTTGCTTGCTATAGACTGAAATTGACTTTGCAGCGGCAGCGGCGTGAATTGGCACCCGCCCCTTAAAGTCTGGCCTCGAAAGGTTCGCGCAACTCCCCGAGCGCGGAGTTCAACCCCTGCATTGATGTTAAGTTGAATAGTCCATAATTCGACGGACTAATTACTTCGAAGGTAAGAGGTGACAGAGCTCTTATTTTGTCGCATTTCATCTCTGTGGAAGAGAAAATTTAACACAACACTCAATCGTAGGCTCATGCTTCTCATCATGAGCCGAGGTACCGCAGCTACCCATCTAATGGGACTATGCCACCACTTTTCCTATCAGTGTAATAACAAACTCTGTACTATTCCCAGCACTTTGAACAGGAAGGTTCACTCTTGCTCTAGCAAGAGCAATAATCCATAGAAGTCTGGGAATCAGAAAAACATCCTTCTCATGAGCATCGATTGCTGTGTCTCATTGAGAACATATGGTAATCCTTCCATGGTAATTGCTTGCAGGCTAGGAATCGGACCCCTGTCGGAGATTAGGGTGGCACATTTCGCTGCTAACCTGAAGAGGAAGCCGAAATCGTGCACGTCTTCAAGTCGGACGGGCTGATTTAACCCCGAACGTTCATTTCATCTCACATTCGTCATCTTTATTCTGCCTGAAAACACCAGAATTTGCGTCAGCCGCCAGCATAAGACGCCGACGACGACCACTACCACGACTTAATCGCTTTGGTCCTCTCTCGAAGGCGCTTGCTTGAGACAATGGCGCCGCATGAAAGAGGTCAGAACTGCGCCAACGCGCCAGACAGGGCCGTGAACGCGACCGAAACGACGCCGCTGCTGGCGACCAAGGACGTCGCGCCGACCGCCGACCCCGAGATCTCACAATCGACGACACTCAATGGGCCGGAGCCGGAGCCGGATTCGCGCCACGATGATGCCGACGCCGAGGATGACAAGCCGTTGCCGGTACGGCAGATCATCTTCCTCTGCTATGCCCGGCTAGTCGAGCCAATGGCCTTTTTCGCCATCTTTCCCTACATCAACAAGATGGCCCAAGAAAACGGCAACCTTGCGGACACGGATGTCGGCTTTTACTCCGGTCTCATCGAGTCTCTCTTCTCACTGACGCAGGCCATGGTCATGATCTTTTGGGGAAAGATTTCGGACCGGGTCGGCCGCAAACCCGTGCTCGTCTTTTCGCTTATCGGTGTCACCATCGCAACATCCATCTTTGGCATGGCAAAGACCATTCCGCAGATGATTGTGTTTCGATGCTTGGCTGGTGTTTTTGCCGGCACTATCGTCACTATCCGCACCATGATTGCAGAGCACAGCACTCCGAGGACGCAAGCAAGAGCTTTCAGCTGGTTCGCGTTCAGCGGAAACCTAGGCATTGTAAGGTTACCTAGAAAAAGTGAGGGTTGGCTTACTAACAAAGAGAAATCCAGTTCTTTGGTCCTTTGCTGGGAGGCGCCCTCGCTGCCCCGGCGGATCAGTATCCAGGTGCCTTCAAGAATATCCAGTTCTTCGTCGACTACCCTTATGCATTGTCTAGCTTCGTCATCGGCTTCATCGGCTTGACGGCAGCAATCACCAGCTTTCTCTTCATCGAGGAGACGCTCAAGAAGGAGCCGCACTCCGATGTTGATGGCTCGGCTCCCAAGAAAGAATCCTCTTCAATCAAGGGAATCGTCAAGTCGCCCGGCGTCGGGATCGTGCTCTATTGTTACGGCCATGCCATGCTTCTAGCCTTCGCGTACACTGCCATCGTGCCCGTCTTCTGGTTCACCCCCGTAGAGCTCGGCGGGTTCGGTTTTACTCCTCTGCAAATCTCACTCATGATGGCCGTCAACGGCATCTCTCAGGCGATGTGGCTGTTGATCGCCTTCCCGCCCCTGCAGCACCGATGGGGGACGAACGGAGTCATGCGCGCCTGCGCCTACGCCTACCCCTGGTTCTTCCTCATCTGTCCACTCGGAAACTTGGCCCTCAGAGCCGGCGCCCACAACCCGAGCGCGACAACCTTCTTCTGGATAGTTGCCCCGATTGCGCTCGCGATCGGCAGCGGGGTGAGCATGAGCTTCACCGGTGTTCAGCTGGCCCTGAACGACGTTTCTCCAAGCCCCCAGGTCCTCGGGACCATCAACGCGCTGGCTTTGACCGGTGTCAGCGTTATCCGAGCCTTCTCTCCAGCTACGTTCGCGAGTCTTTTCGCAATCAGCGTCCGCAGTCACTACCTTGGCGGCCAAGCCATCTGGGTGCTGATGATTTTGCTCGTGCTCCCGTACATCTACGCTGTCAGACAGCTACCGGAGAACAAGGATTCGAGAAAGGCTCGGGAACAGTCAGAACGGAATGGAGCCGACTAGATGGCTCATTGATTTGGTGTCTTTAACTAGTGAAATAACCTTATAATCATTCAGTATTTAGCTACTTGAGATAGTGAATCAGCTCGGGCCAGCCTGGTGAATAAGGAGCGGCTTTTAATCACTGTCGAGACAGCCACCAACGAGACCCAGGCCGTTGCGTGTACTCCGAAGTATAAAGTGAGCGTAAAATACGAATTGCGTGGAATTGAAAATATCTGCACACTTAAAGCACAACTCAACGATAATTCTCCAAAACCATATCAGACACCAATACAAAGCTTGCCAGAATACTTCAGTTATGGAGCCGACTTTCCAGCAACGCATCTTCCTTTGCCAGTGCACCGAGTGCGAGTGCGAAAATGTGGTCACTTGCCCGAGCGGTATCTGTGGAAGATGCCGCAACCTGCACATGGGAGGGGACGACGTGGGCATGGGACCAGTTATTGAAGTAGGCAGCAAGAGCGTACACGAGTCAGGAACTGAGCGTCGGTGTTCGGAATAGAATCTTCGCATTTCCGCCGACACCATGTAGATAAATCTCAAGACAGTCACGCTCAAGTTGAACGATGTTTTAGTTCCACCGGAATGTTGTTTTGTGATCGACAGCGGTTCCAGAGATGAAGGACCGATCACCCACGTCGAAGTCTCGACGCTCAACTCGCCCATGAACTACGGTTCGAAATACGCCAACGCATCGCTGACAAAGTCAACAACAACTTCCGGGACAGGTCGACGGGAGAAACACTGCCCGGGCTATGCATGAACGTGCATTCAAATCTCCCCCTGCATTATAAGTGCCTTGAACACGTGGGTAAGGGGCAGTCGAGACTCAACTGCCCTGCAACTGCCACCGATTTGGCTGGAGGAGGCCGAAATTATAGCAGGGATCAAACAGCTTCCATCTCTCTTTGCCAAGCTGTCGGAAGGCATTATGGCCGGGGACATGAACCCACATCAAGTCTCGTCCCGTGAGAGCGGAAAGACAACGGCCGCTTCTTCAAAGATTCTCTGTTGTTCTGCTCGCATTTCCAACCATCATGGGTCAACTTCTGCTTAAATATTTTGCGCAAGTACTGAAGACGACTACCAATACAAATGTGTACAAGGGGTATCCATTGGGTTCTCGTCTTCAACTGACGAGGGCGTCCATCTCATAATGCTCCTTCTGACTTCCGAAAGCTTTTCCTATTCGGCTCCGGCAAGACCGACTCAGGCTCGACTGGTTCTGTCGTCACTTCTACCTCACGGTGCTGCCATATTCTGTTGTCGTGATGGGGATACGCTCTCCCGCCGTTCTTCGACGACTTGGTTCCGTGATAATGCTCTCGTGCCGGGAGCGGTTGATCGTCTTCCGGAAATTTCGCCATCCCAGGGCTCTGAATCGTGACGCTCACCGTGCTCTGAGGCACAAGCTCGATCTCATTTGAGCCCCGCAAGCTGTGCGAGCTGCTGTTGTCGTCGCCCGCCATCGTCTTCAGGCCAATGCCGTACTTGGCTTCTTCTCGCACGCCACCTCCCTGGGACTCGGATGACTTCGACCAATCCTTTGGGGCAGCGCGGCCTTGGGAAGCAGTTCCAGATCGCGCACCACCGCCGATTGTCAAGGTGGCTGATCTCCCGGTGGACTTCTTGGCGGATGACCGTCCATACTTATCGAGACCGCTTCGCTGAGCTGTGTCGAGCAGACCCTTCCACAAAACGCGAACGATGGGGCCCTGAAGAGAGTTTAGTAACGGTGGCAGACAAGGATAGCTCTTTGACTCACCAAAGTGGGCAGGCAGGCCGAAACAATGCCACTGCTGATCTCAATGATGTTCCAGGCCAGGCCTTGAGCGAGGGAGTCTCGAACGGGTTAGCATCATGAAGACTCAGCGACGCCTTGGCGAGAACATCAACTCACATGGAACGTCATCCTTGGTGTACCCTAAGAAAACGCGAAAGCGGTATATACTGCAGAAGACGACGTAGCTGCCGAGCAGAAAGGTGAACAGAACCAGAATGCGTTGAGCTCGGTTCATCTGCAGCTTCAGGACGTGAGGAATCGGGAGATACAGGATCCCAATGTCGACGATGATGCTCGGGATCGCGATGCACAACTGCGTCAGGAACAGATTGATGCAGGTGCCCGGCTTCCACGGCTCCCAAAGCTTGTGCAGGGGAAGGCACTGGGCCGACGCCGCGATGACACACGCGATCGTCCAGAGAGACGTCAGACTGCCGCAGATCCATGCGCCCTTACGGACTTCTTTCATGGGGAAGATGCGCAGATAAAGCAACAGCAGCGCAATCTTGTAGATGTTGACTCCGTTGACGTAGAGGATTTCAGCGCCCATCATGGTCTGCGCACATACGGTCAGCTGAGTATTCGTTGTCGAGGCCTCGACGTCCACGCCGTCGGGGACTCGGGCAGTACGCACTCGATCGAGAAACTGAAGTTCCGGCAAAGTGAGTCTACCGGAGTGTAGCCCAATGCCGCCGTCCACCACTGCATTTAGCCTAAGTGTCAGTGACGTGATGATGGCATTCCATTCAAATGTCCTTTACTTACGAATCAGGTTCATTATCATGTTTCCTATCAACACCACCAGCGCAAACAACATGGTGTAGTCGTCGATGAGATATCTGGCCGCCTGGAGATGGCGCGCCAGGAACCTCAAGCCCACCACGAAGGCGGCGAGTGCCGTGAACGCGATGGTGACGGATCGCACATAATTTCGAAGGTCATCTTCCAAGTTCTGGCCCGCGGCGAAGTCGGCCAGCTTCCTCAGGTACGCCCTCTGAGGCTCGTCAACGCTCGTGTCATTGTACGGGTAGTAGGCGGCGGTGGCCATGGCTGGGCCCTCGGGATGGCCACGAAGGCTCTCTCTCTCTCTCTCGTTCGAACAACGATGTCTCGGACGGTCGTTAGTCTGGAGGAGAGGGGTTCGTCACCGAACGGACGGTTCACGGGGCCCGATCGTACACCACGTGGGAATGGAGAATCGTTTTATCAAACTTACTTTCACGGGAAATCTGGAGGCGTTTCCTCCTGAGTGTGAGCCCTACATGCTGTCACTCGCCTACTCGCTCCTTCAACACTTCGACAAAGCACGTGCGGTGAACGCCGCGGCTCCCCGAGTCCATGTCGCTCGAGCCTCGACCGAACCACGGTTGCATTCCCGAATTGTCAATCTTTTCTGCTTTCGCCCGTCATGTTTGGCAGGCCCCTTGGCAACCCACTGCGTCCCATCATGGTTACGACCCCGACAGGTCGGAAACGGGGATAATCGAGAACGTGTGGAGCGGCCCGCCCAAACTGGAAGAAGAAAAGGGGGTTCACGCTAGTCGAATCAATCCCGGCCAAATCCCGAGACATTGACAGCTTTGTAACTTTCTGCCAGTCTCGAGCGCGCATAGCCACGAGGGTTTATCACTGCTGTGGGCTCATGACAGGGGTCATGTCGTAAGAAGAATGTATTAGACTTAGCCTCTTCCGCCGCCAACCCACTGAGTCCGCGATATGACCGCGTCCCACGGATACCATCACCACGGATCCATCAACACCATCCGATAGACTCAAAATGGATCGAGTTGTCCGGTGCACGGCTCCCTCCCTCTGAGGCTGTTTTTGTCTTGAGAACCGTTGGAGCTGGTTGCCCGGAGCTGCGCTGGTTCGTTAGTTGTCTCATTGAGCCTTTCATCTTTCAGGGACCCAAATAGGTCACGCAGCTCCTGTGCTACTACTTAAGTAATAGTATAATAACTTATTCTCCTGGTAGATATAGGGGGTCTCTAAGCCCCAAAGTGTTTATACCTACTACCTCTCACACCCCCTTTTTCTGGTAGAGTAGTGTTCCTCCGTTACTAACCCCAGCCTCTCTCAAGTCCGAGTCCCTCGCAGTTCTCAGTCCCCTACATCTTTGAGGTTCGAGCTTCCCGAGGTAACAACACTTCTAGGCTAGCCGATCAGTTCGAAAATCCCTAATATATCCGTATTGTATTACCGACCCCAATGCCTACACTGACCGGGTAGTTCCAAGACAATGCGTGTATCTAGGGGGTTCTCGGGGTGTTAGATGTGGTGATTGGGCTCTTGCCCTGATGGTTCCATCCGGAGTCGGGGATGTCATGGAACCGTGAGACCCTCGTCAAAGACCCGCTGCTGAGTCTGCTAGAAGGTCCCGCCTGCCATCCCACGAATGGAACCCTGGATGTCAACAGATCAACGCGTCAATTGTGGTCTCTGCGCTCGCTCAGACCTATCCCTGGTTGCCGGATGCAAACCCGGAGTCGTCGAGGTTGCGGCTGGAGGCCATGTCGAGTCATCAACCCTGTAATCTGCTGCGGCCTGTTGATGGTGGATCTGGATTTTTTAGATGTGCACATATGGCAGGGGTAACAATATACGAAGCAGCCGGATATTTTTTTCTCGGAGAAGATTCAAACTCGTTGAAGAATACAGAAGCATGAGGAACTCGACTGTCCGGGCTGCAGAGTTTCCAAAGGCTCTCGGAGACTTAATTCAAGTTACTTAGCCGAGGACGCTTAAGTTGCGAGTTGGAGGGTTGCGTTGCAGAGCCGAACCGACATGCCGCACACCTGCATGAGATTCCTTCTTCATCAACAAAGTACCGAGTTGTTGACCACCAATCAATTGTGTCCGTTTCTGTAGAGTACCTGCGCCGCCCCGATATGCCCCTTGATTGTGCGCAACTGGGGCAACAATCCACCGCTGATGTTGGCCCGTTTGTGGATATATCGAAAGACGGCGCAGTGCGCAAGCGGCAAAACATCGTTGGCATTGCGGAGACAAAGAGCCATGGACCGCTGCAATATCCGCGGCCTTCCCGCCGTCACGCGTCGTTCGTCGGCCGCCGTCATTTCGGAGATATTGCTTGCTGAGGAGTGAGGACTCTTGTTCATGCGTCGTGTTGATAGGACTCTCAGTACTTTAGACGGCCCATCTGCCACGTTCTTTTGTCTGTTGTATCTTTGTTCAGGCAGGCCGTTTCGCTCTGTTACAGTCCTCGACAAGTCTTCCCACCCACTTCTCTGCCTGCTCCCCCGGTCAGTATCCCGCAGCAGAACCTGGCTATCGTCCCCAAGCTACGTCTCATAATGAAGCCTTCTGTCCTCATCGTCCCCGGCGCTTGGCAGCTGCCCTCTGCCTTCCAGCCCTTCGCTACTGAGCTGGCTGGAGCCGACTTCAACACCGCCATTGTTGCGCTCCCCACCGTCGGCGGTACCACCCTCCCGCTGGCCACCCTCTCCGACGACGTTGCGGCCGTCCGCAGCGAGCTTGACAAGCTCGTCGGCGAGGGCAAGGAGGTCGTTGTCTACTCCCACTCCTACGGTGGTGTCGTTGCCAGCAACGCCGTCGAGGGCTACGATGTCGCCTCTCGTACCGCCGCCGGTGCCTCTGGTGGTGTCGTGAGCATCGTCTACGCCAGTGCCTTCATGCTTCCCAAGGGTTCCAGCCTTCTCGACCTTCTCGGAGGCGCCCCTCTTCCTTGGATGGTTGTCGAGGTGTGTAGCCACCCCCCACCCCAAAGTTTGCCATCGCTTGAAGATTTGCAGTGATACTGACTTCATTATAGACGGACCGTGTGGTCGGCAATGCCACCATGCTGCCCGAGGTCGGCTTCAACGACCTCCCCGCCTCCCAGCAGGAGAAGTGGGCTAAGGAGATGACTTGGACTTCCCTGAGCGCCTTCACCACGCCTTCCTCTTACGAGCCGTGGAACAATGGGTTCGACTGCGCCTACCTCTACGGCACCATCGACAACGCTCTGCCTCTCAGTTACCAGCAGAGCATGTCTGCTGTTCTCCCCGAGGGCTCCAAGACCGAGGCCGAGCCCAGTGGCCACTGCGCTCACCTCAGCCGTCCGGCCAATGTCACTTCCATCCTCAGCAGATGGTACCCGGGCAACTGAGGATCGATCGTGAGAAGAAAGACTGAAGAGAGGTAGTGGTGAGAGGATGTAAGCCATGCGACCGAAAAGGGGTGCTGCGCGAATCTAAATAATAAAATAATATGATCTACATGAATAATGCAACCCTGTCAAAGAAATCTATTTGCGACGCGATCGTGACCGGCAGGCAGTTTGTCAACTCACACAGACTCCAGGGGACGCTTTGGGTGAACATGCGGAGCCACCTGCCCACAAACCTGGGGCAGCTGGCTTCGAGGATGGCCCCGTATCTCAACCTACAAGACCCTGACCACATCATGATGAACCATTGCAGATCGTGTGTGGCGTGTCATTGACCAGATGCTGCACAGGTGTTCGTTGTGACAGGTTGTCAAGACTGACAAACCCAAACTTCGGAAACGCTGTTGATGCTTAGACGAGGCCTCATTCATCCCGATACAGCAGCGCCTCGCATGCGACGTATCTTGATTATCTGACACGCAATGCAATGGACAATGCCCGCATGAGTGCCTGCCTTGCAAGAGCGCGTCACATGTCAAATACGAAAACTGAGTTGGCTCCACCGAGTTGGACTCGCTTGTACCAACACTTGTAGATCACCATCGCGCTTAGTATCGCAAAAAGGTCCCAACGCTTTTTTGGATCTTCACAGAGCTGATTCAAGGCTGACGGAAGCTCTCGCAAGCCGTTTTCGGAACGAGTGCTTAGGACACAGGGTTCAGCAAAGTGGTGTACCCACACACTGCTAACCACTAATTTCTGTGACTAACTCCGTATGCAGTCTTCTCGATTTTGTGCCTGAAAGACTGTGAATGTACCAGTTGAGGCCTCCTTGGGTGCGTAATGACCATTGGAATCTCACCATCATACCACCCTATCATTGCAGATGGCAAAGAAGTGCCCATCGCAAGCAGTGACGTAGTAATAGAGGTTCGCAAGTTCCAGCCATGGGACTCCGACTTTGTCGCTGAAGCTGGACGCCGCCTTTTCGTAGAGCTGGATGGCACCCTCCTCAGCCTCCTGTCTCCAATTGAGCGTCTCCCTTCACGGGCAAGACGTTGCTTGCGAGGAGCAGGATGACGAAGGCAACGGTGGAACCAATCTAAGTTTTTGACGCAATTGGTTGGATACTCGCTGGAAATCTAAAAGATGTATTTCGCAATCATTATGCTTTACTGCTCGACTGAAACAGACAGCTTAACACCCTGCCATTTCTGTATTCGGGTTTCGCTGATGGATGTAAAAGACGGAGTAGGTGAATGTAAACCTTCCGTAGGGCAAAGAGGCCTTCCACATACTGACTGTAGTTGAAAATTAGAGTCATAACATAATCTGAACTTAACCGGTGATTTCAGCCTCTTTGGTACCTCGAGTAGCATGAAGGGTAGGGAATGTCATTCTTGCGCTTCGACGAGAAAGCATCGGTGCTGTATTACGAAGCTATTATTCATACTTTCTTTGCCCAAAACAGGTGAACGACCTTAGCCTCCCAGGCGTCTGAGACGATGGCACAAGTTGCGAACTTATCTTGCCCTTTCGACACAACATGAGCATAATGTTTCCCAGTCACATGCGAGTAATTGCTCTGACTCAAACGTTTGGTCTCCCTGAGTAGCCATGTGGTCGCTGCTCCATCGACCCAACTTGCCAGATCCATGTATAATGGCACAGCCTCTGTTCAAATACAATTTGTCTCGGCTTTGGTTGACCATGGGTTTCAAGGGCCATACTTCGGCTTTTGTCGGAACCGTCCGTCAAGTCTGGACTGCGAACAATGGATCATAGAAGCTTAATCGATGGCGGTAAGCTTTCACCGTGGAATCCAGCGCCCGACACCTTTGCCCCTGCAATCGGCGTGCAGGGTGTACTGACAGCTCTAGCTGAGAATTTCCCAGCTCATTAGAGCTACAACCATAACATTCTTCCTCGGCTGTATTCGTACTTCATGAGGTGCATCTATAGCGTTAGTCCGATTATAGCTCGTCTCTCATCTTGGCACGAACCTACCTAAGCCAGTCAGCATGAAATAGCAGTGCTCCAGTCCACCAAATACTCGCTCGACTTGACATATCACAAGGTCGTTGGTTTGTATGTGTCGGCATTAGTGACCTCGACTCCCCCCACCTGTACCCATCAAACCCGCAAGGACCATGCCTTTCCACCGAGACCAGATCCATTGATCATATCCAATCAGACGTTGAATCGTTTCGAGGCCATGCCTTGAGGAGTTAAGCAAACGGGAGATCGACGGCAGGAACCCGGCATTTGTGTGTGAATGCCGCCAGACCACGCCGGCCGTGGCATTGAAGCCCCTCCAGTGCCGCCTTTATGTTATTATATCCGCGCCTCGACAATTCTTGTTCCCATGTCGCGGACTCATCCCTCCTTTCTTTCAACGCCACGAATATGAACAGTCCACCAGATCAGGACAGTTCCGCCGTAGCGCCGACAACTGCCGGATCCCCGTCTAAAGCTCCTGGTGGCGGCGCCTGCACGAACTCTAAGCTAGGCTCAGACGCAAGTCATTGCATCAAGCGGTACGACGCCCCTCTTATATGCCGTGACATAGATCTGGCAGTCACGTTCAATAAGTGGCGATTTCATGCTTCATATTTAAGATCCATGGAAGCAGAAGTGGAAGATGATGACGCTGATTCCGCACACTAAATAAATACTTCAGTCCCAATAAAGAGTAGCAATCGAAGCCCTTCGATAGTAAGTAACGTAGGAAGCCTATGGAGTACCGCTCACCGGCTCATGCACAGTCACTCATCACTATCTCAATGTTCTGTTGGATGGGAAGCTGTACTTGGCACCAATCAAAGCAAATGCAGAGGTTGGTGCAAGTGCCTTCGCACACATTCAGGGACGCCTTACTCACGTTTCACCAGAAAGTACTTGATGTGAAAACTGGAATAGGTTGGAAATCATGCAAGCATCACCAACAAACAAGCAGGCATCTGGACCATGTAAGGGCGCTAACAAGCCAAGTAAAACTGCATCGCAGCGCTGGCAAACCAGGGATTTCGCTGACGAGCATCCAAACACGCAGGTAATCGGTACAGACCTGTCACCGAACCAACCAGTCTGGGTGCCCCCAAACGTGCACTTCGAGATCGACGATTGCACACAGCCCTGGACTTGGGAGCCAAACACGTTCGACTTCATCCACATCCGATACCTGTTCGGCGCAATCATTGACTGGGCGGCTCTCTTCAAGGAGGATTACAGGGCCTGCAAACTTGGCGGTTAGCTGCAATGTGGCGGGGCCGAGTCTGAGATCCGCAGCGACGACCATACGATTCCCGAAGACAGTGCGATGGCGACGCTCTGGTGGAAGCTTTACGTTGAAGGCGGAGCAAGGCTCGGTTGTCCATTCGAATTGATCTCCAGGGTCGGCAGAAGAAGGGTATGGAGGAGGCTGGCTTTGTTGATATCGTCGAGAGGAATTTCAAGGGTCGTGAACCGGCTTCGATGTTATTCCATGCTAATGCTTTCGCAGCTGCCTGTCGGTGGCTGGCCTGCAGATCCCAAAGTGGCCGAGGTCGGGAGATACGTTCAGCTCAATATGGAGAACGACACTGAGGGTATGGCATCCATGTCTTTTGCTGTCGGAGCGGAGCGGACATCCACAAGCTACACGCTTCCGGTGTGGAACAACATCCCTCAATGGCCCAGGGGTGAGTCTCAGATCTTCGTGATGCAGATGCGGAAGGAGCCTCGATCAAGGAGAAATCCATGGCTATATGACTGTTAAATATATGTATGGCTGTAAGCCAGAGTGATGCTGTAGTGTCGAGTGAATTTGCGGAGAACTTTGGTTCTCGGTAGCTAAACTTGCTCCTTTGCTTGCGTAACTCTTTTAGCCTCAGTACGAAACTTGCTGGAGTTCAAGCTGCCTCCAAACAAACTACTTTATGTTAAAAGCAAACGGAATATGACTAAAGCTGCCGGTGCCTTTTCTTGGCACTGTGTCCAGCTTGCTCTGACATCCATAACGGGCAAGATACTTAACGAAAAGGAGGTCGACAAACCGGGCGGAACTGAACTCGTATTTCTCGGAGGGACGAGTCTCCGTCCTGCCGAGGAAAAATTATCGTGCCTCGTACTCTTGGCTCAGTAAGTCCATCTGGTTGGTTCGTTGGGCTAAGTTAGCTATGCGGTGATGCAAAAGCGCTGCTGCATTCTTTGTTGACGTATCAGTGGGATGAAGACAAACAAGCTGCGGTGGACCCAACGTGGTAAAAACGTCACCCAGACCTTGGAAGCACGTATCCTTGGCTTCCTGTAGGCCAAGTGGAATGATGATCCAAAGTACAAAATCCTTGACGAGTCCAACTCTGGTCATACACTCATGCTATCCAACAGCAACAACAATCATCTTCTTCACCGTCATTGCAGTCCAAATTAGACAACATGAAGACCTCAACCACTTTCTCCCTTCCCATCCTCCTCGCCATGGGGGCAATGGCTAGCTTCAGGGATACATGCAACTTCAAGACGTTCGATCCCACCACCGACGGAAAGCCTACCCTGTACTATGAATGTCCGCTCGAAAACCCCAACGCATGGCCTTTCGTGAGCTGCTCCAAGATCCATCTCAACGACTGTTTCGTGAACGTCGTGGGTAAACTCCGGAAGCGGAAGAAGTATGAGACCCCGAACAACTCCGGATTTTGCTCGCTGACCGGTGTACAGCGGTGCCTTCGGCAAGAGCTGCAAGGAGTGTTCCTACAGCCACGAGTCTGGTGACCTCAAATGCTCCTGCGAAAATGGAGGTGGGGGTCATAACAAGACAACTATCAACGTTGGTGAGTGCTGTTCCTCTCGCGCGTATTTGCCGACATTCCATCCTGACACCTTTCTAGATGATGCAATTCAGTTCATAGACAAGAGCAAGTTGGGATGCTACGGCATTGCCCCTGGGGTCAATTGCGGCCCATCGGCTAAGATGCGCCTATGATGTCCGAACTTTGTGAGCATGGCTTCAATTGCTCTTTACCGGCTAGGTCTTTATTGGCGAATGGGTCTGCCACTTGGCTGGTACTGCCATTCGCGCCCTCACATCACATATGTCTGAGCCTCTCGGAGTAGGATTAAACATCAATTACAGTTGGACATCCATGTGGTCTTCGACCTTTTGCGAAAATTCTTCCTCGTGATGCAATCATGCAACGGTGCATAAGAGAATTCAACTGAATGAAAGTTGAGATGCATACGAAGGTAATACGTTTCCTCGGTCTCCGGCGGAGAATTACTGTAGCGGGGCATCAACTTCCGGCAGAATTTACCTAAGCGTCACCGCCAAACATATGCAATTAAGATAATGCTCCACCGACTCCCACCTACAAAAATCTCACACCGACAACAAAATTTATACCAGCCTTTTTTCTTCCACAACAAACAGGTCTCTGTAGTCCCGTGACGACAGCTCTTCTGCCCGAAACGGCACGACTCTACGAGGATCGGATCATTCGCACACACCATGTAGCTGCTGCAGTGCACCATGGGCGTAATTCACCTCTACCTCGTCCGTCACGGCGAGTCCGTCGACAACGTCGCGAACCTCTAGTACGCGCTTTTCGCTGCCAGCTTGGCTTGGGATCCCCCTTTCCCTTTCTAACCTCGTGCGCGTCTTTGCAGTGCAGGGTCTCGCGATGCTCCTCTGACCTCCCACGGCGTCCTGCAAGCCCGGCGCCTGGGTGCCCACCTCGCTTCACGCACCGCCGCCGCCCCCGTCTCGCACATCTTCGCCTCGAACCTTCAGCGTGCGTATCGTACGGCAGAGGCCGTCCGCGACGCCATCTCTATCCCCTCCGAGGCCGAAGCGTCGACGAGAAGGGTGGTGGATGTCGTCCAGTTGCCCGAGCTTCGTGAGAAGCATTTTGGCTCTGGAGAGGGACTCAAGGTTGGCGCCCGCGCTGTCGGTGAAAGGCACGTCGGCGCCGAGACCCATGAGGCCATGTTTGCGAGGGCGAAGCGGTTCGTGGAAGAGTACCTCGGGCCCATCTTCGCTTGCATTGACGAGGCTGAGGATAGCGGGGAGACGGTCGTCGTCGTCGCGCACGGCATCATCCTGGGTGTGCTGGCGAGGGCTTTGCGCTCTGCGACGAATTTCGGCACGCTGGTGACATCCCCCGAGGACAGCTCACCTATGGCCTGGAGCAACACCGGCTACGTCGAAGTTCTCGTGGCCCCCACATCGGCGCACAAGGAATCGACCGCTATCTGGCCCAACCTGTCTGTCAAGACGGTCGGTGTCAACTCCACCGAACACCTCCGAGGTCTGAAGAAGACCCGGGGTGGCATTGGAAGCGCGAGTTTCGACGAGAAGCAGAAGACGATCAGTTCGTTCTTCACGTCGACCGCGAAGAAGCGTAAACACGGAGACGAAGCTTGACGCTTCCTGTTGGCCATCGAGTCCACTTCATGTCGGGTGGTCGGTGGCCTATTAATTAAAAGGTATGTCCAGTCTGCTTCCCTTGATTCCAAACACTCTGCTTGTTGTGATGAGGCAAGAAAATTCACAGACCTGTACCGAAAGTATACATGTGGAAAAACATTCGTCCAACCGCTGTCTGACACAAGCTATCAAACACCTTGTTTTGTTCTGATTATCTCTATGGGTGAACCTTGGCTAACATGGCTCAAGAATACAGATCTCAACGTCGGCTGACTGTTTCGCTGGGAACTTCGGACTACAAAACATTAGTGTCTCAGACTGAATACAAGTTTTTAACTATGTCCATCGACTCTGGCCTCCTAGTGATGTGTTCGGTGATTTTGTTGGTGTCTTGATAATGAGGACTGTCGTATAAATCCAGTTCCTAGTATTGAGAACTGCGCCACACCCTTATTCATTGATCCACGCCCAGATAATTCTACACGTCTGTACTCCACTCGTCTCGTCCAGTGAAGACCTTGTACACCCTCTTGCTCACCGACTTGCCCACAGCTCGATCCGAAAACCCGCCGTCTTTGTTGGTGCTCTTGCGCAGGTTTTCGAGAACAAGCGGGCCACCCTCTTCCAGTCCCTTTACCAGCTTGGACACCGTCTCAAACTCGGAGGCAATCCCGTAAGCGATCGGAGCTGTGACACGCACGATCTCCTGCAGCATCCGAACGTACGTGTCTTTGACATCCTCTCCGGTGCGCACCTGGCCAGTCTCCATGCAGAAGCCGGCGCCTGCAGCGTTGGCTGCCTCTCGTTGCTTGCGGTACGGTACGGTCGAGATATGCTGGGTGAAGATGGCGACCCATTGCGCAGTCTCAACAGTCGCATTGGTGTGATGAATCAGTACGTCGTGCATCACTTGCAACTCGAGCAAAGCGTCCTCGATAGAGTCTTCGTCGACGTATTCCTGGGGCTTTTGGTTCTTCCGGCGTCGAGACTGAGCAGTCGCGGAGGGCTCCACCGGTTCTGCGCTCTGATTCCTGACGGCGGAGACGAACTGCCGGTTGCGAACATTCCGGTTTTTGCGCATCCACGGCGTGAGGCCTTCGATGAGATAGATGAGCTGCTCCGTGGGGAAATGACGCTTCATCCTCAGGACGTGGGCTTCGAGATCGTTCCCTTCGAGTCCCAGAGCGTAGGCAACAAAATCCGACGCGTTGACGATCACCAAGGCAAACTTGTCTGCCTCGATGCGCATGGGTATGGGTTCCCAATGGCCCAGCTCTTCGTTGAATCGGCTAGCGACCTTTCTCCTCCATCTGACGACATTATCCACGGGACTTTCCCACACGGTATGCTGCACATCCAAGTCCTTGAGGAGGGTTTGGATCTGGAGCGTAACAGCCGCAGAGAGGCTAGAAGGAAGATCCGCGATCATCTCTGGAGTGGAGACTTTCTTGTCCGTTCGGATCTTGTTGACTTCAGCCAGTGCGGAAGCACGCTCCTTTTCTCTTGCCTTTTGTTCTTTTGCCGCTTCCTTCTCTTGCTTCTTTCGTTCCCTTTCCCGGTCTCGCTCTAGGGCCTTTGCTTCCTTATCTCGTGCTCGATCGTCTGCTGACTTTCTATTTGTGGTTCGTGACGTTGCGGGTTTAGTCTTCGTGGATGTAGCCCGATGACTCGGCTTTTTGGTCTCAACTCGGCGTTTCAGTCTGGCGGCATCGAAGTTATCGAGGTCCGGAAAATCATCATCCGAGTTTAAGTTGAATCCAGCGGATTCAGATTCAGCATCGCTGAGATTAATGACCTCGCTGACAGATTTGGTAAATGTTCTCCGCGGTGGTAGCGGGGAGAAAGGGTCGCTGGGTAAGTGTCGTTCGGGGGCGGAACTCGAGATAGGATCCCAATTTGCTCTCCTCTTCGGGGATACGTTCTTTTGCTCCCCCTTATCCAGAGATGTACTCGTATGTTTTAACGATTGTCGTACTTCCACCTTCGCGGCAACTGGTTTAGTGGAAGCCGCGAACGAGTCATCGTCGTCGTCGTCGAGTGTGATTGTACAGGGCTTAGATACGGGCTTCGGAGGAGGTCGAGGCGAGCTCGCGAATGGATCATCAGCGTCGGAGGTCAGATTGTATTCTATGCGATTGATTCTCGTCGTCGAAGGCTTGATGGTAGTCAAAGAGCGTTTTTCCTCGTTGCCTGCAGGTTGAGCGGACGGTGATGAAGATGCGAATGGATCGTCGGACTCGATATCTTGAGCGATCTTGGAAGTTTTCGAGGTCGTTGGTAGCCTTGGAGGAAGGCCAGGCGAGCTTGAATACTCGATCGGGTCGTCCAAGACCTGAGCCCGCCG
Organism: Colletotrichum agaves; assembly: GCA_036785465.1. Taxonomy (NCBI): domain Eukaryota; kingdom Fungi; phylum Ascomycota; class Sordariomycetes; order Glomerellales; family Glomerellaceae; genus Colletotrichum; species Colletotrichum agaves. The sequence continues at coordinate 173,545 of JAXISO010000015.1, forward strand.
CAGTGCACCAGACTGCTTGGTGGGTGGCCGGCTCGGTTCATCCGTAGCAGGGTGTGAAGGGCTGAATGGGTCGCTGCTTTCCAGGGCGTCCGGTGATAGGCGCGGCCTCTTGACATCTCTGATCTCAACATCCGGTCCTCTCCTAGTCGGCAAGCTGCTGTCTAGGTCGATTGTGGTGTCAAAGTCATCTGACACGAAGTAGACCGGCGGATCGACGGTCGCTGGTTCCTCCCGTGCTCTTTTGGCACCCGCGACACTCCTGGGAGAATAGGATGGCTTTCGCTGGCCACTTTGTAGTGGCGACTTTGTTCTTGATTCACGGATCGGTTCCGGAGAGTCGGCAGTCAAGTCAAATACATCGTCGCTGCATGTGAATGCCGCCGCAACTGCAACGGTCGCCGTCGCCGGAGAGTGTGCTGTCGCAGGCTTGACGGTAGCGGGTGAAGGGCCCAACAAGGGACTTGACAGCAGACTGATGACTTCAGCTGGCATATCTTCGTGTGTAATTTCTTGAGGCCTCAATCAGCCATGTGTTCGGCCCGCCTTGCCGACGTACTCCAAAAATCGTGATCGCGTCCCAAGCGCAGGTGGGGCACGCGAGCGCTGTTGGGTCTGAGCGCGAACCAGTCGCGACCCACGTGATCATGCACTTAAGGGTACCTAAGACGGCAGTCCCCCCATCTGATGCTTACACCGATTACAGTGTTGGATATGCCAGTAAACGCTACCAGAAATAATTCCCGACGTTCTGAGCTCTTTCCGATGCACAAGAGATGTCCAGTTCTGGTGCCAAGTCTGTCGGGTTTATCGACGAACAAAACTTTCCTGTTCGCATGCAATTGGTTTTCTCCCCTTAATGCTTCCTCGGAACTCGGAACAACCCCTTTGATTGTGTCCCAACCACCGTCGAGGCTTCAAAGTCCCTGGATAAAGAACCAGGGCACGTCGGGAACTTCTCGACATCCACCCAGGGAGTCGCCTTCTCCTATTGAAATGTACGTTGACCATAGGTCTCTCTTGGTCAGTATGCTCAATCGGAAGCCCTCAGAGGCCTGGAGTTCCGAGGGGGAGTACCGAAGTTGCACTGCATTGATAAAGCCTGAGTAGTCGCGACGCGCTCGCATGTTATAGTTTGTTCATTGGCCACATATCTGCTGATCGAAGATGGCACCGAACTAATCCTCGGTAAACATCCACCCATCTCACCGGCAGTGATGATGAAAGACGTGACCAGGTGCCGTTTGTTGAGCTATTTTCCACACACCCTATCGGGTACTGCAGGCCAGCACTATGCCAAAGATTCTGCACTGGGTTTCGGGTCCATGCGTCAACTGTTTCTGTATACCTAGATATTTTGATGGAGACTTTGTATCCTGTTCTAAGCCGGCTGGTCATACCATTCAATAGCCGCCATTAGACACAGCTCCCGCAGGCCCCGATGCGTTCGCGGAACGTGACACCGTACTTTGTTTGTGTTGCAGGTTTGGCGCCACGATTACATATGCGAATTGACTACTCCAATCGGAGATCTCTGAGTAATCCTAGCCGGCTTTGATGTGTTTCCCATCGTCGTAAATATACGGTACACTTATTGCTGTTACTGTCTACTACTCGCCGTCTCTAATTTCTCTGTTCTTCTAAAGTCCCAACACGAAGTGTCTTCTCAAACGTACTTAGGCAACAATGTTGTTGTGGAACCCTCCTAATTCTGGACGTAGAGGAGTGAGCTGTGACACCCAATAAGCTGACGTGAGAAGAGCGGGATGATCATCAGCATTTCAGGGTACAGGCTTATGACTTTCTCCATAAATGTCTCATTGGGTGATAGTGAGATCCTCAAGCTGCTAGGCCTGTTGTACTTGAGATTATAGAGACGATTCCAGTTGCCGGTGATCTAAACCGACAATGTAAACTACGCTGCAGCAATAGTTGGGTTGGAAATGCAGTTGGAAGATCTGCGATCGAAAACTATTTGGGGCTGTGCATAGACTATAGTGAGGGATCTCGATGTTGCAATTTACGAAAGTCCTTCCGAAACTAGAAGTTGTAAGTTTTCTACTGAATGTCTCAACCTCGTCAGCACGAATGCGCAACGAACCAGCTCGTGCCAGCAACTACACGCTCCGGCATTTTGCAACAAACCCCGTCAAACAAACATTTTAGACATCACAGATTCATCATGAAGAGCCTTCCCGCCAATCACTGAAAGAGAACCCCCCAGAAAACAGCATTAAGGGGGTTCCTGAAAAAGAAAACTGGAGCTCTTAACCTACTCGAATATCTGTGTTCTTGTCGGGCGATCGGGCGAGTGCAAAGAACCGGTGATCCATGAGGCTTGGACCTGTGGCCAAGCAATGCAACTGGAAAACGGGAAAGCAAATCGACTATTTAAGCGGTGCTCATCCCCTGAATCCAAGTTGAAGTTCTTCGGATCAAGCAGCTTCACTCATCCAACCTCACCTACAGACACATATTGCAAATCCCGTCTTTCTTACCACAATGAAGTTCTCTCAAGCTCTCATTCTTCTTTCGGGCCTCGCCCTCTCCGTCAATGCCACCGCCGTGCGGGCCGACCTAAGCGGCAGAGGCGTCGTCGAGGAGCCTGTCTATGAAGAGCCCCTCACTGACGAGCTCGGACTCGAGAAGCGGGCTTGCGGTAGCTCCATCTGCAGTGGTGCCACGGCCCTCCGAGATGCCAATTGTCCCCTCTCCTGTATGTACAGACAGTGCGTCAGGTACAAGTGCTCCAAGGGCAAGGACGTAGGTTATACCCCCCACGACTTCTGCGTATGAATAAAAGCTTACAGGTTTGGCCAGATGATATGCGGCAAGAACAAGAAGAGCTGCGCTCGTGGTAAGTGTGTTTGTGCACTTACACATCATCTCTTCGTGGATGCGTGGGCAAAGTGGAATGTCAAATGATGCTAACGCGATATCGGTAGTCGACTGATTCATCAAAGATATCATGAAAAGATCCCGTGGCGCTTGGGAAGACCTCCTTTGGGGTCATGGTCATTGAAACGGTGGACTGTGACCACAAGTCGACGAGGAGCAGGATAGAATGCTCGCAGTTGGTCAATAAGTTCCTTTCTTGGTGTGTTATTAGGGAGAAGTTGTAGGGTCTTGATATCATTCAACATGAGTTGAGCCACTTACATTTACGAAATATAGCGTAACGCTACCTTGAAATCTTGAATTAGCGATGTGACCTCATGTCTAGCCAATTAGCAGTCTGCTCCATGATCACACGTGGCGTTTCAAAGGTCCAAGATCATTGAATTTTCTTCAGCATGTTCTCTCTCATTGCTATCATTATTTCTCGTTGTAGTTACATGTAGGTGTACGTTGTGTTGGAGGGAACCAGACAGTACAGTAACCGTAGATTATCTACGACTAGGCAAAACCCACCAATGTCTCTCAGATAATACTTCTTTGCTGTTATGTTCGTTCTTCTGGCATTCTTCGTGAACTGTGGGTTATCCTGCGGCTAGTTGAACATCGAACTGCCTCCCGTGGCAAGACGTTGGCAATTGGGAAGGGAAACGCGGCCGTGGTGTACGAAGAGACCTGCCGGCCCAAGGGGGGGTGGGGCCGCATGCAGTGAGTTCACTAACTTACGAATACGGTAAGAGTAAGTAAGTTGCATCACAAACCTGTCCATAGAATTGAGTGTAGCATTGCAGTCTATTAAGTCTGCATAATGCAGGGGGGTTCGTCTGGTCTCAGGGGTCTATCGCCAATAATCGTAAACCTTCAGCTCCGTGACTGATTAGACGAAACGTTTTCTTCCCTGCTGATGCTGATCAAATAACACGTGCAACGTAGATGGAATTTGCGATCGCGGCAATTCTGGCTAGTCGCGGCGCATGATTCTATCAACTCCGGGACCTGGTAGATATCTTTCTGCGTGTAGCTTTTGGAGGGTGGTGAGCTCATCTGCTCGGAATGGCACCCTACACTCGTCTGATTACCATCCGCTCTTTGGTTCCGGGGCAGCAACTTTCTCCAAGAGTCGATGCTTTCCCAACTCGATAACAGATCACCATTATTCTCGTCGTCTCCCGTCTCACCAGACGAAAAATTACAAAATTCCCATTTTCCCATTGCCTCCGCGACTCTCTGGTCAACCTTCATATTACATTCGTAGCTCCCGTCGATGCACATGGTCCGCTGGTATCCTTGAGACGTCGTTGCTCATGATAAACCGCGCCGCGATCGCCATATCGTTAGCCTCGCCGGAAGCTCCCTTGCTCCTCCTCAACTCATCATTGACCGATCACCACGTCGCCAAAAGTTAGTTGTGCTGTGGTTTATGCATCTTACCACAGCGAAGAGCTCTCCATCTCTCATCGGTATCGGGCGCTTTAGTCGTGCATGTCGATCCACCTTCCCCTCCCATGCCGCCGTGAGGATCACAACGTCTTTGCATGTGCTCGGTAAATACACTGGAAGCGGCTCATATAACAGCCAGATAAAGTCTCTGGCTAACCTGACAAGACCTGGGTTGATTCCGGCGCCCTCTCCCGTGATATCAAACCACAACCGGCCGCTCAATCCGCCGGCTTCGGCCTCCGCACGTCTCTTAATAATTCCAACCTCACTGCTGTATCTCCATTCAAGTAGTATCAGGCACGGTGATTGTTCATATTGGCGGTCCTCGTGTAATATCTTGTCCGCACCTTCGGGGTTGGCGTCCAGAGCAGCCTCGTCCCTCGCATCGCGCGCCTTTGCGGTGGAAACGTCTGGGAGGACGTCGAGTTCGGAGTATAACTCGTCGTATCCGGCCGCAGCACAGGCCCGTCCGACCGGGTACCGCAAGTTAGGGCATCGGCGGACGAGTCGGCGGTAAGCATCTTCGCTTCCGAGGAAGCCACGTAGCCTCGAAGTGAGGAACCACGCCGGCAGTCTTCACCGAAAACGGCTCTGAAGGAGAACATATCCGTAACGTACTATGGTAGAGATGAAACATCACGTCTGATTCACGCGCTATGGATTGTTCGGAGAAAGTGGAACCTTCGGAGTGATCTATATGTGATGAACTGCTCCGCCACGCCGTCCGGCCGATGCCCCGCGACGGGGCCCCGCGACGGCGGACCTCAACGACGCATGTGGATGAGCTCGCAAATCCTGCCGTCCATCAGTTCCAGGGAGTGTGGACACTGTCTGTCGGCCAGGGACTTCATATGTCGACGACTCCGCGGAAGCGGATAAATAATACAAACTTCAAACCCCCCGAACCCTCCCCGCTTCCCCCAAACGATCGATGAGCATGCTGTCAGCACGCCAAAAACGAATGGAAGTTGCGCGTACTCGATAGTAAGGTTACCAACCCAACGTCCGCCCTCTCGAATGCGCTCGACACTCAGCCAAGCCAGACAGCCGAGATCATCCTGGCCCATGTGCAGTGTTGCGTTGAGTCATTGGCCTCGGAGCCATTTCCAACCGTCATAGCACTCCGTATGAGGAAAGAATTAAGCCAGCATCGAACTCAAACATCAACGAGTCATGACCGTTGGCTACTACGACGCAGTGTTTTGGACTGACTGATTCTTCAAAACTCAAAGTCAACTAACGCCTAGCCAACCATCCGCCCGACCTGCGTAGCCCGCGGGGTTGGGGTGTTTATAGGATGATTGCGGGCCACTTGGCAAACAATCTGACTGTAACCCTCATCCGAGCTCCTTTGCCATCAACCTCGATATCACAGATTCCCCCCCCCATTGTTGGTTATTCCCGAAAACAGGGGCCCAAGATTCTTGGCGGCTGCAGTGGCTATATCTCCAGAACGACGGGTCATAACATAAGGTTGACTACTTGGAAAGGCAGTTACCTACCGGGGTTGGAGGGACTTCGACGAAGAGCGGAGGCAGCGGAGTCCCACTCGGCGAAACAAAAACGATCCCACACCGGACCGTCCCGCACGAAAGGGGGGGGTTCGAAGCACACACGGCTTCTCCACCGCCTCGATGGCGGACGGCATCAAAGGCTCGCTGGACCTCAGCCGGGAGGAAGCCATGGCCATTGCGGCCCTGGCGACGGCGGGGATCTACAACGCCGTCGAGATCTACGTTCTCGTCTTCTCCACCTTCCGCCAGCGCCGCGGCCGGTACTTTTGGTCCTTGATCGTGGCCGACACCGGCGTCTTCGTCCACGCCATCGCGTCGCTGGCACGGTTCCTGCGACGGAGCGGGACCGTCGTCCCGGGCGCTTTCGCTCTGGCGGCGTGGTGCGCCATGGTCACTGGACAGTCGGTAGTCCTGTGGAGTCGGCTTCACCTGGTCTTGTACGACCGCGGCTTGGTGCGCCTGGTCCTGGCCCTGATCGCGACGAACGGGTGCGCGATACACATCCCGATGGCGGTGCTGTGGGTGCTGTGCTGGGCGACGCCGGAGCAAGTCCAGCACGGCTGGATCGGACGCTACGGGATCTACGAAAAAGTGTCGATTCTCGTCTTCACGCTGCAAGAGACACTGCTGACGGGGATATTCGCCTACCAGGGCTTCTACAACCTGAAGCCCATATTAGCCTTCAAGACGAGGTCGGCAAAGACGATATCATGGTATCTTCTGTGTCTCTTTGTGATCGTCTTCTTGTTGGATGTCGGACTGGTGATTTTGGAGTACACGAACGACTTCGTTTTTCAGACGACGAGCAAGGCACTGGTTTACAGCATCAAGCTGAAGGTGGAGTTTGCGGTTCTCAACAAGTTGTTAGCGTTCACAAAGATGAACTCTTGCGATTGTCATCCGAGCGACGGGCCGGGCAGCTTCACAAAAGGGGTTGTCACGTCGGATACGAACACCACTACGAAGGGGCTGGGCGCAGGGGGGGCAGGGAAGCAAAGTGGTACTGGGCCGTCAACCATCCCAGAGGTGGAAAGACCTGATCGAATATTCGACGGGCAGTAGTATGACGAGCAGGAGAGACGTGCATCGACAAAAGTGTTTTCTTTGGCGGCTTAGCGCTTGACGGCCCACGGGAGAGCAGCATGGACTTGGAAAACCCCAAGAATTACGAGCTTTGAGGCGAACTACACACAGCGAGACAACCGATCAATAGCATGTGTCGTATCTGAACGATATCCTTGCAACGGTCTATTGATCCGACCACCTATGAGATTTTCAAGTTCAAATGAGTGCACAGGAGGCACATTGATGAACTTTATGCCTGTTGATCACCGCCGAAAACCCCAGGAGACTAACATCTTAGTTTCGACAGACACATCAATTAAACCAGCAGGCCGACTCGGGAAGACTGAGTCGAGAACATGACGGAACTCAACGTTGAGCTACTTGTCATTCGACTGCAGTGTATTTTGCTGTCACCGAAATAGCAAACGCCGGTCAAGGCACATCCATGGTATCGGACAAACAAGCTTTTGGATATCCACTTCCCATTAATGAAAGGGCAAGAAAAGTTTCTGGTCGATTTTGCTCTGACAGAGTCGGAAAACAGATGTTGGGCGAATACGACCAAGAGTAGTGGCCGAGGACCACGATCAAACATGACCAGATTGCTGGGACGGGAACGAGCGCGTGTGCTTGTCTGCTGGGATAGACGTCAGGTGCTGCGAGATTTCAATCTTTTTGGCGGAATCGGTTGTACCGATCATTGCGCGAACGTGGGATGGCTACCGTGCATCGGAAGAGACAGAGCGCCAGGGTCCCGAGCTTGCTTACGCTCCAGAGGAACCATCCCAGAGATGAATGTTCTTGGCAATCAGCATGTTCAATGTTGCCTCGATGCTGTGCGATGGTAGTTAGGTCAAGGCAGCAAGCGGGATTTCCGCCGATACTCGATTCGACGAATGCAGCATGTTGTGGTGAAATCACGGAAGCTACCGAGTCGCGGATGCATGCAGTAAGCATCGTAACCGCCCTGCATAATCGATACTAGGCGAGGCGGCTGGAACCGAGTTAGGGGCATTCTGCAAGCCATCATTGCGTTTCCGCTGTGGTTCTTGTTTGACAAGATCTGAGCGCTCGCCGGTCGTTCCAGGAAATGGTGGGCTTGTCCGACAGGCAAAGTCTGAATCTGTACAACGCTGGTAGAATTACTTGTTCTCTTTGGCTTGGAGCCGAGCACCGCGGAGTCCGTTGCGGGCACCGGCCTCACCGCCGGTGATTACGCACTGCTTGGATGGAAATATTCAGAATGAAAGGCTCGCATGGGGTAGGCGATTGATAACGAGAGATGGCAGCGCATGGTGAAAAAGGAAGCAGAGAGGAACGGCGGAGAAGTGACGGCCCATCACCCTGCGTGTCGTGTGCGAACTTGTAGCTAAGAAAAGGGTACGCCAGTGCGTGGGCGTTGCCGCCACGTTACGTTAAGTGGTTATTGCCGGCGCCGACGGTATCAGGGTCTCCTTGTGGAAGTAAAGGGAAACTCATTGCTGAACCCCATACGGATGGATATGTCGCGACATGCGAAGGAGAGGTATGAGTTGCGATGGCAGAGAATCTCGTCGTGACGTTGCAGAGGCTATCGAGATAGTTGGATCGCGGAACGAGGATGCTACATTTCCGTGAGGGGACATACATAGTAAAATCTCCATTAAATCCCACAAGATAGGGATGAACATGAGCATTTTTTTTGCAGTCGGTACACGTGGGCTCTGTGTGATGATCAAATGAAGACTTTCGCAAAGATGAAGGAACGAAGTCTATCGGCGACGCAGAAGCGTGCGAGATTCGCAGCATCCGTACTGACGACAAATCGATATCCGAGGTCGAAACATATTCCCCTGCATTCATTGTTTCTGTCATCAAGTTCACTCAGACATTGCCCGTCCATCAACTGCGTTCGAATCGGATTCTAGAATCGTCCGGGGATGCGAGGACTGGCAAGTGAGCGAGACCCCTTTTTTGTGCGTCTGGCCCTTGGCGGCGAGAGAAAGTTTTGCGCGCACGGTGGCAGTTTGAGTTTGCGACGGCGCCTGTCATGCTGCAAGAAATCAAATCGGAGGATTTCATCGTGCAAGGATGCGATCCACGTTTGTCAGCTCCTTGGAAGGTTTCGAGACCATTAGTGCTGGGTGGCAACCGGTGGCCACTGAGGCGGCTTACACCTCATCTTACCCTCCGCAAAAACCTCATCTTACCCCCCTTCCACTGAGGGGAGACTTGGCGATGGGATACGCACGGCACGCTGGCGGAGGCAGGCCTTGGTATAACCGCGTCGTAGTAGCGGTGTATAAGGTTCAGGGTGATATTGGCAGTAAGGTCGATCAATGCCTCGAGACAGGATTCGATGGTCGAAATCCGTCCGGTCTTGTCTTAATTATCGACTTAAGAGACAGGGGACTCTGATGATGTGATTCATGAGCGTTGTGAAGCCGGCGGCACTTGTTATTGGCTGGGGCGAGAGGATTCGACTAGAGGCGTTTTTTTGGCGGTATCGAGCAAAAAGGTTCGGAGCCGAGCTAGATAGACAGAAAGCTTGGGAGCACCAACGACTTACCGCAGTCGTCATTGACCTCCATCTATAGTCTCTCAGATCCAATCTCAGCTCGAGCTCGAGGCCTTGCCCCAGATGCCCAGTTGTGCTCTCGCCAGCTCGGCTCCCCCTCCCATGGTGCTCCCTCAAAGATTCGTGCAAACGGGGACGCAGCGGGACAGGCGGCTAGTCCATAGGTGTCACGTCGCAGGAACCGGCGGGACTGCGAGACGGAGACTTCGGCTGGGAGTGTATTTGGCGCCGTGTTATCGGAGCAATCAATCGCTGTCGTCTTCGTCGTGCACGCCTGAATGGTTGAGGTGGAGGAAAGGGAATTAGCATCTTTCTCGAATGACCGCTCAGGCACCGTGTTCTCGATTTTCCGCCATGCTCCTGTTCAGAGTTTTCGCATCCTGGGGCGTCGAGCATGGAAGGACGGACGCAAGAAGAAACGGCTTGAAGTGTTTTGTTTGTTGTTGATCAAGACACCTGACGAGTTTTGAACAGTGAAGAATGCAGGCGAACCAGGCGAACGGGGCATCGCTACGCTCTTCAGGTTGCTGGGAATGTGATTAAATCACCGTCCCGTCGCGCAAGCCTGCTGGAGGTCAGGTGCTCGCCTTTAGCCTTCTTCAACTTTTGGAAGAGACTTGGTTCTCTTCGCATTCGCAGCTGATCTCTCTGCCTTACGAAGGCGGACCCGAGAGATGGGATGCCGAGGGCGTGATATATCCAAAAAAGAGGGGTCCATCCGTCGACCAGGTGTCCCGAAGTACCGGTACAAGGATGGGCGGTGTTGTTTTGTGGTTTCACTCAAGATGCTGCTTTTTCTTTTTCTTTTTTTACATGCGGTTGTCGCTTCAGCGGTTCAAATCGAAAGTCGCAGGAGGAGCCAACTTCCACTCCAGCTGGGCAATTTTCGGTGGGTTTGTGGAAAATGGGAAACAGGAAAATGGAATACTTACTTCATGCAGTGTAGTGTATGAAGTAGGGGCAGGTGCTCGCCGGCCGCTGGTCCCTGCGTTCGGTGTGGAGGGTAGGCACGTACCATAAGACTAAGTTGGGTAGGTGCCTAGGCGTCTTGTCGCATAAAGTCGATAATGAAGGGCTGCCCACTTCCTCCCCCGTGGTTCCATTGCCTCTTATTTCTCCACCAAAGCTGCTTGTACCTGTGCCTTGCAGAAAAGCAGGTGCCCGAGGTGGTGCTTTCCTGCGCTGCCGCCCCAGCTGGTCCTAGGGCAAGCAGTTGGCAAGTTGGCGTTTTGCTGTTCTTTCTTTCTCTTTTCTGGCGAACAAATGACTTGCTTCACAGGGTCCACCAGCCGCTATGCCCGAAACGGGCTAGAGGTCACCTTGACGACCCATCCAGTGGATACCCGGCACCTGGTTTGGGTGTCGGACCCAAGAGGTACTTGTACCAAGTGCCAATATAGGGACCCAGCAGCCAACCAAATGGCTGGTGCTTCTCTCTTATTAGGTAGTTAATTAGTTGGTATCTCCTGGGGCGAGTTTGGCACCGAAACGTTTCCTCTTCGACCTCTCGCTGATACGTTGATGGGCCTGGAAAGGCTTAACCGGTGGCCCCAACCCCTGATGGATAATAAAAGCAACGGCCTTAACGGACGAAAACGTGTTTACCTGGGATTTCTGCATCCTGTGGAGGACTTGGTGACGAGGTGGCCAAAGTTTGGCGTTTCGTCCTCTCTCTCTACGTAGTAATTATGCCTCATAAAGGTTCACATCGATGGAAAGAACGAGGGACTCTTAGAGACTCCCATTACCTAGGTACCTACCTCACCTCAAGGTAAGGTAAGCAGCTGCGTCGCGCCCAGACTACCTTGCTGCGAAGCGCGAAGCACGCAACTTCTCATGAAAGTGCCAACAGGGGGATGAACGTCTTTCTAGATAACACGGTCCCCTCAAGTGCATGGCCATCCTGGCCTGGACCCTTGACCCTTGAACCAGGCATCGCTAAGTCAACGCCGGACCTTGTGCTTCTGCCTGTATTACTCGGTAGAGGAATGGGAAGACATTACACATTTTATGGTGGTGATTCAGAGGCGCAGAATAGATTATGTTCTGCACCTCACCACCCTATCGCTGGCATCCGCAATACCGCACCTTGATACCTCAAATAATACAGACGAGACTGCGATGCGACTGCGACTCGACTGCGACTCGACTGCGACTGCAAATGCAAATGCAACGGCGAATGCTCTTGCCTTGCTCTTTCATGTTTGCTGTCTGAAAGTTCATCTTTCGTCGTCCCTTCCAAATTCTGTTCGGTACCTTGTTCTTGCCCTCCCACTGTGTCGCGCCTTCCCGCCTTACTCGTCCTTCCTGCCTCTTTTCTCTGCTCGCAAAAGTACCTAATCTTCTCCCAGCTCTGCCTCTCAATTCCGAGTATTCCCCTTCCTTCCCTTACATAGTAGTCTTCTCCTCCTCGTCCTCCCCACCCCATGGCTAGGTCTTGACCTCCTCGGTGACATCGTGACATTTGCGACAGCGACGATCGCCCGGGATAATTCTCTTGCGACGTGACCTGAGCAACACCAAGAACAGCAAGAGACCCTCTTCGTTCGTCGCCCTCATCCCCGAATCGGCACAGCAAACGACTCGCTTGCTCAACTGCGAGAACGGGCGCATCCGTCACATCGCGCGCTTCCCAATCAGGAGCCACTGCCGCCGCTCTTCTAATTTACTAGACATCCACCTACCCTGGTCATTATCCATATCCATACTGTCAAGCCTTCGAAATAAACACCACCACCGTCGGGTCCCCTGGACGCCCCCTGTTGCTACTTTACTGCTGGCTCACACTAAGGTAGTCCAACACCACGCCAGTCCGCGGCAGGCCAAGCGTCCACTCTTTTGCACGCAGAACGGCCACTCCGCGAAGCCAGCAAGCTTAGCGAATGAACCGTACACCCCCTGACCTGACCCCCCAATCCAATTCGACTGGACGGGACGCCGCGCAACAAAACAGTTACTTATCCCTTTCCTGTGAATATCTCCAACAATCTCGCGCCCCCAAGCAACGCTGGACAACGCACCGCTCGCTCCGCAACGACGCGAGCCTTGCTTTCCGTTGTTCATATTTCGCTTCCTCGACCGTATGACGCTTGCATTTCCCAGCTTGCAACGAGCCGCCGCTACTGCTGCGCTGCCGCTGCCCAGGTGAAAGAAAACGCAGCCCCTTCCGCTCTTTTGCACTCCACGAACCACACCCGCGAACAACGAGCATCCACGAACGAAGCATAAGAATAGTGCATGGAAGTCGACATTTCCGCGACTGGGACTCTCCACGCACGTAATTTTACCTTATCGCCCATATCGATCCGATTACACTTTTCAGACATCGGCATAACAGCACCATAGGTTTACTGAACAGTGCTTCATACCGTCGACGGTACAGGGTCTGACCTGGAGACTGCACAATCACGACATCCCCAATTCGTTCACCTGTTGAGTCTGGCCTCGCGCGCCTAACTTTATACAAGGAGGACCGACCTCCTCCCTTGTCGATCGAGAGAAGTCTTCCCCCTTCTTCTTTTCCCATCATGGCCAGCTCGCCGCCGGCCTCTCCCGGGAATCATCTGCCCCAGAGACCGATGAGCGCCATGGTACGACCGTCGCCTAGAAGTAATAGCCGCTTGAGCATGACGAGCAAGCATGGTGGTGGGAGTAGAGCTTCTGACGAAGATGCCCGGACCGCCGTCAAAGTCGGTAAGTTTACGTCCCGGCGGCATCGTCGTTCGTCGCTGGAGCCGGCGTCGCGATGCCTACGTCCCTTTCTCGCAAACCTCATCACACCACTAATAGCGAATTCTCTCCATACACAGCCGTGCGCGTCCGGCCAGCACTCAAGCCGACTGATCCTGGCTACGAATTAATCCCCCAACGATTTCAGCGATCCATGGTTCAAGTAACATCAAACACAAATATTGGTATCGATTCCCCTCAAGGCAGGAAATTGTTCGTTTTCGACCGCGTTTTCGGCTCCGATGTGGACCAAGAGGGAATCTGGGAATATTTGAACGATTGCGTTACCGCGTTCATTCAAGGATACAATGTTTCGCTCCTAGCGTATGGACAATCCGGAGCTGGAAAGTCTTACACGATGGGTACATCGGGACCCAACGAGCAGTCCGATGTTGAAATGATGGGTAAGTTCCACCGCGTTTCCTCGAAGCGAACTTGTATTCCCCGAGGCTTCTCCAGCCCCAGGAAGCCATCAGCTGACAAGTATCTGTCTAGGTGTTATCCCCAGAGCGGCGACGGCCTTGTTCGAAAAGCTGGACGGCAGCCCCGAGAGGCTCGACGTGACCAGAAAGCAGGCGAACCGCGGTTCCATGTCCCAATTGCGTACTCCAAACCGGTATTCAACGCAATGTGCGTCGAGCTTAGCATCCGATCGAAATTGGTCCTTGAAAGCCACGTACGTCGAAATCTACAACGAGCAGTTGCGCGATCTCCTAGTTCCGGACCACGTTCCACAGCATGAGCGCACCAACGTCACGATTCGCGAGGATGTCAAGGGTAACATTATCCTCACCGGCCTGCGACAAGTCGAGATCAACTCAGTAGATGACCTCATGAGGGCATTGAATTTCGGCTCAGCCCTCCGACAGACAGACGCGACGGCCATTAATGCTAGGTCTTCCCGGTCCCACGCTGTATTCAGCCTGAACTTGGTACAGCGCAAGAGCGGACTGCAAGGCTCGAATGGCACCGACAAGCGATTCTCCGTTCCCATCGAAGCTATGACAGGGTCTGAGACCTGGGTGACCACGGACAGCAAGTTGCACTTCGTCGATTTGGCTGGTAGTGAACGTCTCAAGAACACCGGCGCGCAAGGTGAACGCGCAAAAGAGGGCATCTCAATCAATGCTGGACTCGCCGCCCTCGGCAAGGTTATTTCCCAGTTATCATCTCGCCAGGCTGGATCGCATGTTTCCTACCGTGACTCCAAACTCACCCGCCTGCTACAAGACTCGCTCGGTGGAAATGCCATCACGTACATGATTGCTTGCGTGACGCCGGCTGAGTTCCACCTAAGCGAAACGCTAAACACAGTCCAATATGCTCAGAGGGCCCGAGCCATCCAGAGTAAACCCCGGATTCAGCAGGTGGAAGAAGGTGACAAACAGGCTGTCATTGACCGTCTGAAGGCCGAGGTCGCGTTCTTGCGGGAACAAATTCGTAGCGCTGAGCGCGGAGGGGGCGAGCGACGCACAGCCTCTGCCGGCGAGCGGTCCGAGCGACAGAACGAGAGGGAGGTCGAGTTGCAAAACCAGCTGTTGGATGCTCAAGAAAACTACACAACCCTTAGCCAACGTCACGCGAAGTTGATTGCGGAGATGGCAAAGGCTCGTGACAGCGAACAAGCCGAGAATGACCAACACGAAGAATCTCTGGGTGATACTGCAACGGAGCGTCTGAATCGCTCAAACTCTTTTGCTGCCGCCGTTGAGCAAGTCGTGCTGGAATACGAGAAGACCATCCAGACCCTAGAACAGTCCTTGTCCAACACTCGCGGTACTCTTTCGAACACAGAAGCAAGCCTCTTGGAGAAGGAGACCAAGTGCACATACGCCGAAACCATCAATACACAGCTACAGGCGCGACTGCAAAAACTCATGGATCGAGAGGCCAGCACCGAAAACTATCTTCATGATCTGGAAAATAAGCTTGATGGTCATACCTCTGGAGAAGAGAAGAACGCGACGATCATCGTCGAGCTCCGCAAGGAGATTTCGCGCCTGAGGGAGAATGAGGCGTCTTGCGAAGACTACATTTCCACCTTGGAAGAGCGACTGGCCGAGGCTGACCAAGATGCCGAGCTTATGCAGCGCGAGATTGACAGACTCGAGCAGGTTATCGAGCGACAACGATCTCTCGGAAAGTTGGATTCCCTCCTCACCGAATTGGACCACATCCAAGGCGACAGCAAGGTCCCTGAGCCCGATGCCGAGGGCTCTAATGGTATTGCACGACGACAGCTTGCGGATCACTCTCGAAGCCACTCGCACGTCAGCCGAATGAGCCGCGACGTCATTCCTGAAAGTGTTGAAGAGGAGGCCGATTCAAGCGAGAAGACCGGCGGAGACAACCAGAAGCCCGGTGTGAAGACGCCTGATGCCAATGACCAAAAAAACCTCGATGCTGATAAGAACGAGTATCCACCGCAAAGCCCTGCGCAATCCAAGTTCGTCCAGGATAAGCTGGAGAACGTCACGCAAGAACTTCTCGATCTGCGTGTCGAACACGAAACTACTATTACTGAGTATGACCTCTTGAACGCCAAGTACGAGGAGGCATTGCGCACGCTGGCCGATCTGCAGGACACCATTGACGAGTCGCGTCACCCTGAACGCAAGGTGCGAGACTCGATCATGTCCGCCACAACTCCCAACATGACACGGCCACCATCCTTTTTCTCCGACGCGAGATCGAGCGACATCAAGGAGAATGGACAGTTCTCGTCCCGGTCGCTGTCTTCGGAATTGTCTTCTGCGATGGAATCACCCTCGAACGCCGACCCTTCTGATGCCGAGACTGCCACAGCCAAGCCAGAAGCAGGATCTGATCAAGAGCACACCTCCGTCGAGGATCTTATGCATCAGGACCTCCTTGCTACTGAGGTTGAGAGATTCAAGACACTCGCGGCTGAGAAGGAGGCGGCCGAAAAAGAATTGGCCGATAAGTACACCCAGCTTGAACACAAGCACCACGAGGCTCTTGACATGCTCGAAGAGCTCAAGACCGAAGTTGCCCAGGCCAAGGCACTTGAAGCCTCATCACCACGAAGCGGTCAACCAGTCATCCGCCGCAAGTCTAGCCAGAACGTCATGATCATTGATCGTGCTCACCGATCGTTCGCCTCGCTTCGTAACATCGCAGCTGAGAATTTCGAAGAGCAGCCTGACGTTATGCAGAATTTCGAGCTCAACCTGAACGCGGCCATGCATGAGCTTCACGCGCGCTCAGAAAGGATCCAAGAGCTCGAGGCCGACATTGCGTCAACTAAGAAGGAAATCGAGACCAAGATGACCATTATTTCCGGACTCACTCGCGAGCGATCCAGTTTGCAGGCTTCGCCCATGGACATGTCGGTAGTGTCAACTCTCAAGAACCAGCTTGAGGCCAATGAGAAGCAGATGAAGGAGATGAGAGATGCTCATGAGGCTAGTGAAAACAAGCTGATGGCCGAACTGGAGAGCCTGCGTACGGCTGTCAAGGAGACTCCATCTGTGGAACAAGCTGACGCGGAGCCGTCTACAGCTCTCGCCACTGCCATCCCCGCTGCGGTTGCTGCTGTTCCCGAAGCCTCGACGGGGGTTTCTAACGCTCAGACCAGGGAGCTGCCAATAACAGAGGAGAACGACAAGAAGATTACCGAGCTGCAGACTGAACTGTCCAGCTGGCAGATTAAGCACCAGACCGCTCTGGACACGATGCAGGAGACGGAAGCCAAGATGAAGAAGACAATTGAAGAGCTTGAGTCGGAGATCACCGCGCTGAACTCCAAGGCAGCAGAGCAATCTGCTTCACGAAACGCTGAAGAGGTCCAGGAGATCGAGCAAAAGCACCAAAACCTCGTCAAGACTCTTCGTGATGAGATCGACGAGTACAGGTCGGCCATCGATGCCAACTCAGTTAAGGTGTCTGAGCTCGAGGCCGCTCACGAAGCTACGAAGGCCGAACTGGAGGAGGCTATCAAGGCCCGCGACCTGCACGAAACACAAGCCAAGACACAGCAAAGTTTGATTGCAAACCTCGAGAAGCAGATCGCTGCTCATGAGCAGGCGTTGAAGACTCACCAAGACGGCATGAAGCTGCTCGAAGAGAACCATGCCAAGGAACTGGAAGAGATGAGGCAATCGGAGCAAAAGGGTTACGAGGAGCAGGTCGCTGTTCTTCTGAACGAACATGCCGAGAACGTCAGAGTTCTCGAGTGTGAGCTGAACGACGCTCGGGAGGATCTAATGAAGGTTGCTACACAGGTTGCTTTCGCCCTTGGTCTCGACGTCAGTATCGAAAAGATCACAGAACGCATTGAGGATCTCATTGCCGACCAAAAGGCACTCGCCGAGGAGCAGAAGAAGTCTGGTGAGATGCAAAAGCATGTCAACGAGCTGTCCAGCATCAACGACCATGTCTTAAAGGAGCTAGAACAGGCCAAGTCAACGTTGGCTGACCTGCTCACCGCCGAAGGCGAGCCCACCAAGAGCCCGGCCCCGCTCCCCGACCAGCTGTCTGCGATCCGTAAGAAGATTTCAGACTTGGAGCATAGGAACAAGAAGAACTCCCGTCTTGTGGAGGAGCTTGAGGATCAACTGCAGAGCAATTTCGATCAGGTGCAGATGACCAACAATCGTCTGTCTACATTGCAGACGGAGCGCAATGCTCAAATCGAAGAAGCGCAGGCTGCAAAATTCAAGGCCGAGTCTGAACTGGAGGCGCTCAGAGCGGAGTATGCCGCTCTTCAGGTAAGCCCCTCTCAACCACATCTAACTACCCCGCAGAGAAGCTCACCATACACAGGTCAAGATTGACGAGTCATCAAACTCGGGTCAAATCCAGCGGTCTAATTCCACGAGCTCCCCTCTACGGAAGAGCTCCTCAGCTGCCTCTCTGCCCTCACCTCCACCCGCTATTCCCCTACCACCACTTCCGGGCTCCGGCCCCAACGGAACGGTCCCCAGCACCCCGACTCAAGCAAATCGCCCTGGCAGCAAGGACAACCACGGAACCGTCAACCAGATCCAGGAAGACCAGGAAGCCCGTATCCGCACCATCGAGAAGCACCTCCAGGCAGAAAAACAACTCACACAAACTCTCGAGGAGGCGCTTACCGACCTCGAGCGCCAATCTAACAAGGTCAAGGCAGACAGCGATGCCTGGCGCAAACGCTGTACAGAATTGGAAAGCGAGATCAAGGAGCTCAAGGATCGCCCTGCTCCGACGCCCCAGCCCGACAACCGCTGGAGTCTCCATGCTGTCGAGGAGGAGCGCAAGAAGCGACAAGCTGCCGAAGCGCAGCAGCGGCTGCTGGAGGAGCGCATGAACGCCTTGTCCAAGAAGAAGAAGAAGGGCTCCCTCAACTGCTTCTAGGCGAAGCCCTGTTGCTGGGGCTTCGTCCCTCACAGAGGCCGAACCCGCCTGGACTCGTTTGCTTCATGAGACTCCTCAAAACAGACCGCTTTCTTTTGTCGGGATGAGGTGTTCTTTGATTCTTTCGTTTTAGCTCTTTTTGCGAGACTGCATGTGTTGCATTTGCGACATTGACGTTTCTGCTGGCCGAAGATGATTCCCCATACGCATGGCGAAACCCTGAAAATGGGCAGGAGTTTCTCGCACTGGCGGCTCGCGCTTGCGTCATTCTATTCAGGGTTTTGATGTTTTCTACTTTTCAATACCACTAAGCGACTTTTGCTCATGCGCCATGGACGGAGTTTTTACCGTCCACTTCTTCTGTTTTCATCTTAATTATCTTCTCTCACATAACTCGTCTACGAATAGCAAAGACCAACGACGTGCTCTGATGATGGTACGAGGGAAGAATATCGGCGGACGGTGGTCGCAAGGTTGTAGGCGGGAGAACAACCTGGGTGACAGACTGACAGTCGTTAGAGCACGTTCGAGACGGTGTGATCTGGGACTAAGCATACACCATATATACCTTGGCTAATCCTAGTGCGCGCCGAACCGTACGGAGTCGGTTGAATAAAAGACGCTCTGAAGTTAATTCATCTTATTGTCCGCCCATCAATCACGTGCGACGTTTCAGGCTGCTTGATGGATGGCAGACCTTCTGATTAGATGAGCTGTGATGGTCGAGCTATTGCGACTCTCGCTCGTCGGATGGCAGGATGTCGGGAAACCAGCCGTAGGAATCAAAATCGACCTCGTATTCGCCCATGGCTGTTTGCGTCACCTCAACGTCCTCGGCTCGGAGAGCATCGGCTTGGTTTCGGGCGCCCGTAGGTTGGGAGCTGTTCCCCGCGTCAGCAGGTAAGGACGAAAGGAAGCGGCTGCTGAATGCTGGTCAAAGGGGGAGGAGGTACATACCGTGGCGAGACGGCACCTTTACTGTTGATGACGCGCTGCCAGGGGACGGTGTCGTGGTTGTAGCGCAGGGAAGCGTTGGTCGGGAGGTGTTTGAGGGCGACGCCGACTTGGCGGGGTCGCTCGGCTGTGGTGGTGTCGCGCGTGAGTCTTCATTTCGTGAACCCGTAGTGTTCGGAGCTCTTTGACATGAAACGAATAGAAGTGGGGGGGGAAGAAACGCATTGCACGTGAAAACGGGAGGCGTGGTGAAAGTACAAAGCGTTGCGCGGCCGCGGAGGTGACGGAGAGGCACCCGAGTGTAAAAGACTGACTCACGGGTTCCTATGAGACGGGCGATATGTCCGTAGGTCGTCACCTTGCCGTGGGGGATCTCTTGCACGGCCGAGTAGACGGCGGCGAAGAACATCTCGGCCTCTTCGGAGCGGGGCATCTTGGACCGGGTTGATATGCGCGGAGGTCTCGGGGTTGGGGATGCCGGCAGAGGCCGCAGAGGGGATAGATAGATGGATGGGTTGCTTGTGAACGCGGGATTGTCGGGGTTGAGGCTTTTGTTTGGGTGATGGGCGTGGGATGGCGGTGCTACTGATTCTCATTGGTCACTTACAATCACAAGGATTTAAATGTACTGTTTTCTAAACCTTTCTGTCTTTGCACTCATCACATGAACCTCGTCAAACACACACAAAATGTCGACAGAGCTCGGCTTTCCTTTCCAGACTGATGTTGTCGATACAGCATCTTTCTCGTACATGCTGACTGGCCGAATTCCCAAAGGCCTCAGCGACGGGAGTGTCAATACCTACGCACTAGCCGCAGCATTTTGGCTGGGAACCAAGGCACCGGTCCAGACACCTCTGGCTGACACAGTAACTTGCATATTTCTCAACGGCGCGGTCACCAATCTGTTACATCTCAGGCCTTGAGTCAACGATGAGGCCACTCAGCTCCCGTCGTGGAATTGACATTGGCCCGAGCGGGAGCAAATGCGTTACTTGTGATCGGGGCACTTTTCGCGGCTTCCTTGCCATTCCAAGTCGCGCAATGTCTCTATGAGCTTCTTTTCATTTCTGGCCTGGGCCCAGTGAAGTTGCCAATCATTGATGTACTCACGGGCTCGGTGATGTACTTGGGCCCGTTTGTCCATGACCTCGGATTCCCCAAGATCATCCAGCATATCACCAATGCCGCCGAGGACATTGTTCGGGCCTGGAATTTGAAATATCAAGACGATATATCTACGCATAAGACAAGAGAAGCAGACTGTCTAGGGAGGTTGAAGAACATGGAAACAGCACCGGCTGTAGCCGCGGTAATCCAACAGCCGATATCTACGTCGCAAGGGGGACAGAGCGACTACATGGCATCCTGCTTTCGCAAGCCATATTCTAGGAATTTCAGTCAAGCTCCGTTTCAACGAAAAGCTTGTGTGGCAAATGGTGGGAATCATGGGAGCAGCTTGGAAGTAATATCGTAAAATCTCCGATTGCTCCGAGATCGGAGGTGTTCAGACATATGGTGTTAAAAGGTATTCGACCTTGGCCCATTTGTAATCAGGCTTATCCTACGTTACGCTTACTGGGGATGAATGTTCCACCATGGGCTCTTAGTGAGTATTACCGCCAAGTGAGGATGAAACGACCCTAGTGTGAAAAGTCATCGAGGATCTAACAACGGTGTAATCGGAAAACTGGTAATCTGTTTGACTCGGGGTTTACGAGCTAAGGTAGATTTCGTTTTGGTCTTGTACCGACCTGTGAATACGGGCTCTCTTTCGGGAGAAATCACTTCGGATTGCTGATCCGACCCGCAACCCTCGGGCCTTCCGATGCCAGCGAGCAGCCGAAGAACTTGGCCCGATGTTCCCCGCCGTGTGCTCCGGGCGCTAAACCCGGATCCACCTGTCAGTGAGTGCGGGGGAATGGTGCGAGTCGGAGATTTGAGGTAATCCCTTTGCAACTTGTTCTTAACTTGCTCTCCTATTCATTTGCTCCCTTTTGTCCTTTGGACATACCAAACTACCTGCAATTCAAAAATTCAACTACCAACAAGGAGACATATACCACGTCTCTCGAGAGCCGACCTCGACTGCTGCAAAGTCTATTTGGCAGCCCTACCTTCATCAGACCCTTCCCTCGAGGAGTTTCGCGATGTTGCAACGCTTCCAGATGGCCACAAGATCGATCTCCAACTCGTTCGCTATCGAGGCGTAGACAAAGCCCACCGCGGCAAGACTCCAATCCTCTGTTCCCTCGGCGGTTCCATCGTTGCTTGTGTGGAGCCAGTGACCCGACCCGCTCGCGAATTTGCGTTGGAGTTCGATGCCGTGGTCATCAACGCAGAATACATACTTGCCCCCAAGCACAAGTTTCCTTGTTCCGTCGCTGATGGCTGGGGGTGGTTGCTAAATGGGCTGCGAAGAACGCCAGTGGCTACGGAGCAGACATCACCCAGGATTACGTGGTTGGTGGGTTCTCTGCCGGTAGGAATATCGCGGCCGTCGTTTCCCAGAGATCTGGCGTCGAGGGCCCCGGTATTACTGGCACATTTATTGGGATTCCGGTTCTGTCAAGGAGATCGTCCCTGAGAAGTACGCAGCGGAATGGACTTCTCGAGAAGACGATGCTACGTGGAAACCTGACTTCACCACTGCTCTCATCCAAGCCGTACAAAAAGCGTTAGATTCGGATGTCAAATCACCACGGTGCACGCCAATCAACGATCCCGAGGCAATGCCCAATACGCCCAAGGCCTACATTGAAGTTGACGACAGAGATCCCGCTGAGAGATGATGGCCTGATCTATGCGAAGGTTCTGAAGGATAATGGCGTCGAAGCTAGAGCGGGTATTTACAAGGACCTAGGGTCACCAAGACTGGAGTATCTTTGCAACCAGGGAAATCCTACCTAACTCACCATCTGATACGATGAAGGGAAGGAGATGGCCTTCGGGCAAGGAATAGAAGATATACCGGCCTACTTCAGGAGTCTCACTCTCAACGCCAAACAGCGCTAAGCAGAAGATACTGGTCGGGCTTATTGAGGGTGCAGTGGTATGAAATAACAGGTTGATTTGTCTTGATGTCTCATCTCAATTTTCCGTGCGGTATGTGTTTGTACGTTGGAGTGAATCTGGTCTCAAGGGGCCGAGACACAGCTTCTCCCTTACAGATGCTCCCTTGCAGCTTGCATGTGTAAATTGAGGCGCCCGATATATGGGAAGCTGCGCAGTTCTTCTTTTCAGATTCGGGTACTGTTTTGATGCCTACCTAGAGTCAGAGAGGGTCCCGACTGACATTGAGCTTTTGTCTATCTGGATCCCCTCATACAACATGGAACTCTTCATGCTCAGTTATCTAGTCGTTATCCCAACTCTCACAGCCGCCCAAAACACTAGAAGGTCCACCAACCCTTCAAAGATTACAGCAGTGTTGCAAAATCAACCGGATTGTGCCAGGCCGTGCCTAGAGGAAGAACTGAAGACGGCCGGTTGCACCAACGCTGACAGCGCGTGTTTATGTGCGTCGGAACGACAGAACACCTTTTCATCCGGCTTGGCATCATGTTTATCGCTGAACTGCAGCTCTGATGATCTTCAGAGTAGGTTGCATTGGAAGTGTCGTGTCACCCTCGCAGATTTCCCGCACAGCATCGAAGCCACAGTCTTACTGACATGTCCCTTGGAAACCAGAAGCACAGAATCTCGTCACAGCGATATGCTCAGAGTTCAACACTGAAGCATATCCCTCGCTCAGCAGTCTTGACCGTTCACGGCAGCCGAGCGAGACGCTGTTGTTGGCCAGTCCGATCTCCTTCACGATTACCAAACCTACCGCATCGGCATCGGCAACACCAACAGAGGCGCCATCGGCAAGCAACTTGAATCAGACTCAGGAGGCGGAGCCCGCTCCAGGCCTGTCGACGACCGCGATAGTAGGCATCGTCATCGGCGCGTCCGCGATACTCGCACTCATTCTCGCCTTCGTTCTTCTCCTGCGGCAAAAAAAGCAAGGGCCTATGAGGACCATGGCACAAAGTGCTCGCCCGGCGGCTCGCTATGATGGAAAACAATTCGTGGGAAGCCCTCTGGATCCTCATAATAGATTCCCGAGAAGGCCTTACGAGCCAGGGAGCGAATACAGAGGGTTCGAAATGGGTGGCCTGGCGACTGGGAGTCCGCGCAAGGCGCAACGTGACAGGGAACTTCCGGTTTCCAGAGGCCAGCATCCCTCAGAGAGGTATTCACAGCAGAGAAGTCGATCCAAAAGCTCGATAAGAATGAAGGCGGAAACCGCAGAGAATCCTCAAAACGGGGGCCACGTGTCCTATCAACACCCATCTGGACCCGAAACAAGAAGTCGACAAACCGGACTGGGCATACGAGAGCCGTCGCAAGGATCTATTGCTTTGTTGCCGAGCCCGCAAGAGATGGACGAGCTCTCTTGCGAGAAACATCTGAAACGGCAGCAGTAATGCAATTGGGAAGCTGCGCCCGGCTCGGGAGATGCAGAAGATGGATAGTGCAGTGTTATTGGTGTTCAGAGCATACAAGAGAGGAGAGAATGGGCGAGAGGTACAGTAATGCTGCGCCTTGTACATAACGGGGAAAGCACTGCTATGATTTAACAAACATATATTGAAGACACGATCTTGAAGCCTAGAAGCAATGAACTTTGGTATAATATGCATTCATATTTTTTTAGGGTCTAATATTTCAGCTGAAGCCGTAGCCGAAAGGTCTAGAATGCTATGTCTTAGACAATACGCCGGCATCCTATATTTAGATTGTGATGGCAGTCGTTTGTTTCATAATCGAAGTAAACACTTCATTTAGCGGCGACACGACGGGTGCCATCGCTTTATGCCTTGCCTAATGTGACAGTGCGACTGTTAGAATTGTTCCTACTTCACTTTCTTGAGACATTACTGACGGTTTTGCACTACCCATGGGCCAGAATGGAGCAACACAACTGCGCAAGCTCTGTGATTCTGAACGAGTAAGTTCGTATCTTTTCGAGATACATGACGGATAACATGAGAGAAGCATCGGGTTCAAAGGTCGTTATTGTTACCCATAGGCTTGTCGATTTTCCAGACTGCACAGCTACTCTGTCATGGTAGTACCTTCGTAATAACACTGACCAAAGCTGTCCTTTAGCGAGCAAGGACCTGGTCTTGACTTTTGATTTGAAAGCGGGGAAATAACACGACTATCACAGCCTGCGAAGTTGAGGCCTGCAGTCACCACCTCATGTCATGAGCTCAAGCAAACCAACGCCGTCCAACTAGTCCCCGCGGCCGCACAGACGGGACGAGCACAGCTACCGCGACGAGAAAGTTTATCGCCAATGTCAAAGATATGTCCATCTAAGTAAGTTAAATGAATCTGTTTGCTGCAATATACAAGTCCACCGGCTACCGCGCTCGAGGAGGTGGAGTTATATTAAAAACGGGGGGCTGCCGACAGGCATGCCCGGCCGTCGCGCATGTCGACCGTTCCTCAATTCGTCTGACGCTGCCGGATCCGGTAATCAATCACTACGAGGACTCTGTATTCAATTTCGTATTACGGAGGGAGGTTATGTGCAATTCGTACTCGGAGGCTGTGAAGTTAATCGAATCCCATTGTGTCTCATTTACGACGGAAGTTTGCCCAGATTAGCGTTCAGTGCAATATTAAGCAGCGAGCTAGAGCGCGATTGGAGCAGCATTCAACCTGGTCTACGGGGCCATCGTTCCTATTGCACTATCGCGGGGTCAAATCTCGTGCGGAGAAAACTTGTCGTTGGAGGGAAATTGCCAGGGCCGAACATCCCCGGTCTGGAGACGCGTGGGGAAGACCGCGCGGGGGATCAACATGGCCCATCTCTCGGAGGTTACATCGTCTCCGCTTCGCTCCGAGTAGGCCGGGGATGGAACGGCGTAGATCCTGCGGCGGGGCAACCACTGTCCCGAAGCGCATCTCAATTTCTTTCGGATACCATCTCCAACCGCTCGGATCAATGGCTGCCAGAAGGTTGTGTGAACACCTTACTTGGCGTTGAGGTGCGCGGACAAAACCAATGAACTATGGTCCCAATAAGGGAAACATTTCGCGCGGTCCCGAGAAGGAATGCCTTGAGGAATCAACCTACCTTATTTCTAGACTTTGAATGTCGACTTGGGGTGAGACATCACAAACTGGTTCTACAGTCTGGCGCTATTGGCTATCATAATCAGCTTACTTTCGCATTCCTGAATGCCGATGAAATGCGCCTGGGGACACGCAGCCCCCAACTAACTCTCACGTCCGGCTGGGCAATCGGCCGGGTCTTTGTAGTGGTCGCGACCCCTATCCCTTGATCTTAACTCAAATGTCCCGATTGGTTATGCCGTATTTTTGGGTGCAACAGAGCGGAAGAGACCTCGGACTTGTGTGAGCGGCAGCACTTGGGCTGGACCTACCAGACATGCGTGTGCAACTTGAAGGTCTCAGGATATCGCAAAGAGTGCAGACTCGCCTGAAGATTCCCAAAGCTATCTTGGATTCGTCCCTTTGACGCAAAGCCCGCCGGTGCATTCGGTCTCGGCGGCGGTTGGAATGATTTCTTCGTGTCTAGACTCGTCAGTGAACGTTCTCGCGACATGTGTTGTCTGAGTCTGGCCTATTGTTTTCCATGGTCGCCGTATCGCTGCCTGAGTGGTTCCGACGAATGCCTACTTACGACTTGGCATTCTTACTGACACTTCACCACCCATTGGACCAATCTTCAGGCCATCTGAGTTGATGTAATTTGCAGCTGAATCGTTTCGAATCTCGATTCTGCAACCTCGTTGGACTTTCCTTTGCGAGCGAGGACGGTTCATGAAGCATGCACCTTTTTCGAATTTGTTAGAGTGAGAACCCCATAGTAGTCGAGTTTATAGAGAGTTCAAGATGTTTTGACGTTGCAAGAAGTGCGTTTCTAGCTGCCAAGCGGGATATCTCTTCTACCTACGTATGGTTAGGCAGACGCCGCTCGGGTTGATCTGTTCAAAACATCAAACAGACGGACGAGGAGCACCGGAGCATGAACCCCAGAGTGCGGCAGCCTGGCACGCTTCTTCGAATGAACTCAGCTCGCGCCTCAGTGATCTCGATTTTGCTCGGCCGTTTCAAAGGGTCTTTTGGGGTCCGCACTGGCCTCTAGGTAAATAATGAATGAGAAAGCTGGCGATGAAGATTCCCCCTCCACTGCCCTCTGACTAGAATCAGAGTCCCGTACTCGCTCCCTATCGGACTTTGTCCGACTTTTCAACTTTACGTATCTCGATGGGTAACCAATGGACCGATGCCGCAGCACTCATGAGTCATTCGATACTAAGAATCGACAAACTCCAACACCCCATAAATCTGTTCTAGAATAGTACCCATATAAATTGCCGGTCTGGACCAGCACGCTGGATTGCAAGTTTGTCTATCGGTATGGAGAGACCTTGAACTGGATAAAGAGTTTTGTACAGCTTCGCCGCAGGTGAGGTGGGAGAGGCGATTTTGTTTGGTCAAGGAACCCTAGTTTGAGCTTCAGCCTTGAGCCCAGGATATGCCGTACTCAAGGAAAAAAGGCTTTTTCTGACCAGCCACATCCAACCTTCCTATCCCAGCCATTTTTGACTTCCCATTTACTTCTGTAAGCGGTCTTGTAAAAAGTAGCGAGGCTAACCCGGCAATTCGACTCGTGGAAACGTAGATCACCCCCCACCTCCACAGATCTCACACAATGGAGGATGGGGATTCCGTTCAACTCAAGAGGCTTTTACTGCTTTGCCAACGTCATGGCCAAGGACACCAACCACACCATCTCGACTCAGCTAAGCCACCGAGCTGAACTGCCAACTCAGGATGACTGACCTCTTGTCCCCGAGATGGTGGGATGCTGAGGAACTCAATGCGCTAGCTATCAGCCCCCTCGGCAAGATTTTCCTGCCACCACTGCAGAATCAGGGCTGGAGGTTGCGGCAGAGATGTTGATTCTGTTGTCCACCTGCAATGGCTGGTTCGATTCTAAGTCACAAGGCCAACTGTCGTGCAGCCACAGTGAGGGGATCCCCGGCCTGTACTCAAGTTGCCAACAAAATCGGAGGCTGGTCCGAGGAATTCCTCACCGCTTTAGTAGGTTTTGTTCTAATGGAACCTTTGAGCGGTCTTTTTTGATGATTGGGGAAAAGGGGTTTGGCGCCCGCTTTCGTCTTGGCATCATCTCGCACGTCCAGCCTCCCGAGGGCAGTAATATCACAGACATTAAGACAGTTGGCATTGGACAGATGACAGCGTGGGGTGGTTGTTGATGGAGGGGGCGCACAAGTGAAAGAGCCCGGGAGTGCACATAAAGCACGGATATTCGACGTAGGGACTTCGTAAGACTACACGTAACTCGAATTCGCATCTCTCTTGCACCTGGTATGGGTCTTTTCGGCTTAATCGATTCCGCATTGCAGTGCATGAGGCCAGGGAGCCCGAGCTTCGTCCGGTTGCGGTGAGTGCTCCGACTACATGGGATGCCAGTCGAGTCTTCTCCGACACACGACGAGATCCCACCATAACCACATCCAAAAACACATCGGCAGCAGCAAAGGTGAAGAGTAATCACGTCCAGGTCTTTCCGAAGTCAGTTGTGTAGAGAAGAAGGAGCTGTCATGCTCCAGTAAAATAGAAGAGCCTGATATAGAACAGAAAGGCTTCCTGCAAGTTAATCCTCGCATGTGAAGAGTTGGACCGCCATCTGAAGTCGTCTTATAACCATTCAGTGAAGGAATAACTTACGGTCGCTCTCACTAGATAGCTCATCCGAGACATGCTCGCGAAAGGATAATCGGTTTGCAAAGCCAAGGCCCGTCCCAGGTTTGGTCCAGTCTGCTTCTCATCCGAGCCACACCACAGCAGACCATCCCACGTCTGCCTTTGGTTTTGTTGCAGCATTGCCAATCCTATAGTAGTGAAGCCAAGTCGTTTGTCGCGCTATATTTCCCTCGGACCTTTCCTTAGAGTTGGTCGATCAGCAAGCCCAAATTGCACTGGTGGAGCAATCTGCGACGTTTCTAATCCCAGGAGACGAGCATCCTTTCCCTCATCGTCCACTTCATCTTTTTCCTGATGCAGATTCGGAAACGACTGGCCGCCTCCTCTTCAGCACTCCCTCCACCGTCTAAGTCAGCCGCGCTGAGCAGCAGAAAAACTAGATACGAACCCTCTGCCACATCGCAACAGTCAATGGGTGTTCTAGGAATGTCAGTGCTAGCATCCACCCATTATCCTGGGACCCAACGAGTCAAGACACCTTGAAGCTGTCACGCTGAGATACTGCAGTCGACGTGTCGAAGACTGGTGCATTAGCGGCTTGGACTCCTGAGTTGGAGCGACGATGATCCCATCTCCAGGGACGGATTAACGTTCGTGTTATAACACCATTTCCCAACCACACAGAAGCTGCCGTGCCTCATTTGCCTCAAAATTGGGCCTCGTTTCACCCTGTCCCTGCGCCGCCTTCACACATGGGTTGATGTGATTCAAGTGATCCCATCGCGAGCAATCTGATTTTGACGTCACCCTCCCAGGATCTCGGCTCAAGTCCCCCACCCTCCGTAACCGTCGCTGACCCCGGGACTACCAGACATGCCTGGCCCGGCTACCACAACGGAACGCATGAGATCGGCTCTGGGATGACCCATGGGGTCGGCACTCCGCCTTGCCCGGCCTGCCGACCGCTCACGGCCGCCCAAAGCATGCTCTCCCGCGGGTCCAACGCAGCAGACCCAACAAGAGGCTCAACGTTCCCTTGACGAACCTCCCATCCAGCCAGTTCTTTTGGTCTGTAGTACTGAATCCCCGCGATCCTTGTCGAAACTAAGTCGACGGATGATCAGACGAAGGGAATCAGGGCCTAATGAAGCGAAGACGGCGGTGACGTCTAGGTACTGAAGTAGAGAGACTGGTTGGGCACCCATTCTGAGTTTGAAAAAAATATGTATATTATGCCTTCGGACACCTTCGGGGACACGGAGGGGTGGTGTCCAACAAACATCAAGTCCACTTCAAGACTAGACAACAAGAAGAGCTACTCATTCACTCGTCCACGAGAGCCTCTATTCACGACGACCAACCCATCTACCTCATTCGCCCTCCGATCTGTATCAGTCCCGTCCCCATCTCTCAGCTTGGCGTCCGGATTCGATCGCATCATGTCGGGTCAACAGACGGCGACTTTGAAGGCACCTGACGGTGAACCCTCCCCCGTATCACCAGCCACAGCTGTCGACCTGAACGACTTCTCCGACGACGAGGTCATCCGCTCTCCTCGGTTCGTTCCAGCCTCGCGACAGCCATCAAGAGGAGCCTCTCGATCCGCCCGGAGCCGCAGCGCTCACGCACCTGCCGGAAGGGAGTCGGACGAGCACCCGTTGCAAAGGGGCGCGTCAACCAAGTCGACCCGCCCTCTTCGCGAGGGTGCTCGCCTCAACTGCGCCGGGGTGTACGACGACGATTCTGACTCAGAGCGGTACTGGGTCAACAGCGGCCACCCAGACTACAGCGGTGGACGCGCCTCGCGGTCCCGCCCTCCTCGCGCCCACCTGAACCGACCCCAGCCGTACTTCAACAGCTACGACCCCAACACGGACACAAAGGACTACTACGACGAGACCAGGTCGCACGACTTTGGCGACTACGCTGGGAGATCGCCTTCCCGCAGGACGTACGACGAGGAGATGGCGGGCTATCCGCGCGGCGGCGTCCCGGTTCGCAGTACCAACGGGGACACCGCCCGCATCGACTGGCACAACCTCAGCCGGGAGGAAAAGGCCGAGGTGATGCGTCTCCCCCTCACCCAATGGATGAACTCGGACATCAAGAACCACTTCGTCGCCAGCCTCGGCGAGCTGGTCGGTACCACCATGTTCCTCTTCTTCGCCTTCGCGGGCACGGAAGTCGCCAACATCAAGTCCGC
Source organism: Colletotrichum agaves (assembly GCA_036785465.1). Taxonomy (NCBI): domain Eukaryota; kingdom Fungi; phylum Ascomycota; class Sordariomycetes; order Glomerellales; family Glomerellaceae; genus Colletotrichum; species Colletotrichum agaves. The sequence goes on from JAXISO010000015.1 coordinate 204,011, forward strand.
CGCCAGCAGCAACACCACCACCGGCTCGGCGACGGGCTTCAACTCCGGTACCCTGCTGTACATATCCACCATCTTCGGCTTCTCTCTCATGGTCAACGTCTGGATCTTCTTCCGCATCAGCGGTGGCCTGTTCAACCCGGCCGTCACCCTCGGCATGCTCCTCGTTAAGGCTATTACGGCGTCCCGCGCGGCCTGCCTGTTCGTCGCCCAGATACTGGGCGGCATGTTGGCTTCGCTGATCGTCCGGTTCCTCTTCCCCGAGAACTTCAACGTCCGCACCACGCTCGGCGGCGGTGCGTCGCTGGTCCAGGGCGTCTTCATCGAGGCCATCCTGACGGCTGAACTGGTCTTCACCATTTTCATGCTCGCCAAGGAGAAGCACCGGGCCACCTTCATCGCCCCCGTGGGCATTGGACTGACGCTGTTCATCGCGGAACTGGTCGGCGTCCAGTTCACCGGAGGTTCACTAAATCCGGCACGAAGCTTTGGACCCTGCGTCATTACCGCAACCTTCGACCGGGAACACTGGATCTACTGTGAGTTCGACCCCTCCCAGAATCCTGACTCGTGCGCAGCCGAAAGCTAATCTTACGCAAAGGGGTTGGGCCTTTCCTTGGCACCCTGGTCGCCGTCGTCTTCTACAAGTTCATCAAGACCTTGGAGTACGAAACGGCAAACCCTGGTGCGGACGGCGACCCGGAAAACGACCCTACCCAGAACCCAGCAAAAATGGCAGAGCTACGCATGTCGCGCACCAGATCCCTCAAGCAATGATGACCACGCGGAAAATTGGGCATACAGTCTCAGAGGCCGATTACACAATAATGAAGGGGGGACATCGGACTTGGTTAATGACATTGATGGTAATGATCTCCAGTGTATCGCGGGAATATATCCGTTGGAATGATAAAGACGTCTACAAATTTTGTTCGTCAGTAGAAAATCAGCCACTGTCTAACGATAACTTATATTAGTCGAATAGTGGCACAAGCACATAGATGAAGAAAGGCATTAAACCCTTGCCGCTATTGAACTTCTCTTTTATAGCCTCAACGCCATGAAGCATATGTGGAGAGAACTGTCAGCTAAAGCCTGTTACTTAACTGCTCCAGAAAGACCTTTTCCTCAGGTGTGATGAACAAGTTTTGGGGCACAATGACTTCTCCAGGTCTCATGATCAAGACCGGGTCAGGATTCGAGGTGGTTTCACTCCTATTACATGACTGCACCTCATCTGCTTTGACCTGTCCCTGATTTTCCTCATCGATTCGCTGGCGTCTCCAGGGCACGCGGTGGAGCCGTACGTCCTCGGGGGTCCACCAGTACATGGGGAAGCGCCGTTGAATGTTGTTGATGATGAGTGCGGTGGCAAGCATTACGACACACCCAAGCATCACAACGGGCACCAAGAACCATCCCAGGTGGACAACCCCGTCGTCGACCACGGCCAAGAGCGCCGTCGCGCCAGCCGGGGGGTGCAGGGTCTTGGTAAGCGCCATAACGGTGGTCGCCAGGGCGCAAGACAAGGCACCTCCCAGCCAGCGGATCTCCTGGAAGTGCAGGCTCAGCTGGAACAGTTTGCAGACGGCGACCCCCACAAGGGCCGAGAGGAGCTGCCCGAGGACTGAGTTGCGGGGCTGAGAGAGAGGTGCCTCGATGGAGCAGAACTCTAACACCGCGGCTGCGCCCTGTGTGCGAGGGGACCCGAGTCAGCCGTACGTTCAGACATGTCATTGCCCGGCGAGCAGTACCCGGGTGAGGTAACGGTTTGCCGGATGTCGTCACATGAGATGGGCAGGCCAAGGTATGAAACGGGTTGGGTAAGGAGACTTGGGAGGCCCGAGCCTACCTTGGCTTATTACGAGTAGCAGAGGTGTGGGTATCATTTTCGGGAAAGGGCAATGTGTAGAGGATTGTTACTCACGAAGCTGCCGACGACGATAGGGGCGCCATGGTCTCTGAAAGACGGTATGTGGTGCGAGACCGTTGCCACGACGGCGACGCCGCAGAAGACGCCGATAAAGGCCCAGAATATCGGCACGAGGTTGCCGATGTTATTTGGCTTATTCTTCCGGTAGCCGAAGAAGTAGGCGATGGGATATGGGATATGAGCCCATGGTGGTGGCGGCACAAAGGGGTTGAGGAATCGATCAATGTCGAAGTTCCAATTTGTTGGGTTGCATCGCGACATCGGGAATAGATCGTCTGTGTCCGGGGTAACAGCGCTCGATAAAATCCGGGGGAACGGTGCCACTTTTTGGTAGGGAATCGACCCTACGGAGTATTTCCCCCCTTTCCCGTGAATGGTCCTTGAGCTCTGACCCAACCCTTTTACTTCTTCTTCCCTCGTTCACTCTGTCGGTAATCGTTTCCGCCGGAATCGTCGTCGGATCACAGAGGATATAAGCTGTAACACGTGCAGGAAAGAATGAGCCACGACCCACGAGATAGTTGTATGATTGCACGAACCGTCCGTCCCACGCTGCGTGAGACAACACCACGACTCTTCGTCCGATTCGCAGACCAGGCGACCCGCCGCAGATCTTGGATCTCGCATGACTTTTAACGGCCTTTACTGCCGCGGAGATTCAGATTTAATCTCAGGCGGCTGACGTTCTGTTGTGTTAGCAACCAGCTTGGGCGCACGTCATATTTGGTAACAGAAACCCCCGAAGCGGTTTAGGTCCCCGGACCGGACGGGGGACCACCGGGGCTTGAGTGGATCCCCGAACGGCCAAAAGCGCTTCCAGAAGCAGACTATTACAAAACAGATGGCAACTCGTCATCTGATGCCCGTCTTTGACCATCCAGATGAGCTAACGCCGGGCTCCGGTGCGCGCCTGGGTTAGGCTCGGCAATGTCGGAGGAGGTACCGGTTTTTGCGGTGTTTTGTCCTGCTCAGTTCCCGTTCTTTCGCAACTGTCAAACTTCCCCGGACCTTGGGATTGGACGCTTTTTTCTTGGTCAGATCTCAGGACATCGGCCGTCGCTAGTTCGGAAAAAATGGACTTGGCTGAGTCTTGTTTCTGGCTACCCTTTTCACCCCAGACGCTGTTCAGCTCCCGTGATACCCCCCAAAACCGTAGTAACACTGGAAATATCTTGGCGGCCACTCAACGTTCCTTCATCAGGCCACCACACATCATTGCGTCCTAGCTATCTTGATGTCGGTTCATTGAGCGCAAATCTTCTAGTCATTAACACGACGAGTGATGTGTAAAGCAGGCTTCGAGGTGCAGCGTGGCGTTACCACCACATGGAACACGGCCTACCCCTGTACGCGTCGCACTGAAGACTTTGACACGTCTAAGCGAGCAGTCACAAGAGACAAACATGTTGATTGTGCCCTTGGGAGACAGGCCTAGAGAGCTTATCCAGTTGCTTCTCGCAATCATGGTTGCAATCACAACCGTCGTGTTGCTTGGGCAGTAAAGTCTGAATTTTCTGGCAAGTATTGGCGGTCAGACAGGGATCTCTCCGTCTCGCGCGCTCGAGCTGACGGGTTGCCCGAAGTTCTGTCCTAATCCTTTGTGAAGACTTGCTGCCCTTTGTCATTTTTTTGAGCACACTGAACCTATGAGATGAGCGCCTGTTCTTAGAGATCAGATGCAAAAAGTGTACTGCGTTGGGCTGCGTCGGTTTGCATAAATGTGAGGTTCGGGGTCTGGCGCCTCCATGAAATCCGTCCTCAGTCTCACTGGACCATTGTAGAAAATGTCAAGTTTACACCGTGCACTACTGGTGGTATGCAGAACTCCGCTTCGGAGAGCAGTTGTTTTTGTTGCTGTCAAATGCCCGAGAGAGATAATTGGTGTTGCAGGTGAAGCCCGTCTCAGCGAGAAATTGCATGGTCCTGCCGATTCCTGGTTCAGGATACAGCTCGCATTAGGATGTTAGATACCTCTCTTGTATTGTTTGAAACATGCTGCAAAGCATTGCGACCATCTGTTCATTGCTTTTGACGAATGGTGGTGTGAACATGACTCTGAATGAATAAGGGGTCTCATCCGATGCGTTGCCTGTAATGACGGAGATGTTATGATTGAACTCACCTTGAGAAGGGAAATTCCAGGCGGAGCCAGCACCAGTCCGCCATCCACAGCCCGACCACAGGTAACGAATCCCCAGAAGATGATCTGACAGCCTTTGCATTAACAAGTATGGCGTTTTCGGTCGATAGGCTCTGAGCCTCCTCGATGCTACTGACGTTCCGGTAGCGCAAAAAGGCGTTTGTCGCGTTGTCTCGTTGGTACTGCGATGTGACTGGGAGACAGCCAGCTGATAAGGGGATTTCTTGCGCAAATGGAGTGGGAACCAAACCGCTCCAACCAGTGACATGATGTACAATGCTTCCTCCGCTGGCAGATCCTACAAAACAGCGTGAATATGGTTAGTGTTACGCCACGTGGATGGGCTGGGCCTACTTGAACACCACCTTCAGCACCTTCCCTTCCTTCCATTTCTTCTCTCATACATACAACCAACAACAGCCCACCAGATTCGCCCTGAGGCAGCCCAGATTCAATATATCATGATACCTGCTCTTTAGCTGCTCTTCACAGGTACTACGGGAGCGTTGGCTAGAATACACTGGTAAATACGCTGAAATTCTCTTTATCCTGTGCTGTGTTAGGCTAGAAGCCCGCTTAAACAGGGACAGGTAGACGGCATTGCGATGTCCCACAGGGCGAATTCAGAGCGCGTTCGAGAGCTCATCTCTCCAGCAAGGGCGTATCCAGGGGCGTGGCGAGTGATTACTTGCCGTCAACCTCATATGTAGCGGATTATGCGAATAAAATGATGTATTGGCTTACGCACCGAAGACATGGTGCATGATGCCTCTTGTGGTGGGAGCTTTCAGTAATATAGCCTCTTCTGAGTGTTTCTCAGCGTCTGACTCTTCCTAGTTGAAACGATCTGATACATTATGCAATGCATCTCTGCATCTGAAGAGGTCACCTGCTGGAGTCTGCCAACATTCATCATACACAGTGTCTTGGTGTTGATTGCGCCTGCTGTGATTGCAGCCTCGGTTTACATGCTTCTCGAGGAAGTGATACGTTTATGGGATCTAGGTTCATACTCTGTCATGTCCTCTCGGTGGATTAGTAGGATCTTTGTGGCTGGTGATGTTGCCTCCTTTCTAATTGAATCCTATGGTAAGCCTCTAAAGAACCATGCCACATTCCCCCTCTTCGTTAGATTCTTACATTTTATAGGCGGCAGTATGGTACTGAATATGGAGGCGAGCCACTCTTTGCGTGAAGCAGGACTCCATATAACGTCGTGAGACAATCCAGAACGATGTGTGATGAATCAAAAGAGCCGAAGGCCAGTCAGTATGGTGAATCAGTGTGTGTATGAAGCTAGGAAGACTGCTCTATAGGGGTGGCCACCTGCCGAAGGCAGGTATAGACAGCGGCCTCACCTCACTTGACACTACATGTCGTCTTGGTAGGTCTTATCGTGCAAGCAGCATCTGGGTTGTTTTTCGCCGTCGTCGCAGGAATATTCCACTGTCGGATACGAAGAGCTTTCACTTCAGCAGGTTAAGAGATTCATTAGCTTGCAAAACTTTATAGAGCCATGGCATTAACAACCTTACGCAATATTTCCCGAATTATCGAGCACTCCGAGGGAAAGTCTTCTTCTGCGGCCGAGTATGGGTACATGTATTGACCGTACATTTTCGACGCCATAGCAATGCTCCGATGCTGCTTTGGTTGAAATGGTGTCATCCAAATCGGATTAGAATTACTTCGCTATTTGGTTATCCACTGTGCGGTACGATGAGCTATTTTAGTGCTGGGGCAGGTGGGCGCTTGATTGCCTGGCCAATCATTTGAGCTGGTGAGAGTCTTATTCAACATCTCAATTTGATTCTGATATGTATCTACTTTATTCCTCAATTCTACCTTGTTCTTGCGAATCATATTAGTCTCTCGATCACGTCGTGTTGCTGTAGACAGCCCTAAGAATTGTTCGTTTTTGTACGCATTGCTAAGCCTCATGAGCCTCCCCGTTGCTTCCACACACAATGAATCCTCACTGAAACGGAGTTGACTACCAGAACTTAGTGCCTTGGTAGGCCTCATCAAGCAGCACGACTGAGTCTACCACACCGTGCGATTGCTACAAATTCCACGATGTGCAAGCTTGGTCTTTTCAATCCCATGAGGCGCTGACGATCATTGACAAGCTAATGACTGAGAAATTGAGGCGTTCCAGATGAAAACACGCATGAGGATGACTCCAAGAGGCGAATACATTGAGACTGGGAGCAAAGGAAAAATGAGGTCCGTTCCAAAATCCCGAGGCGGTTGCAGGTTTTGTAAGAGACGCAGGATCAAGGTGAGCCGAAATCACTTCAGATCAAGTCAGAAGATCACTTCCAACGACCATGCCATCAGGGACGAGACGGGGCAGCCCGCATGTTTACTTGACGCGCAGTATCTGCAACCTTTTCACCATTTCTGCTCATTCACTTCCACGACATTTGCGCCACCACAACGCTCCAGCAGCTCTGGAAGCTCACCGTCGCACAAATTTCCTTCTCCAACCCTTCCCTCCTGAGGGCTATGCTGGCCGTAGGCGGGTTGTATCTGGACGCCTAAGAGAAGCTGACGAAGCCGACAATTGGTACAAAATGAAGGCAATGGCAACATTGGGACGCTGCCATCCGCTTAGCAAACGCCAAAACTAGCCGACAGAAACGAGAAATCCTGCGATCTGCTGTTTATTTTGGCCATGCTCTGATGTGTTTACACCTTTCGCTGCAGGATCGTAGGCAGGCAACTTCCTCTTGTTCACGCAAGACATTGAGGTGGAGTGGCCGATTTCTTTCGTGACCTCAGGTCGGTCGCAGAAGCTACTGCGCATCTCATTGCGTCTGAGTCCGGTAAGTAATAGGCTTTCATGTACAGGAGAGAGAAAATAGACTTTTATAAGCAGTAAGGGCTACTCGAAACGAATTGAGGCAGAGTGTCAGGCCTGCAATATGGCGGTGTAGGGAACCTATGTCACACCACATATGTATATGTATGGGGGTTATAACCTCCCCCTCCATAGATAGAATTCTGCCTCTTTAGCGTCAAATAAACTCACGATATTGCACCCCTCGAGCCCTCATTTCTGCCCAATACGGAGCACTGTAAGACCTCTGTTAAGCTAAAATTCACACGTTGGAGGATGGTAAGGAGAAAGATTTGTATACGGACGCGTCGCACAAACTTATTGGATGTTTCTCAGTGGTGCTTGGACACAGCCACATCATACGGAAAGCGGCATAGCACGAACGTGTCCGACGAATTTCGGGGGCGCCTTCGGGCTAAGAATGACGTTGCTCTGGCATTCTTTGCATATTCCGTGCGGTTGCTGAAACAAATGAGCGGTGTCTGAATGCTGAAAGCCTTTGATTTTGGGAATATACCGCGCCATGTCCCCCGCCGCACGACTGTGGATTAGGTGGCCAATGGACATGTATTGGTGATCTTGTGCAATAATACGACCGGTTAGATGATGAGGTGAGGGGAAGGGGTGTGAAAATGGACGACTCATCTCTGACGACACGCAACAGCGAGGGAAAAACACCACAGGAAATTCGAGGAAACACCACAAACAGAATGCCGCTTCCGGCTTGAGGCTAACTACCCGATCTCCGTAAGGCTTGTTGCGTGGGGGACAGCGTGCCTCTCAGCACCCAGGTTCTCGAATGGGAGCGCCGATCAGACATCAGCGCGTCATGAACCTGCACAAGCGGCTGCGCGTGGGCGCGAGCTGGGTAAGACACTGACATGGTCATGATTCATAGGACCCAACGCCTTCCCTTATAAGCAAACAGCCAAAGGGACCGAGCCAATGGAGTACGATGGGATGAAATCATTTCAGCATAATTCGTTTTTTGCCAATGAGTACCTCGCGGATTCCAATCACTCTTTTGAGGCGCAATAAGTTGCTTGACTCTTCGTCCGTTAGATCTCCCTTCACTGTGACGACTTTTACTCCTCGTATTAGAAAACACGGACAAACAAACCACTCAAGATCATTTCACTCTACTCGTCGATTGAATATTGTAAACATGCAGACGGTAAAGGTAAGCGAGCCTTCATCAACGCGCAATACCGTGCTCTGACATTTTCCAAGAACACCATCGCCGAGAACTTCGGTGGCAGCGCAGCCGCCAGCTTGGGCTCCCACCAATTCAGCTTGGAGGAGTGCCCCGACCTGACCTCCAAGGTCGCCGTTGTGACGGGCGGAAGCGAAGGTATCGGCTACGGCGTCACCCACACGCTCCTCAAGAACAACGTCGCCAAGCTGTACATTCTCTCCGTCTCCAAGGAAGTCGTCGACGGCGCGCAAGACGCCATCGGCAAGGAGCTCGGCGCCGAGAAGGCGAACCGCACCAAATGGTTCCAGTGCGACATGTCGGACTGGAAGCGCGTGAAGGAGGTCGCAGAAGCCATCAAGAACGACTCCGACCGCCTCGACATCCTCGTCAACAACGCCGGCCGGGGCATCATGACCTACGAACTGACCGACTACGGCGTCGACAGGCACATGGCCCTGAACCACATGGGCCACGTGGTGTTGACGAGCCATCTGCTCCCGCTGATCAAGCAGACGGCGGAGAAGGGTGACGTGGTGCGGATTGTGAACCAGGCGAGCAACGCGCATCAAGCGGCGCCGAAGGACACCAAGTTCGAGAGTCTCGACGAGCTTAACCAAGACCTGGGTCCGAACGGCCAGTATGGCCGCAGCAAGCTCGCGAACATCCTGTACGCCCGGTACTTTAACAGAAAGGTCACCCAGAACGGGCACCCGAACGTGCTCATGAACGCGACGCACCCTGGGTTTGTGAGTACGAAGATGAGCAAGGAAGATATATTTGAACCGTAAGTATTGGTTCGGATCCTTGAAGGAATGTGCAGCCAGTTGACACGCACAGGTATCCCTTGGGAGGTTATGCCATGGCCACCGGCATGGAGCCGTTCAAGAAGAGCCAGTGGGAAGGAGCTGTTTCTGCGGTTTTCGCAGCCACGGTAACCAAGGAATCTGGCCAGTACATCTGTCCGCCTGCCATTCCGGAGCCGGGCAATGAGCTGGCACAGGACGACGCCTTGGGTGACAAGCTGATGGAGCTGACGCGCAAAGTCATTACTGAAAAGACCAAGAGCCAGTCGGTTGACAAGGGCTGCCCGATGGATGACTTGGTCCTTCATTGAAGCATATGAATAGTAATAGACAGGACGAGATCTCCTAAAAGTTTTAACAATGACTGCTACCTGCTACCTGCGGAAGAGTGATCCTTCCTTTTTGTTTTGATTCACATCACCTTCGAACCAGATCCGGACCCTCCCATTTCACCTTCTCCAATGCCGGACCCCGAGTAGCGGCAACGATGCTTGAGAAGCGGGTGTTCTTGAAAACTCCACCGTTCTCTCGCACCAGCCGCAACGCTGGACATTGCGAGAAAGATGGCGATAGCGTAGACTGTCCACAAATCGCGGACATGGTAGCCGTACTGGTTGGCCATACGCTATCGCTGATAAGGATACTCGTAGGCGGATCTATTGCTCGGGCTCCCGGCTTCAAAAGCTTGCCCCGTCGTTTCGTTTGGCACAGCCGCCCAATCAACAGGCAGGAATTGGTGGAAAGAAAAGATGGAGAGAATAAGGTCCTCGTAGAACTCCTGGACCAAGCCCATAAGGTTCTCATGCGGGAATTAGTTGTTCCTCGGATCCAGAAGCTTCGTCTGGATCGCATCCGTGTTGGTCACCGGGTTGACAACCTATTTGTCGGTCTGAACGGTGCCGTTGAGGAACTTTCGGAGCATGAAGCTGAGGGAGTGATACGCCGCCGTGCGCCGGTATGCTGCCACGTCCGTTGGGAGAACGCAGTTCGCCGTGGGGATAGCGGTAAAGTTGCCCGCGGTGCCATCGTCGGCGTCAACGTGGGGGATATGGACGTGGTATTGATAACAGGGCTAAGGAAGGTGCGCTTTTTCATGTAAGCCGACTGCGTTGTATCTGTGTAGTTGAAGACTGCTTTGTACTGCGCCTCGTAGTGTTCGCAGGCGAAGATTTTGGGAATCAAGTCAGGCTCGTCTCCGCTTTGTGCCGTTGATGCGTTGTCCCCCGCGGAGACCACATGGCCGATCCAAATGATCGGTTCGGTGCGGAAGGCCCCCATGTGTTGTGCGTATGGAGGCTTCTTTGAAGGTCAAAAGGCTTTTATAATTTATTAGCAATTATGTTACTAGAAGTTAACTATTCTTAATAGTAATAGATTTAATATACTTCCTCTTTTTAATATATAAAGGATATAAGCTTTTACTAAGCTATCCCGGCTTATAAAGCGGGAGAAGAAAGTCTACTACTAAGTACTTACCTTCTCTACTTTATATAGTTACCAGTATAATATATCTATAGCAACTACCCTGAGTTACAAGATATGAACACTAATTACTTCCGGTATCTAATTCAGAAGTTCGATTTCACGGAGCGTAAGGGCCAAGATAACATGGCGCAGGGCCTTCTTGAGGTCGCCTCCAGGGAATCCGGGATCGGCCCGTACCAAGTTGAGCATGGTGTCCTTGAAGTATGGATAGACAACAATGTATTCGTCATCGTTGTAATCAATGGGTATTCAAAGCGAACAGGAGTCTGCAAATTCGGTCCCCAGGCATCAGGACAGCTTATAAATCGAATCAGACACGTGATTGAAGACGACAGGCGCCGAGTCATCTACGCATCTGGGCGCCATGGTCAGAGTGAGCCACGAGACGAGGTAGGAACTTTGAGATATAGGAGGCCTTAAAGACGGTGTCCCTACCGCACTGGTCGCGGTGAAGCAATTGACCTCGGACGTACTGGCGACCGGACATACCTATGATGGTGGTGGATGCTGCTCGTGCTGTAGGAAAGCTAAGTGATGGGTTACCCAAAACGACGGGCAAACATTGAAGAATACATGAGTGGAATACGGAGCTAGACTGGGAAAGCATGACAGAGAAGTGGCCAAGCGGTTGGCTTGCTCAAACCAATGTAATAATAAATACCCATATTATGTCAGCCGGTCTTTCTTCAGAAAATAACAGATGGCAGGCCTTATACAAAGAAGATTTGTTTGTTCTTGGCCTTTGCTGTGAATGATTATGAACCATTGTTGTGTGAATAAACAATGCTATAACACACACACGATGTCATGTTTGCTATTGTTCGCATTTGCAGCAAACATCGAATCTGCAGAAGTGAGCTAATAGAGTAGGCCCTAACAACGAAGGCGCCCTACTTCTTTTGCCAATTCGATGTCTGCTTCGCCAGGGGACCACGATGTGAATAAACGCGTATCTGCCAATAGCTGTCACTCAGTCGCTTCGGAGACGGAGGCATCCGTGTCACAGGAAACTTTCATCCACGAATTAGATGGGGTCAACCCCGCACATTAGACATGTCTTTGGATGCTGATGGTTTTAGACTACCAGCTCACCCGCTGTCAAAGGGTCCCCCCCTCCCCCTTCACTCCCATACTTGACGTCAATCTGAATTATCACCGGTGCAGAAGCGACACATCGGCCTGGCCAGCATGTTGCGTTACGGCGATTCCGGGGCTTCCGACGAGCTTAAATCGACGTCCACATTGACGATTTGTGTCACGCTAGCCATCGCGCTGCTCTCGCCATGGTATTTTGTATCATGGTACCGCCTGAGGCACGTTCCAGGGCCGTTGCTGAACTCCATTTCGATCATTCCGATGCATGTCATGACAAGGGGTGGTAAACTCAGTTTCAGACTCAAGGAGTTGGGCGACAGATATGGTGAGACCTAAGATACTCTGACGTGTGTAGCTTGACGACTGAACGAGCCATGTAGGCCCTCTAGTACGGATAGGGCCGAACGAGGTTCTTTTCGGCGACGCGGCTACCTATCGCAGAATCTCAGCGGTACGCTCGGACTTCACGAAAGGTCCATGGTATGAGCTCTCGAAGGTCGTGCCGGACACGCATAGCCTCTTCTCGATGAGAAATGACGATAGCCGGAAAGAATTGAAGGCCAAATTGACGCCTGGGGTACGCGTGTCGCTGAGGTTTGCCCTGAAGAAGGCATCTCACTGACTCTTCTTTCCTAGTATGCCGGTCGAGACAACGGCGTTTTCGAAGCAGGAGTAGACAGGATTGTTGCTCAATTCGTCGGCCTCATCGAAGACAAGTACGTCTCGACGGCCACCGACTTTCGTCCCATAGAGTTCTCGCATAAGTCGCAGTACTTCGCCCTAGACGTCATCGGTCAACTGTCTTTCGGGGAACCCCTGGGCTTTCTGAAAAAGGACGAGGATCTATGGGGTTATGTTCAGACGAACGACCGGGCTTTTCCGGCTCTTGCGATAATGTTAAATATCCCACAGGTCGGCATCTTGATGCAGAATTGGCCCCTCAGCAAGTTCCTGCCGTTTTCGAGCGACGAGTATGGGTTCGGAAAGCTGATGCAGTAAGTCCGTTCACGCTTGTTGTGTGATACTGGACTCATCAGCCGCAGCGTGGCCAAAAGCCTTGCCGACCGAAAGCTGGCCCCCGACGCCGATGCTGACGGCACCATGGTACAACACCACCTCAGAAACGGTCTCACGTATAAAGAGCTTCTTGCTGAGATCTTTCTCGAATTGTATGGACGCGATCAACGCGCGCATTCGTTGGTGTGCTACTAACGATCTTTGTCCAGCATCGCCGGTTCGGACTCGACGGCCACAGCGATCCGCATGACGCTGCTCTGTCTTCTCAACACCCCGACCGCGCTGACGGCTCTTCGCCGTGAGATCGACACAGGAATTGCAAAAGGCTGCATCAGCTCGCCAATCACGGATGCCGAGGCCCGCGACTTGCCGTACCTCCAGGCCGTCGTCAGAGAAGGCATCAGAATGTTTCCCCCGTCAACCGGTCTCAACTACAAGCAAGTGGCAAAGGGCGGGGCAGAGGTGTGCGGCTACTACCTGCCCGAGGGAACGCAGCTGGGTATCAACATACAGAGGTTGATGAGGTCCAAGGAGGCGTTCGGCGCTGACGCAGACGTCTTCAGGCCCGAACGCTGGCTGGAAGCTGCCGTCGATGAGGAACGCTTCAAGGAAATGAGCGCGGTGGTAGAACTTGCGTTCGGGCATGGCCGGTTCCAGTGTCTCGGAAAACAGATTGCTTACATGGAGCTGAACAAGATCTTCGTTGAGGTAAGTTACCCTGAGTATGCTCAAGAAATGGAAGGCCAGATCAACTGAATGCCTTGCAGCTACTCCGAAGATTTGATTTCGCCATCGTGACGCCACAAGAACCGCTAAAGCTTTTCGATGCCGCTTTCTGGGTAACGACGGATTTCTGGTTGCGAGTTACCCGCAGGGCCGATGTCTCTGCATAAGTAGAGCAGTTATCTATTAATACTTTAGAAGTATAATATAAAGAGAAATAAGTAAAGATCTAAAGAGAATAACTTTTTTTCTAAAGCCTGGATTTATTTATTAATAGTAAGTTAATAACTAATGTTCATAATATAAACCCAGCATTACTATTAATTGTGGCCAGGTGATTGAGCATGGACTTTGAGGAGCGTCAAAGCAAAACCAAAAATGTACACGACTTCAATCGCTGACGGGAATTGAGCCCGACGTGGGGGTCGAACCCACAACCTTGAGATTAAGAGTCTCACGCTCTACCGATTGAGCTAGCCGGGCAGATGAGAACATCTGCCTTGATTGTTGCTGGAGACGGCGTTGGGAACCCTTAAGGAGGGCTCGGGCTGTCCGCGAAAACTTTTCACGCTGCTGTGGGTCATGGCTGACGGCCCCATCTTATAACAGCTCCGTGGATGTTCGGCGTTCCGAGTGGGTCTGTTCGGACCCGTGTTGTCTACCAGGACGGACGGACATAGGGTCCCTCGGGTGGCCGGAACATAGTGCGGCCTTTTTTGGTGACGGGCGGACCCGATGAGGTGTACCGAAGTGCCCGGGGCTGGCTTTCTCTTGTTCGTGCGGCATATGGCGTGCGGGGTTACGTTGCGTCTCAATCCTCATCCACCGTGAGCATATGTACCTACCGGAAACCCTTGCTCAGCATTCAGTTGTCTGGTCCCGTCTTGTTCAGGGAGCCAACTGATGCTTGCGTGCGGTCTTTCGAACAACCCCTTCAGTAATGGCCAGCTAATGTGTTTGTTCCAACGGATCCCGACGGACGAGCAGAACTTCGCTGTTACTTGTCAGACCTGCGTAGTAGAGTAGCCTTTTCGGGTTGGGGATTCAAGCTCGGTATGGCGCTGATGAGCTGCTCAGACTGGTTAGCTTAACATGGCAACCTCGTCTCGAACCAGGACCGGGTGTGTTTTGGGGTGAATTTGAATCGAAAGACTGAGTAACGGATTGCGTCGGCGTGCCAAGTATTTCGACATTTCCCAAGCAGTCGAGGTTTTCTCCCCGGGAAGTCGTCATTCTGCGTTAGGACCAAGCGATGTGGGAGTGAAATTCGAGGTCAATAGCCAACGGAATCCAAAAACTCGTCGCGGCTTGGTCTTACAGAGCACCCCGTGCCCGGAAGCGGGGGAGGGGTAGCTTCCACGTCAACATACGCACTTCTCTCCGCATGTTCGTTCCCCCCGCCCCTGAGTGTTGGAGTCCGGTTATTGCGACTGTAGACTTTTCCTTCAAGCAGCCACCACCCCACCCCAATTTCAGCATGCATAGGATCCCCCCATTTTTTCGCCAAATTTGGCTGGGGCGCAATGTAAGCCCCAATTCTTCGCGGCTTTGGCTACTTCAGTGTCATTTATTATCATTATATCTTATAATCTCGCGCATAGTGTTTTCTTTATTAATATGGTACTTAATACACCACTACTAAATAACCTTCTTACAGAGAGATAGGATACATACAAGGAGGCCCATAACACTATATAGAGCTGGGCTTATAAAGAGCACTTTACTATTATTAAGTACTACTCCGCGAATAAATGCTCGAAAACTAGTAAATACTACTATATTAAATTGCACTGTGACTATAATAGTAACTTCTAAATACCCTCATTTTCAAGTAATAACAATGAGACTACCTTACTAAAATAGTACCCTACGTGGCATTGCGCCAAACACTTGGCCCTAGCTAAATTTAGTGAAAAAAGGGGGGGATCCCATGTATGCCGAAATTACACTTAGACTTACGCCTCAAAGGGTGGTGGGACTACAGTCGCAATACCAAAAGTCTACAGTCACAATAACCAGACTCTGAGTGTTGAGTGCCATCAGCTAATTAGCTTATCCGCGATAACTGAAGCTACCCCGCCATCTTTGCTTGGCAGATAGCGTCGCCTAGCACAAACAATGGAAGGCAGGTCAATCATCCACCTTGAACAATCAAGCTGGCCGGCTTTTCCCTTCCATGCCATCTTACCGCGATCATCTCCGTCGTGTCTCTGGGCAGCACGGAAAATCTTGGAGCCATCTAGAGCAGGATGACGACGATCGCATGGGCTGTTGATGCCGGGGAGCAGCGCAGATGGGTCAGCGGCGGATCCGTTCGCCCAGCGATTGCGGATGACGTCGTGCGATGGCATCACCGGGCTTACCGATTCTCGGTCGCACACTTCCCTACAGCCCCGATACCCAATTGAAAGTGCTGTCCAATCTTTGTGAAGCTGTATTAAGAGCCATGTATGTCGGTGGAGGCAGGCGTACTGTCCGGGTGCACGTCAGTGGCTTTAAAGCCGGCTAGGGCTCTCTGCGCCCACGAGATACCGGCTCGTTGATGGGCTTTGTATTCCCGCCTCGAGCATCGAGTTGTCGCGGTAACAGAATGCGCAATCAACTCATGTTCGCCCTGGCCTTCACGGCCTTCGCCTCGGCATGCCAGCGAGACTTCCTCGTGAGCCCTAGGCATACACACCGCAAGCCCCTCACCAAGCGTGCAGACGACCAGTGGCCCCCGGTGCTCTCTGAAGAGGAGACCATACTCGTAAACTCCTTCGACAACGTCACCATGGACGGATGGTCCGACTACTACGGCCACCAGGTCAAGCTTGCAGGTCTCGGTAAGGACGCTGCACAGTGGACGGCGGATCGATGGACCGAGAACGGCTTCGACGCGAAACTCGTCGAGTATCACGTCTACTTGAGCTATCCGGTTCACGCGTCGCTCCAGGTAACCTATGCGAATGGCTCGACGGAGAATGTCAAATTGGATGAGGATGTCCTCGAGGAGGACGACGTGACCGGTCGGGAAGACAACCAGCCTACGTTCCACGGGTACTCGGCTTCGGGTAATGTGACGGGGGAGTACGTTTATGTCGGGTGAGTTTCCTCGTCTGACACCTTGGGGTCCCTGTTGACGATGCAAAGGCGAGGCTCCCAACTCGATTTCGAACGCCTGGTCGAGCTTGGTGTCGAACTTCAGGGCAAGATTGCTTTGGCCAGATATGGAGGGCTGTTCCGGGGCCTGAAGGTCAAGAATGCGCAGGATCACGGCATGATTGGGGCAATCATCTTTACCGACCCAGGTGACGATGGTAACTACACCGTGGCCAACGGCTACGAGTCGTATCCCAGTAGGTTCTGTCGTAACACCAGAGCATATTCGGAGTGATTTTGACGAATGCCCCCGCAGACGGCCCAGCCAGAAACCCAAGTTCGGTCCAGAAGGGTTCCGTCCTCTTACTTTCCACCAACCCCGGCGACCCAACCACTCCAGGATATGCCTCACACGAAGGTGTTGATCGGGCAGCAGTGGACCACGTGACCCCGAAGATTCCCTCCATTCCCATCTCATACGCGTCTGCCGAGCCTCTGTTGCAGGCTCTCAACGGCTTTGGGCCGACCGCCGACGAGGTCAACCGCACCATCTGGGCCGGTGGTCTCGATGCCGACTACAGCGTTGGACCAGCCCCTGGTGTGACCTTGCACCTGGATAACCTCAACGAAGGCAAGATCACGCCCATCTGGAACGTGATTGGCCATGTCAACGGGACCAATGCCGATGAGACAATCGTCATAGGAAACCACCGCGACACGTGGATGATCGGTGGCAACGGAGACCCAAACTCCGGCTCTGCCATCATGGTAGAGTTTACTAAGGCCGTCGCCGTGCTTCGCTCCAAGGGCTGGGTTCCCAGGAGGAACATGTAAGGCCACATTCCTGACAGCATCAGTTCGTAGTAGATGAGTGCTAACTTTTATCTAGCGTAGTTGCATCCTGGGACGCTGAGGAGTACGGTCTTATTGGCAGTACAGAATGGGTTGAAGATAACATCGATTGGCTGACCGAGACCGCTGTGGCGTACCTCAACGTCGACGTGGGGGTCTCTGGGCCAAGGCCGAACCTCGCGACGACCCCCGAGCTCCACACACTTGCAACCGACACGTTCAAGAAGATTGTCTACCCAAACTTTGGTGGTTTCAACATCAGCCTTTACGACGCCTGGGAGGAAGTCTCGGGTGGCCTTGTGGGGTCCCTCGGCAGCGGAAGCGATTACGCGGCTTTCCTCCACAAGGGCATCAGCTCGTTGGATGTCGGCTCCGACAACGGTGCGAGCGACCCCGTCTGGCACTACCATTCGAACTACGACACGTACCATTGGATGGCCAACTTCGGCGATCCGGGCTTCCATCAGCATGCCGCGATTGGCCAGTACCTAGCTTTGGTTGCCTTTCACCTTGCCAACGATGAGATCCTGCCGATTGACCTGCCAAACTATGCCAGGGAGCTGCGGTCCTACTACGAAGATCTCTCAGAGTACATCCAGTCGGAAGGCCAGGAACTGGATCTCTCCGAACTGTCAGATGCCATCGACGAGTTCACCACCCGTGCGGACGAGGTGAAAGCCTTGGAACAGCTTGCCGTCACCACAGATGACAAGGACCTCATCGCCGTCGTGAACCACAAGTACCGCGATTTCCAGCGGGGTTTCGTCAGCCAGGGCGGCTTGCCAAACCGTGAATTCTATAAGCACGTGGTCACCGCCCCTGGGCTGGACACGGGTAAGCTATCTCAGTTCTCTCCGCAAGACACCTGAACTAAACAGCTCGATGCAGGCTACACCGCCGTTTTATTTCCAGGAATCACGGAGGGTGTTCAATATGGCGGTGGTAATCTGACTGCTGCTGAGGAGTGGGTTTCCAAGACAGCCCGCGCCATCCTCCGGGCTTCTGAAATCATCAAGACGTAATTCCCTGAGCGCAGCCACGGACCAATGGTTGAACGCCAAAAATCGGTTGTGTTACCGAGTGCACGTAGTAACCAATAGGACAAAATCCTAAAAAGAAAAGTGAAAATAATAATAATAATTCACGGTACTCTTCTAAAAAAAAAAGAAGTCTGGCTGGTTCATCGCCCAAAGCACACTGTCCATTGGTGCTATCGATGGTTCAGCCGGCCTGCCGGGCCCGACCGCTCCGGAAGCCCCACTACTGCGGCAGGCGTCGTCCGGAACCGGCCGGGAACTGACTGACCGGTGTCGCGCCCCGAGGCAAATAGGAGGGCAGGAACTAGTTTCCATCAGCCATGAACATCGTCAACTTCATTGGCGTTAGAGCTGCTGCCGTCGTCCTCTTTCGATAAATAATGCTACACTGATGGTTCACGGGAGACAATCTCATAATTTTCGTTTCATTCAATGCTCTAAACCTCAGGATTCTCCTGTTGCGATGACCGCCCGCATCATTATGGCCTGCGCTTGCGCCACTGCAGTTGTGGTTCCACCCTCGCGACGTCTCCTAACCTGATTTCTCCAAGACGGCAAAGAAAAAAATATGAAGAAAAAAACGGCATGCCGTGGAGCAAGGCCCAATACACTCCACATTGGACGCCGGTGGCATTCATGGCCGACTAACAGGACGCCGCTTCTCAATATTGAGAACGGTGTCGATAAAGCTGCGCTGCAGCGTGCTCTTCTTCCTCGCAGCAAGCAGCTGCGATGTCTTCAGGATGTTCTTGATCTGGCGACCGTTGAGCTGCAGCGTGGCCAGGTCGTCCAGATCCGCCTCCGTGACCTCGCTCTTGAGCGTCGCGCCCTGGAGGAAGTTGCGCCACACCTGGCGACGAGAATCGGCGGTCAGGTCGGGATACTCCAGCGACACGTGGATGCGCGACTGGAAGGCCGCGTCGATGTTGTCGACCCGGTTCGTGGTCATGAAGAGGATGCCCTCGTAGTACTCCAGCGTGCGCAGGAAGATGGAGACGACCTTGTTCCTCTCGAGGTCGTGCGTCGACCGCGCCTCGAGGAAGACGTCGCACTCGTCCAGCAGCAATATGGCGTTCCACCGTGCGACGAGCTCCAGGATGCGCGAGAGGCCTCTCTCGACCTCCCAAGAGTGCGAACCCAGGTCGCCGGAGCTGAGGGTGTGGAGGGGGACCTTGAGGTTCTCGGCGACGGCCTCCGCGGTCAGAGTCTTGCCCACGCCGGGGGGGCCGGAGAGCAGGCAGATGATGCCCTTGCCCTTGCCCGAGATGACGTCGTCGAAGGCGGAACCATCGAGCTGGGACTCGGAGAAGGCGAGGATCAGCTCCTTCTGGTCCTCGGGGAGGACGAGCTTGTCGAAGGCGTTCGTGTTCCAGGTTATCTCCTCGACGGTCTCGACGAAGAAGTCAAGCCACTTCTTCAGCTTCAGGGAGTAGCCGCTCGTGCGTGAGCGAGCCAACATCTGGTGGTAAGGCGTCAACTTCAGGTTGCCGTCTTTGCCGAGACCGTGAGTACGCTTCCATGCCGTGAGGGCCTCGACGTCTTTGGCTTCCCAATCGCCAAGATAACGAGGATAGTAGGGGCTGTATCGGTTGAAGGAGCCGATGTCCACCACGATGCGGCCGTCGACGTGGATGGGGACCTCGTTACCCTCGCGATCCCAGTTGATGGCCGCGCCGGAATACTGCTTGTAGTGGTGGCCCGAGAGTTCCTCGAAGATCTGGCCGCGGCGGATCAGAGCCTCGCGGACCTTGTCCTTCTCCGCGTGGAAGGCCCAGGGGTAGGCCTTTAGACCGGTGATCTTCTTCGTCCCGAGGAACTCGGGGATCTTGATGCTTTCGCCACACCGACCAAACGTCTTCCCGCCGTAGTCGACGCAGTCGACGGACAACTCGAGGTGCTTGGCGCATTGGGTTATCTTGTACTCGGTCTCCTCGAGCTCAAAGGCGGACAGAGGGCCCTTGTGGGCGGAGAGAACGACGGCGCCGGGCTGGAAGATCATCCAGAGATGTTCGAACGTGATGACTCCCTTGGCGACGTAGTCCTCGAACACCTTGATGGCATCTCCGATCTCGTACTGTAGTATGTCTTGCAGGATCTTGAGGTGCTCCTCCGTCTTCTCGTCGAGGCCAGGCTTCTGCATGTATCGGCACAGGTCGGTCCAGCGGTGCACGAACGGATGGAAGGGAGCGTCGAACTCAAGACGCTCGAGCTCACAAGCGACGCCGGTGTAGCCCTCGAGGATCTCGCCGAGGGCCGTCTTGAGCCAGGGAGACTGGATGACGATGGAATGGGCCTCGAGCTTCTTCCGGCTGTCCTTGGACTTGATATTGCGGACGACTACAGCGTATTGGGCGGTCTCCTCGTTCTCGGCAGCCTCGTGGACGTCTTCGGGATACTTGTCGACCCATGTCCAATTGCCGTCGTTGTCCTTGGCGCTTGCGTAGATGTTCTTGGTGGAGCTGATTGAGCCGGTGGAAGCGAGAGGCTCTTTGGGCTCGTCGTCTTCTGTAGCTTCCCCTCCGGCGTCGCTTGTGGAAGCATCGTCGTCGGTTTTGGTGTCGTCGCTGTTTGTTGTATGATCATTTGTCTCCTTGGCATCTGTCGCGCCCTTGGTCTCCTTGCTGGTCTCCTTGTTGGTCTCCTCGTTGGTCTCCTCGTTGGTCTCCTTGTTGGTCTCCTTGTTGGTCTCCTTGTTGGTCTCCTTGTTGGTCTTGGTGTCATCCGCCGTGGTGAGGCCCAAGGCCTTTGCGATTGTGCTGACGGGAGCCATTGTGTCTGATACGGACAAGAAAAAGAAGATGATGTAGGTGTTGCTACCTCGGAAGGTTATGAATTTCTCAATCCAGGCGGAGGAGCATGTTCATATATATCCCTTCTCCACGTCCGATGAGAGTCGAAAAGCGCGGGTGGAAAAACGGCATGTCAACTGCGTCGGCACGGCGAAGCCTCAACCTGCATCGACTGCTGCCTTGATAAGACTCGGTGGCTCTCATGCGCAGTGACACACCCAAGGTATCCGGTAGCGAGACACGATCTTGGCTGGTCCTCAACATCAAGAAATGGCCTTGACCGAGGGCCGCTGCTGCCTGTGTGGAGCGCACTGCACCACCAGGGTTTATTGGACTGAAAGACCAACAAAATCCACGTGGCAAGCACTGAAACGCTCGGCATGCCGGGATCGCGCAAGGCAGAAGAGCCGTTGAGGCCCAAAACCTGCTGTCAGCATCTAGGCGCCAGCCTTCACCGCGTTGCTCATCCGCCGATCTTTGGCGGAGCATCGTCTTATCTGGATCTCAAGACCAAGTCTTGATGGAAACGAATGTCTCACCCGTTCAGAAAAGCTCGTGTTTGACGTTGGCTGCTGAACGGGAGTGAGATCCTCCGCTTCAATTGAGGCCCTCGTGTGAAGGATTCGCCAAGTCGTTGTTTGCCGCTGCAGGCAGCGGACCTCAGCCCCCAATAATTCCCCAATAATTCCTCGGTCTTGGTTGGACTCGAGCGCTCGATCCGCTGCATGAGGAGTCGACTTTGCTGTGGTCACGACAGCCCGGAAAACGCGTCGAGAATAGTGGGAATGATTGCCTGTTGACGTTGATAATGGCCGTGGCAGCATAAGACACGTGAAGCGCAATGCTTCGCCTCGTCCTCACCACATACGGAACACTCAAGCAGCTGCCTCATTCACATTCATTAAATCCATTGCGTTACCTGCAGAATTTGACAGTGTGCCGCGTTGGAAGCAGTCTTCAGCAGCCTACTTCTCGGCGTCGGTGGGCAGGTAAGTATCCAGGGGCGGTGAATGTGTCAACGAGGGGTTGGTCCTGGTAGATGCGGTAGCTGAACATGCAACCGTGGTCGCCGTTGTTATCAACGCACCATTGCACCCAGCCAGTGCAGCTGGACGGGATGGTCAAGTAGCTATGACCATAAACAACATCAAGAAGCCCGGGAACGGCGAGGGCGGCGTAATACTGCGTCTTGCAAAGGCGCTGGCGAAGATGCTTTGACTACTCCTTATAAGTTGGCTTAGAAGATGACGGATGTCAGAGGCTTGACGGTTGTTCATTGTCGCATGGCTAAGTAGACCAGGAGGAAGTCCTCCTTTACTTATATGAATTCGGTACCTTGCCATCGCTGTGGCATCGTCAACTTTTGTGATGCCATGATGCCACCAAACCAGACCATGCAGAAGCACCCCTCCCCGGACCCTGTTCACACATCGCCGAAGCACCCCCACCCGAGACGGCCCTAGCCGCACGTGTTCTCCAGGACCTCAACTCGACCTGGCAGTCCAGGGCGTCTCTAAATGACATGCAGGTGATGGCGGGGTAGGGAGTTCTGTTAGTTTCGGCTGTTACCTATCTCCAACCGTAAACCAGCGCGGGGTGAGAAGGACTGTTGTGTGGCCACATACCCCTCCATCACCTATTTCCCGAGCCTTGAATCTCTCGATGTCTCTTTCTGCCAATATACACCTTGGCCTGCTCCTGTAAGCTTATGCATCAATGGCACCTTGAATATGCCAAGGCGGAGTTTGGTGAAGTTGAGGGAGGTGAGGTGGTAGGCTGCCCTGATGATCAGAGGAGCTGTCGAACTACTTGGGAGTTCTTGAGTGTGGGTGGTTTATACTCTTGAGGAAAAGAAGTGAAGATGCTCAACTGGAGTGGAGGTTTGAAGATCTCAGTTTATAAGAGGGCGATGCCTCCCATGCACTGCCGAGGAATATCTATTCTCCCCACGTTAGTCGAATTGGGATATGATTCTTCGGAATATAGATTCGTCGGGCTGAAATTCTTTTTAGGAGTCTCTCATTGTGTTTTAGGTATGATCAGGGTCGTCGAACACCTCTGGCATATGATCACCTTCATTGGTTTAGCCTAGTTAGTTAGCCTTACAAATGGTTTCCATAACTCTCTTTCTGCCCTCCAAAGTGGGGTATGTTACTGCCCGTCAGTTCCTTGAAAATGAACGTGGTGAGCTCCCAGGCACCTTTCACCATCACCTGGAGGCTGGACGGTATGGGAAAGCCGTCCCTGGGATGTGTTTTCGACTCAACCTAATGTGTATGTGAGGACCCTGGTCAAGCTGTCTCGTCTTTGCCGCCAGAGATGTGCATTCGTACCTGGACGGCTAACAATTCGGATTCGAGTATTACTTCAAACATCTCAGGCTCGCATCAATAGTTCATTCCTGGAGAAAGCCACATTCGTTTCATATACCCGTCATCGCCGACATCTGCACTAAGCCGATCCACGAGCAGGCACCAGAGGCTTTCAGATACCTCCACGCTCAAGACCAGCTACGCAAACCTCCATAATCATGCCTGTCATCCACGATACCCCTTTGCGGCATCTACTAACTACCCACAATGGCAATGACGACAGTGACGGCGGCTTTCGCATGCCCAGCGCCGTCGGGGCCATCATAACTGTGTATGTGCTTCTTCTCGTTGGTGGCGTTGACCTGTGCTGTTGCTGTTTCCGACGCAAGCGCAAGGGAAGCTCCGGTAGCGACAATGGAGACGGAAGCAACAGCTGCGGCAACAAAAAGTACGGCTTCGACTTGACTAAAAGTACCAATAATGCACGCCAATAAGACGGCGAAGAAGAACAGGAAGATCCATGAAGAACAACAAGAACTCTCAAAAGGAAGGAAACGCCGTCGCCAGGTCTTACGGCCAGGGAACGCATCCGGGAAATGACAGGTCGATGGGATACAGCGGAGGATCCAACGGGCCCTGATGGCCACGAGGATGAGGAGACTGTGGGAATGACGTCGCCTTACGCAACGAGGAGTTACGGGGTTTGCCATCAGTATGAGTGGCACATAGGTATGAGGAGCTATACTTGAACTGGTTGGTCAACCTCGATCATCATCCTTGTTTCGACATCCATTTTTCTTTTGCTAGAAGATTGATCTGCTCATTGGTCTGCTTACCCCTTTAACTAATGTGTGAACTGTTTATCAATGCACTTGGGATATTATAACATCAGTCATCGTCTTAGTCAGAGGTTTTGTGTGCTTGGTATCTGTACCTCGATATTTGCACTTGCTTGAATCCATACTAATGTTTCTTGCAATCACCGGCTGAGATTCAGAGCAAGTAAAGCTCGTGACTAAGGTAAGTCGAAACGATGAAACAAGAAAGGCTTGGAGGATGTTTCCTATATTACTAAACTAAACTATGAGTGCTTGTACGTGGCTAGCTGGCTCAAGCGACAATACTGGTACTTTTCCCACCCATCATTTTTTAATGAACCCTTGGAAAGGCGGCTTGTAGCCTCCGCTCTGGCCTCCGCCCTGTCCGCTGCTACTGCTTCCTCCGCCCGTGTTCCCGCCACTGCTGCTTCCGCCGCTGCTCTGACCGTGACCTCCCCAGCTCAGATAGCCACCGGGGTTCTGAGATCCATGTTAGCTGTATCGTCTCCCTGTGTTTGGCTTTTGTTTCTTACATTGGTCGGGTTTGACTTTTGCCACGACGGGTTGGTGGGGTCGTGGTAATAGATTGGGGTTTTCTTTCCGGAAGACATTGTGGAAGAAGATCGTGCGATTCGTTGAGGCGATGGACTGTTGGTTGTTTCTGATTGTTGTAACGTGAAGGTTGTGATTGTTGTGGTTGATAATTTTAGACCCGAGAGAGCTGGATCGAGTTCTTCTTATATAAGACCTACATATTC
Organism: Colletotrichum agaves; assembly: GCA_036785465.1. Taxonomy (NCBI): domain Eukaryota; kingdom Fungi; phylum Ascomycota; class Sordariomycetes; order Glomerellales; family Glomerellaceae; genus Colletotrichum; species Colletotrichum agaves. The sequence continues at coordinate 228,888 of JAXISO010000015.1, forward strand.
TAGTTGATCTAGTGACTTTGGTAGCTACGGAAATTACTTCGTTGGTGAATTATACGCATTCTGGTGGAATTCTGGCAACAACATATGGTGCCTGTGATTCACTCTCAAGGCTTAAGCTATTACTATTACTGAGTTTTAAGCGGTAACCACATCTTCCCTTACCCTTTAGGAATTCGCTATAAAAGTTCCATCATGGCTTAAAATCATGAGGTGGCTGGCTAGAAACAGTGTGATGATACCTTCAAGTCAAGAAGAGGTTGCACTTCAACAAGATGGCCAACATCCTCATCGTTTACAGAAACGTCAACAAGTATTGATAGTACTATTGAAGAATATATCTGCATACCCTTGAAGAATTTTAAGCCTTAGCGTTACGTCATAAAGAATTAATTGTTACTCGTAAAGCCAGCATGAAACTTGTGTTGGAAAACACAGCGTCGGCACACTGCTGTTGATGATGCAAATCCAACACAATATAATCAAGAGACCATAGCCTTCATACTTTCCCCTGTAATTTTATGCCATGCTACAGAACTTTCCTGCAATCTTTTGTAAAAGTGCTGTTGGGCCAGAGATTGCCCTTTGGGTAGGTTGCCAGGACTATCACCTTCCACGGGCGTCAATGTCTGAAAGATGCGAGCATTCACAGGCGGAAGATGGCGTAGCCACATTGAATTATCAATCAATTTCTATCAACACAACATGACTACATCTGGTCGGAACCAATATACATAGTCTGAGTAGTCATAGACTTTCGGCATCGAATCTGATAGCCCTCCTGATGCGGTCGTTCAAACTCTAGTGAAGCTTTGCGTGTTCGTAATACCTGTTGGGAGAAAATACCCCTTGACTCTACGCTCCCGTGTTGTAGTAAATTGCCATATCCTTGATGCGAAAGTTTGCTGTCTCGGCAGGCGGGCCGGCACTCCAGCCCTTGTCTCCATTGCTCCAGTTGTTCAGGACCCAGGGTCCGGGCGTGGTCGGCACATCGGAAGTAGTGCTCCAGACCTGAACGCCGTCGATGAACCAGCGAACCAGACCCGGGGTCCAGTCGATGCGGTACTCGTGCTCGGCGGAGGTGGCATCGGAGGGCGGGGCCACGGTAGTAGAGGTCTTTTGACCGTTCAGGTCGGCGTCTTGGTTGGTGAGCCACACCCTACGAGTGCCCGGGTTGCTGAGAGACGCTGGGTCCGAGAGCCACTCAATATCTATCTCCTGAGTCCCGTTGTGGTAGTAGAAGATGCCTGGTGGTTTTGTTAAGAACTACACGCTCAGACAGAAAGGCGAGGGCACCTTACCATTGCAGACGCCGATGGGCTCGCTGAAAATGGCTACCGTGCGAGCGGAGGCGTATTTGATGTTCTCAACCACGGTGGTGACCTCTCCGCCAAGGTACGGTTGAGAAGTCTGACCGCCTGGGACAAGAAGATTGAGATAGCCGCCCGAGACTACGGCGTTGTCGGCCGAGTAGGCGTAGGTGCTGTCAATGGGCCAGGTGCTCCTGTACAGTCCGTCAGGTAGGTCGGTGCCGGTTCCGAAGTCGAAAAGAAGTCTGTTGTCGAAGGAGTACTGTCCATCAACGATGTACTTTCCACCACTCACCGTGGGTGTGGGTGAGCGGACCAGGGCGGAAACCTGGCTCGCTGCGGCGAGTACAGTTGCAAGGAGAGCAGAGTGCATGATGAGATCACAGACGAAATCGGCGAACCGTATCTTGTAAAGCAGCCTGGGAGGGAGAGACTTTGTCGCATAAAGGCCGTCCTGAACATGAGGAACCCATTGCTACTTATACCTCTCGACGAAGAGTTCCAGTTCTCGTCAGACTCTGCCAAGTCCTCGAAGGAACAACTGATGATTGATGTCTGGCCTGATGGGCGACATGATGCCATTCTCATTGAGTAAGGCAATGTAACCCTCTGCTTATACGAAAGAGCCTAGATCCACCATCGATAGCCTCGTCGGGCAAGGTGTCGAAACTCCCTTGCATCGTCCACCTAGACGCAGGGCAAGAATGCGAGGGAACCAATCAGAACTCTCTGCTCGATCCCATCGGCTGGTTCTCTCGTGGGTAATCAGGCAGCATCTTCAGCTCCCCAGACGTTCAGCGGCATTTTTCAACGGGCGTGCCGGCGGTTTGCAGCCGAACCAACCGATTTGGGCTGATGATTGCTGCCGAGGTGCTTTACCCTGGAGTAATATAGTGTCTTCATGCGGCCACGAGGCCATAAACTTTGTTGGAGGGTTCACTCGTTTCGGTTCGTGCCGCATGGTTTGCAGGAGAAGGATCGCCAAGGATTTTGCCCCCGTCCAAGTCGGGAAGGTCAGGCCGCTCCTCGTTTAGGCAATTGTGGGCTTCTCCGCTTATAAGACATGAAATCCCCATAAGTCTGGGCGTCTTACGTTGGGGGCGGTAATTCCATGCCATTCCTCTCACGATATTGAGCTTTTGGTGTCTTAAATGCCGCGGACGCTATAACGCCTTGACATTTTCGACACCTCGTTCTAAGCTACATGTGTCTAAGAATTCGTAAACTCACTCTTGGCGGTAACCTTGCTACTCCCGTTTCTGTGTAGTTCAGTCCTTTCACAGGGAGAAATATTCGCTCGTCGATGGTTGGACGATGATGCCAGAAAGCCATTTCGATTTGGCTCCAATTGTTATGAACGACAGACACCCTCGATCGGCTTGCCAAGGTGGCCTGAACTTGGTTTCTTAAGAGACACACTATACATAGCTCCCTTACAGTCTTGTCATCAATAATCTCTAGACAGAGATTGCCGCGGGTGAATGACGACTCTTCTGTGTTCTACGTGTTGCGCGTTATTCGTCTCTTCGGTTTCAATCAGCCAACGAAGTTGGGCAAATAGGAATTCTACCCTGCGATTCGGATTTGCGATGCAGGGATATGATTCTTCAGCTTGGTTGCAAAGAGGAACGTTGCTATGGACAGGAGTGTGATAGGACGGAAGGGTGGTCAGTGGTCACGCTGCTTACAAGTTGCAATCATACGAGGCAACGGCCATCCCAACCGAACCTAGCTCTTATGTCAGTCAGAAGAAAACAACCCACCGCAGATGAAAGACAAACCAATCATTGCATGGTGAACATGCCCTCGGTTGGCTTCAATCCCTCAATTTCAGCGAGTCGTGCTGCCCTACAGACGCAAAAGCGTGTGGTCAGGAATGAGTAGATCGCGAACTCATATTCCACTGCAAGGACACCGGGATTACGACAACGGAACAAACACGAGTTGCAGCTGTACCGCAAGCACTGAATCGTGCTTTGTGGACATACGTCCTCATGGCGTGCCAGTATCATTTGCAATGTGTGCACGCAGGGTGACGTACTTTCTTCATCTTCAATGAGCTTCTATGAACTACCACTCGTGTGCTATCATACTGAGTGACCAAAATAGACACCACCAACAGAGACCAACTTCTCCTCCTATTTATTTTTCTTAGTACATACTATTAGTGCGGGCCACCTACCCACACTAATTTTACTAACAACCCCCTAAAACCTAAATCTTATAATCTCCCTACCTATACTATACTAGCTTCTACTAGTAGTGCACTAGTATAGGTTTTTATACTATTTTTTTCCCTATTTTTTCTCTTACTAATATAATACTAGCTCAGGCTCCTAACTACTTATATAAAGTATAATATAATTATTTATTAAGAGTTACCTATAAAGAAATAAAAAGTATAATATATACTTATTATAAATAGAATAAAGAGAATTATAATTAGCTAGAAAATATTAATTTCTAAGTAGGGGAACCCTAAAATCCCTAATATTATTATTATATTAATTTATAATATAATTATAAAAAATTCTATACTAAATAAAATTATAAATTTCTATAATTAATATTATTAAATTAGTATAATTATTATTATAGTACTTAATATTATTATTATTTAACTCTAAAAAAATAAATAAAATATAAATATTATTTAATATTATATAAGTATTTTTAAATTTATACTTATAATACTTATTACTAATTAATATACTTTAAATTATTAGGTTATAATTAAATATATTTCCCCTAAAGAGATAAATATTAATTACTCTTATTCCCCTTCCTATAAGAATAAGAATATTTTTACTATTTAACCTAGAATTAAAATTACCTAAACCCCTATTAATAAATAAACTATTTCTTATATTAATACTCTTACTAAGTAAACTAATTAACTCTATTAGAACCTAACTAAAACCTAATTTAACTAATCCCACTAATTTTAAGTAATACCTTTAAAATCTTAAGTTTATTAAAGTAATTTATAAGAGAGAACTTAAGTATATACTAAGTATAAAGACTAATATATTTTTTTCTAGTACCCTAAAGAGTATTAATACTAAGAACTTACTATTATAGAATTCTATTAAACTCTTATTAAAATAAATAAAATTTATAAATAAATTATTAAGGTAATTAATAAGGTTTTATTTAATTTTATAATTAAAGTAACCTCTAATAAAAATAAATTAGCCCTATTTAATTACTATATTAAACTATTTAAATTTATATATATAATTAATATTAAGGGATCCTAGGTATAGTATATATATACTCTCTAATATATTCCCTCTACTATTATTAATAAATATACTAGTAATAATAAATAAATTCTACTAAAAATATTTAATATTATTAAGAATAAGGTTATTACTACTATATATAATTACTACCCTATTTAATACTATATTACCTAGAGAACTTAAAAAACTAATACTTAAAATTAATTAATATTCTTCCTAGAGAATATTCCCCCCTTTAGAATTTATAATAATACTTTTATATAATAACTTAAAAAGAAACTATAGGATTCACTATACTAGCTAGTTCCAATACTTCAGTAGTAGAAATAATAGGTCTACTATAGATGAAGTAAAAGTGGGTTTTAATTAAGGTAAGTTATCTAGAGAGGGAGGCCTCAAAGGAAGGAATAATATCCAGTTAAGGAGGGTCACGTGTAGTCATATATAGATCACATAATTGCCTGCGTGACTGCTAGAGTATTCACTCCAAAGCCTCGGATCCATATAGGATCTAGCAATATAAGTGAATATCCTAATACTAGTAGTTTTTCTCTTATACTAGGATTCACCTAATATACTCTTCTAAATATATAAATTAAATAGTTTTATAATAATTATAAATATACTCTAATAGTACAAAATATACTCTCTCTACTCTCTACTCCTCACTTATCTAAGTAACCTATCCTTCTATATATATTGTGATCCCATTTATATTAATAAGGTGGTAGAGAGCTCTATTTAGTGAGGCCTTTATAAAGGTATTAGTAGGGTTATCTTTACTATTAACCTAGTAAACTTTAGTGAGCTCTTATTATTTATATAACTAGTAGAGAATTATAATATTAATTATTAGTTACTTCTCTTTTATAGTACTAAATTTAATAAGGTATTTATATAGTAAGTATAAATTAGTATATATTATAATAGGTATTATATTAGGGATTTATAACTTAGTAATAATTTTTTAAAGGGTTAATATAATAGTAAAGGCTAGGTTTATATTAGTAATTATAATATAAATCTTAGAGACTAATATATTATAAGTAACTTATTTATATTTAGTTAAGTTATAGTGAATAATATTATTATTAATTATAAATAATATATTATAGATTTTCTTATTAACTAGGATAATAATATAACTAAGTTATAATATTAGGTCCTAGTTATTAATAAATAATTTATTTATAAATATAAATAGTTTTATAGTAGGTAGTAATAGTATAGTAAATATAAGATTATACTTAAAATTATCCTTTAACTATAAAAGTCACTTATTAAGGGTGGTAATATTCTTATTAGAGGGGTCCTAATATTGCATAGTAGTTAATAAGTTAAAATAAATCTTAGGTTAGTAAATTGAGGTAATATAAGCACCTTAGGCTTATTATTTAATATATTACTACTTTTTAGCTATGGATTTAATATTAATAAGCTCTAACTTAGAGCCTTAGCTCTTTTAATAAAGAGTTATAAATTTATTTATTAATAATATAATAGTACTACTATTAAATATAATTAGGGTTTTATAGGTTAAAATTTCCTTTGGCTTAGTTATAAACTTAATTTTAGCTAGTTTCTTATTTTTAATAATTAAAAAGAGCTCTATTAATAGGCTAATAGTATTATTAGTTTATATATTAATAATAGTAAAATAGGGGCTTAATTTATTTATTAATAATAGGTATAGATTAAAGGAGGAACTCTTTATTTATAGTTTATCCCTATAATAAGTACTATATATTACTTACTAGTGGGTACTAGCCTTTATAATTCTATAGAGAGACTTTATAATCTTTATAATAGTACTAGGGGGGTATTAATTTTAAATTTAATTAGGAAAGTGGGTGTAAATATTTCTAGCTAGTAGGGTTTGGGACTATATATAGGCCTATATAATATCTTTAATCTAGATTTAATAATTTGGACTAAGGGATAAAGTAATTAATAGTAGTAAATATATACTATAGTATTAAATAATAGGAGATTAGGTTAAAATCCTATACTTTTTAGTATTATTAATACTATAAATAACTAAATAGGACTTCTTAAATAGAGTTATTATTTTATTCTTAACTTTATTAATTATTTAGAATTAAAAGAGTTAGCTGTACTACTTATTAGGGTTAAAAGTTTTAAATTTAAAGACTTCCTACTAGAGTAGGGTATTAATTTCTTTCTCTTGTGACTTCTTAAATAGTAGTCCTTCTATAGTAATTATCCTAGCCTTTTAAAGAATAAGGGAGAGAGTTAAATTTACTATTTCCTTAGTAGTTATAAAGATTATATAATTTACCTCTTACTTAAAAGTATTATTTAAGGGGATAGGGTTCTTATGGGGTCTATTATAGGGATATTAGGTAATAATATTGGGAGTAATTAGAGCTATAATTTCTAGGTTTAGTAGGGTGGGATTAGGGTCTTAGTTACTCTTATAATTATTATTAGGGTCTCTATACTAGGGTTTAACTATAGTAGAGGGAAAATCTTAGGGACCTTAGAGTAACTTAATAATAATAATTTTATTTATAATTACTATAAAGTAATAAGAGCCTTACTAGCTCCCTTTTTCATAGTAAATATATACCTAGAATTAAAGGGGGAGATTAATAACTTTATTAGTAATTAAGTTATTATAAGTAGTAAGAGTATTTATAACTTTGTATTTAGTAGTCTCTTTATATAAATTGTTTATTATAGAGTAAATAGCCTTAGTTCTAGTAGTAATATTAGGGGAGGGGGTAGGGTTATTACTAATCCGTGGGTAAGTACTAAAAATAAGTAGAGTTAATACTAATTTATTAAGTCTAGTAGTATTATTAATTACCTTAATAGCTATTTAGAGTATAAGGTTGGGCTTAATAGAAGGTAACTTTTACTAGATAATAGTATAGGCTTATTATAAAGGGCCGTGGTATTTCTCTATTTTACTGATTTAGTGGTGAGTTTTAATTGGGACTACTTTAATAATAATAGCTATAGATTTAGTACTCTTTTTAAAGGTTTTAGTAGTAAAGTTGAGGTTAGTATTAATAATAATTTAATTTAGAGAGCCTTAGTATATATAGATTTAGTAGAGGTAGAGAGTCTCTTATATTATCTTAGTTAAAATATTAGGGAGAAAATAAGTAGTATTAAAGTTAATTATTAAATTAATAATATATAGGGTTACTTTACTATTGAGATATATTATATTATAAATAATCTTATAATTAAAGAAATAATTATTCTTTAGTATAAATTTAAATTATTGGGGGCTTCCTATATTTAATTAGTAGTATTAATAAATCTTTATTAATTACTTAATTATTATAGTTTAAATAGAATAGCCTACTTACTAAAAGAGAATAACTAACTTAATAATAGAGGGATATTTAAAATAGTAGTATAATTAATAAAGCTTAATATTTATTAAATAGTTATTTTAGGTAAAAGTTTACTTATTATTAAGTAAAAATTAAGTATAGCTCTATTTATATATAATTAGGGTAATAATTCTACTTTAAAGTAGGTAATTTTAAAGGTTATTAAAATAAATTTCTAATTTATTTATATTTCTTAAATAAAGTAAAAATAGGGTATTAGAGGGAATTATATAAAAAATTATATCTCTAAAAATAATAGAAACTATAATAGTATTAAAGGAGTCTTTAAAAGGTTTATTTTTAAATTAAACTCTTATTTAATTAGTATTTAATTTATTAATTATAATAGAGAGATATAATTACTAAAGAGTAGTAACTTAATATTATTCTACTATAGAGACTTTAGTAGTTCCTAAATTTAATATAATTCCCTAAAAAACTTTTTTAGAGTATTATTTATTAAGGGTAAATAATTAAGTAGAATAGGGGTTTTTAGGTAAAATAAATTAAGTAAGTTAAAGTAGAGAGTCTTTAATTTTTATAGTTAAATTAATTTTTATAATTATATAGAAAATTATTTAATTTAATAGTATTATTATTAATTTATTATTATTAATTATAAATATAAAATTTATAAAATAAGTAGTAAAATTACCTAGGAGAGGGAATATAAATTTAAGTTAATTCTAGTAATAGTATTATAAGTACTATTAGACCTTATTATTAAAGTTAAATTTACTATTATTATTATTTATATTATTAATATTATTATTACTTTTATAATAAATAAGGAAAGTATTAAATTTATTTTTTATAGTATTTTAAGAGTACTTAGACTTAAATTTACTAAATTCTAATATTTTCTTAGCTTTAGAGTACTTTTATATTTAGTACTTTAATTTATTATAAATTTAGTACTTTCTTATATTATTATAGGAATTACTTCTATTTTTATATATTAAGTAGTATTAGTTTAATTAATTTTTATAGGGATAAAGTTAAAATTTATAATTACTACTTCTCCTAAAGTTCTAGTTATTATTATTTTAAAAATATTTATTTATATATATTTAGTTATATTTTTCCTAGTTATTATAATTAATAATAAATTAGAATAATTTATTATTTATTTATAAAATTATTTTAATAATAAATTAAAGGGAATTAAAAAGGCCTTAAATTATAGAGGGGGAATTATAGAGAGTAAATTTATACTCCTATATTCCTTAGTAAACTTTAATAACTTTATTTCTTAATAATAACTTATTATTAAATTTAGGACTAAGTATGGGCTTTAAAGTAATAAGAGTTTTAAATAATATTTTAAGAATTTTAAATTTAGACTTTTTAGGGTATTAATAGAGGAGATTAATAAATATAATATTTTATTATATTATTTTATTAATTAATTAAAATTCCTCTATTTTAAAATAACTTTTTATATTATTAACTATTTAATTAAAAATTAATAAAACTATTATTTTTATAATATTATAATAATATAAATCTTAAGTATTATTTTTTAATATAAGGGAGAAGACTTTAGTATATTAATTAGGGGTAATACTAACTTTAATATAATAATTCTTAAAAATAATAAGTTTTATATTTATAATATTTAATTTATTATTATTATACTTTATACTCTTATTAGTATAAAACTTAATAAGAATATTAAGTTAATAAGAAATAGGGGAGTCTAAGATAAATTATAAATAATAGGGTATAGAATATTATTCAATTAGAGGAGTAATTTAGGGTTTAAATATTATAAAAGGGTTTTAAATAGTATTTTAACTTATAGGGATATTTTAAGGAATAATAGTAATTAGAGGGAGAGTTTAAGGAATATAAGTAAGAGAAACTAGGGTTAATAAGAGTCTTATTACTCTTATAGAGAGGAATTAAAGTAGAAAAGTAGAATAAATAATAATATTAGGAATAATTATCTCTTCCTAATTAATAGGTTCTATTAGTCCTTAGTAGAATTTAATATTTTTATTTTTATAGGTTATTAATTTAGAAAAAGTACTTTTAATAATTTTAAAGTCTTTTTAAATTTATAAGTAATAATTAGGCTTAATAATAGTCTTAGTAAGGTTATTCTTAATTAGACCTTTATTATAATTAATAAAAATACCTTTATATAAGAGGAATTTAAAGAGCCTTAATTATAAGGCTATTTATATACTTAAAGGTATTTATATAATTCTTAAAAATATTCTTAAAATTAGACTATAATTATTTATTTTATAAGTTTTATTTAATAAATATATTAATATAATAAATAATAAAACTTATAATTTTAATAGAGTCTATTTTCTTATTATTAAAAGTATAAGGCTAATTATATATTAAGTAATTAATAAGGCCTTTAAACTTATTAGGAATAAGAATTAAGGATTTTTAATATACTAAGTTAATAAGAGTAATAAGAGTAATTAATATAATACTTAAAAGAATAATAAAAGAAGATAAATTATAAATAAATTAATATTAATATTATAAATATAAGTACTTTCCCTAGGTTATAATTATTAGGGGTTAATTTATTTAGTAAATAAATTATGAATACTAAATTTAAATATATTTACTTATTTTAGTTATTATTTTTCTTCCTAAAAGGGGGAATTTAGTTTTTCTAAAGAGGGAACTTAGTCTTTAACTCTAAAAAGGGGCTTCCTAAATAGGGAATTTTATAAGGAGGGAGATATTAAAAAAGAGTAGGAGATTTCTATAAGACTTATTTTTCCCTAGAAGGGCTTCCTAAAGAGGGAAAACTTAGTATTTTTAATTTAAAAAGGGGCTTCCTAAAAAGGGAATTTAATTTAGCTAACTAATTCCTAAATAGAATTAAAGAGTTCTTTTTAAAGAGGGGATTATTATAATTATTAATTAGGTTAAGGAAAAATAATAATAAATAATAAATAAAGAGATAAATTAATAAATAATTATTTAATTTAAGAGTTAATACTTATTATATATTCTAGTTAAATATTAATAAGAAGGAATAATAATAAGTAAATTAATAAAGTAATTTAAATAGTCTAAAGAACTTAATATATATTATTTTAACTTAGAAAAGTTAAATATTACTAATATAATTAATTAATAATTTTATTAGATTTTTATTTATTAATAGAAAATTATTTCCCTAAAAGTATTAATTTTTATTATAATAATAAATTAATTAATAAATTTATTAAATAATAATAAAATTATAAAAGAGAGAAATTTAAATTAGAAATAATAAGAGGGAGAAATCTAGAATTAGGAATTATAAAAGGGAGAGATTTAAAATAGAGGTTATTATAAAAAAGAGAGAGTTTTTAAAAGTATAAAAGAGAGAGGAATTTAATACTAAATAATATAAAATAATAATAAATTAAATAATTTAATATAATTAACTAAATTAATAAAAAAAAATTAAATAAGTTAAATTAATAAAAAAGAAACTAAATAAGTGAAATATAATTATTATTCTTCTTAAATATTTTAATAAATTAAAAGAAAATATATTATTATAAAATTATTACTTTATTATTATTATTTATAATATATTTAATATATTATATAAATAATATAAAAAAATAAATTATTATTAATAATAAGTAATTTTAATATATATTTAATATATTCTTTTATAAGACTTCCTTATAAAAGAGAAGAGAATTACTTATTTTTAAAATTAAATAAAATCTTAGTAAGTATAATAAAATAAATTACTTTATAATAAAATAAATTAAATAAAGTTAATTTATATTATTTTAAGTAATACTTTATAATAATTTAAAGAAGAAGGGAAATTTAATTAATAATTTATTATTATTTAAATAAGTTAATTATTATTTAAAAGTATTCTTTATTATTAATTATTTTAGAAGGAATAATTTATAAATAGGAAATAAGAGAAAAGAAGGAATAAAGAGAAGAGTATAGAATTTAGTAGGATTAATAAGGGATATTAAGAATTATTAAGAATTATTAAGGAAAAATAATAATTCTATTAAATTAAAAATAGAAAAATAATTTTTAAGATTATTATAAAATAATTAAAGAGGAGGAATAAATTATATACTTATAATTATTTAAAGAGTTAAAAGTATATAAAATAATAGGACTTTTATTAATACTAAAGAGAATTAAAAACTTTATTTAAGTAGGGCTAATAAAATTATTATAGGATAAACTAAAGTATAAGTACAGAAAGATAAGTAGGTAATAAAGTAGTAAAGCTTCCACATATATATAATAATATATTAGGTAGAGTATAGTATATAAGGATCATTTTAATAGTTTATTATATAATATTTAAATAGAGGAATTTATAAGAATAAGAAATATATATATTTATTAAAGTCTTACTTACTTACTTACTTAATTAGAAAGGTAGGAATATTTCTAACTTATTATACCTCTTATTATTACACTTAGACCTCTATAGAGCTCTATATTAGTCCATTACGGACTACCGAAGTGGGTCCGTGTGGGTCCGTGTGGGTCTAAGTGGATCCGGACCTCCGAAGTGGTCTGTGCACTGTGTTAGTGTACGCTTTGACGTATATTTCTATTATTAGATTATTATAGCTATATTTAGCAGTATTAGTATATAGTATCAAACTATATACTATTCAACTGCAAATTTTATAAGGAATTCAAATATTCAATCCATTTCTTCATATCATATAAGATCATAAAGATATGGGTAAATATAGAATATTTAAATTCTTTATATATAAATATAGTTATAAAAGAATATATATTAACCTTATTAGGTTATATTCTTATATAAAGTACTAATTATAAATTAAGGGATTTAAAACTTTACTTAGTTAAATATAATTTAATACTTTAGAGAGTAGGAAATAAAAGAGAAAACTAAATTATTACCTTATAAATTTATTATCTCTATTAATATAATATTTAATTATAGAGGGAGACTTAGAATTACTTTAAAATAAATATTATCTCTTTAATTTAGAAAATAATAAATCTTATTAATTTATAATTTATTATATTATAATATAATAATAAAGTTAATTACTAATTAATATAGGATTTATTATATTAATTAATTATAGTACTTTAATAATAAAAATAATAAGTCTACTATATTTAAAGTAATATAAAATTAATTTATTAAAGTAAGTTATTCAGAGAGGGAGACTTTAAAGGAAAGAGTAATATCTAATTAAGAAGGGTTATATATAATTATATATAAATTATATAACTACCTATGTGACCACTAGAGTATTTACTCTAAAGCCTTGGATCTATATAGAATCTAGTAATATAGGCGAATATCCTAATAAATATATTACTTATATTAGCTAGACTTAACTAAATTAAATATAAACCTATTTAATTAAATAAATTAAAATTTTAATATTTAACTATTATACTTATTATAAGAATAACTAATATAATAAAAATAAGCCCTATTAATACTATAATAATTATTAAAATAAGAATTACTTCTAGAATAGTTCCTGATAAGAAGAATAAAGAAATTATAATTCTAACTACTAGAGAAAAAATAACCACACTAATAATTATAGTAATAATTATTATTTCCAAAATAATTATTACCCCCATTATAATAATACTTAAAATAAATACTATCCTCATTATAAAGGTCCTTATAATAACTAATACTCTCTTTATAATATTCCTTATAATAATTACCACCCTTATTTTAAAAACTTATAAGAGAACTAATATCCTCATTATAAAGATTATTATAATAATTAATAACTATACTATAATAATACATAAAATAATAAACCTTATAATAAGAACTATTAAAATATTTCTAAATCTATTAAATATAATAACTATTCTCTATAAAAGTATTATAATAGAGATAATTATTATAATAATAAAGCCCTACTAATAATTAAAGTATATTATATAAATATAAAGTACTCTTAAAAATAGTACTTTATTCTCTTTTAATAAATATTACTTACCCTTACTTACTTATTTATTTAAATATAAATATATATTATCTATATTCTTTTATTTATTTAATTCTAACTCTATAACTTTAAACTCTATTAGTAATTACCAATTATAGAATATAATTTATTAAAAACTAACCCTATAAATATTAATAATTAACTAGAATCTTAAATTAAGAGTATTATTATAGAGAATAATAGAATTAATTTAGAAATAAAAAGAAAACATAGAAAAAACAAGTCTATATTACTACTAAAAACCTAATCTTCCTAGTCTCTATAAATTACTATAAAGAATACTTCCCTAAAAAGTATTATTCTATAAATAGAGAATAATAATAAAACTACTCTTATTATAATTAAAACTAATATAGAATAAATTAATTTAACCTTAAATAAAGTTATTACTTAATTAAATATTAAATATACTAACCCTTTTTCCTCCTATACTAATACTAAAATACACACTACTTATATTATAAATAGAACTCTATATAAATTCAACTTATACTCTTATCTCCATATAATTATTTATCCCCCTAAAAATCCACTATATATAACTTTCCTAAATATATACTTAGCTCTATTTTTTATTTAAAAGAATATCTTAAAAAAGTATTTCCTAAGTATAGAAATCCAGAATTATAAATTATTTAAACTTAGTAGAATTAATAAAAATAATTCTCTAATTAAGTCCCACACTATATTACCTATTATATTATAAGGGCTAAATAAATTTATACTCAAAATAAACTACCTTATTTATATTATTAACTAAGTCTCCTATAAGTTTATTTTAAGTAAATATTTCCTATTTAAAAACTCTCTTAATATATAATAAAGTAAATTAAAATAAAATAATTACCTAATTACTAATAAAATAACTAAATCCCTATTATATTAACAATACCTTAATACTTAATTAACTAACTAATAATATAATTATATATAAATTAAAATATAATAATTCCTCTAGAATATAATTTTAATATTTAAATTAAATATTATATACTACTAGTCTTAATAAATAGCTACTTAATTTACTTAATTCTATTTTCTAACCCATAGTAATTATCTCTTAAATTAATTATCCACAGAATTATAATAAATTAAGATTACTTATTACCCTTTATAAACTTTAGGAATATACCTATTTTAATTTATAAAATTTAATACTTAAATTCACTCTACTATATTAATATAATAAACTCTATTAATTTATTCCTCTCTAATACTTCTTTTATAATACCTCTTATAGAACTTTTAGGCCCTAAAAGTCTTAAGAATAATCCCAAAAATCCTAAATACTCTTATAACTACCCTTTCTATATACTATAATATAATAATATAAATTCACTAAATATAATAACTAATATATTAAATTACTAGGAATAAGACTATTAATAAAAAATATAAAAACTCCTTAATCTCTATTTTTACTTATTTTATAAAAGAGTTAGAAGATTTAAGAATAGAATTAAAATATTAATTCCCTTTAAAAGAATATAAATATCTTAAATTTACTATAATAACCCTATATATTATCCTATTATAATAGATAAGTAATAGATTCTATACTAAATCCTCTAATTAAAGAGGGAATTATTAAAAAAGTACTATTTAAAGAACCTTACTTAGTATTAATACTTATTTTTATTATTTAGTAGAATAATAAACCTTATATTATAATAAATCTATAAAAACTAAATATAAAATTACTAATAAATATATACTCTCTACTTAAATAAAATAATATTCTAATATTACTTTATAAAAGTACTATCCTTTTAATAATAAATATTACTAAAGGATTTTTTAACTAAGAAATTATATAAGAAGATTAATAAAAAATAACCTTTATATCTCCACACTATAAATATAAATACTTTATAATTAGTACTATAGGCCTAAGTGTATTACCCACCTTCTTTTAATATTAAATAGAAGCCCTCCTAGGCTTATATTTTTAGGAATTTATTTTAATTTATATTAATAATATTATTATTTTCTCCCAAAGCCCAGAGAAAGATCCAAAGTACCTTAGGATTTACCTTAAACTCTTAAAAGTATTAAATTATACCCTATTATTATCTAAATATTACTTTACTTAACTAGGCCTTAAAACTTTAGACTACTATATCTTATAATTAAGCCTTAATATAATAATATAAAAGATAATAATAATTATATTATTAAATATTCCTAAAAACTTAAAAAACTTAGAAAGTAATTTAGGCCTTATAAAATACTATAGGAACTATATCTTTAAGTATTCTATTATTATAAAACCTCTCTTAAAGATTAAAGCTATAAACTTTTAAAACTTACTTATTAAGAACCCAAACTAAGACAAATTCACTTACTAATAGTCTCTACTACTACTACTTAATATTACACCTAAAATATCCAAGGTATAATAATTATAATATTATAAGGAGAACACTTAATATATTAAATTCTAAGAAAAAGCTAAAAAAGCCTAGGACTAACTAAAATATAAATTAATAAATACTACTAAACTTACTTTTCTAAATTATAAGGAACCCTTTATACTATATATTAATATAAGCTATAAGGGTATTAGTATAGCCCTTTATTAAAAGTAACTCAATAGTAAAATAAGACTAATTTTATTCCTCTCTTAAATACTTAATTTAACTAAAACTAACTATAGAGTAACTAAACTTAAAATACTAAGTCTTATTTAATTACTAAATAAACTTAAATACTACCTAAATAATAATAAAGTACTTATACTAATAAATTATATAGCTATTTAAGATGATTTTCAAGTAATTAAATCTAATAAACCTAAAAGTTATTACTAATTAGTAAACTAGAAACTAAACTTAATAAAATAGGCGGACCACATTACTATTTAATACTACCTAGGACATAAGCACATAAACACAAACACACTATTATAATTACTAATTAATAAACCACTACCCTTTACTAAGATTATAGAGAATAAGGATAATAAAACCAAAAACACCCCACCTATTAAAAAGAAAACACTATACTAGACAGAACCTAATAAATAATACCCTATATATAAAGTATTAATTATAATAAGAGCTTAGAAATATTATTATATAAATAACCTAGTAATTAATACTATAAAATAAAATGTACCTAAATAAGCTACCTTAATAACTACACCTTATAAAAATATAATTATAATTAAGTTAATTATCTTAAATAATTTATATAAATAAATATATAAAACCCTAATAAATAACCTAACTTTTTATTATATTTATAATAATATAATATCCAGGTTTATTAATAAACTTAATAACTTTATTATTATTATTAATAAACTCTTTTATATTAAAGAAGATAATAAACTATAATTATATATCCTAAGAATAATTATACCTAAAGTATATAAAGTAATATATAATAATTATACCCACATTAGTAATAAGAGAGTGTATTATTTCCTATATTAAGTCTACTTTTTCTAGGGAATATATTAATAATTACTATCCTATATTACTATATACCTAGAATATTAGAAATCTAAGCTAAGTTGGAATTATATATATAGAGATATATAACTTATTAAAGTACTATAAGTATTATTAAGTACTCTTTACCTTAACTTTATTATTAGTCTCCCAGAATTAAGTAAAAAATATAACTATATACTACTAATTACTAATAAAATATTAAAGTTTATATATAAACTTATTAGTAAAATAATATAAATAGTATAAAACTAGGTAAATACCTATATTAAATATATTTACCTAAACTAGGGACTATTAAATACCTTTATATTTAATATAAACCTAAAACTTATTTTAGCTCTTTAAATATCCCTATACTATATAGTATTTATTAACTTAAAAGTATTAATTACTTCTATTATTAAGTAAATAAATAAGTAGAATAATTAATTTAAACCCTAATTTATACCTTTTATACCATAATTAGCACCTAACTAAATTATAATAATTAGAAAATAATCTTACTATATATACTTACTTATCTTAATATATTAATTTTAACTATAATAAAATATATAAGCACAGAAAAATAAGTAAATAATAAAGTAGTAAAACTTCCACACATATATAATAATATATTAAGTAGAGAGTAGTATATAAGGATAGTTTTAATAGTTTATTATATAATATTTAAATAGAGGAATTTATAAGAATAAGAAATATATATATTTATTAAAGTCTTACTTACTTACTTACTTAACTAAAAAGGTAGAAATATTTCTAGCTTATTATACCTCTTCTTATTATACTTAGACCTCTATAGAGCTCCATATTAGTCCATTATGGACTACCGAAGTAGGTCCATGTGGGTCCGTGTGGGTCCAAGTGGATCCGGACCTCCGAAGTGGTCTGTGCGCTGTATTAGCGTACGCTTTGACGTATATTTCTATTATTAGGTTATTATAGCTATATTTAGCAGTATTGGCATATAGTATCAAACCATATACCATTCAACTACAAATTTTATAAGGAATTCAAATATCCAATCCATTTCTTCATATCATATAAGATAATAAAGATATAGATAAATATAGAATATTTAAATTCTTTATATATAAATATAGTTATAAAAGAATATATATTAACCTTATAGGTTATATTCTTATAATTAGTAGTTTAATTATAATTTTCTATTACTCTTTTAATTTCCTTTTAAGTATTATAGTACCTAAGAGCCTAATTTTATAATTTCTTTATATTATATTTAATATATATATAAGTAGGCTACTTATACTAGAGGACTTTTAAATTATTAAATTTATACTCTTTATAGGTAATTTTTATTTCTCTTATTATAAGTTATAGCCTAAGTAGAATTTCTTATAGCTTTCTTAGGGGCTTTATACTTATAAATATTCCTAGTTTTCTAAGTTTTAAGTTTATAATAGAGCTCTTATTTTTACTTTTTTATTATTATTCCTTTATTATAAAACTCTTAATTCTATAAAGTTATTTATTAATTCTATTTTTTAGGAATTATTTAATTATATTAGTTTTACTTATTTCTCCTTATTCTTCTTAAGTTTAGTTTTCTAAGTACTTTTAAGTTCTTAAGTCTTATTTTAAAGTCCTAATTATACTTAAAAGACTTTAAATAATTACCTTAGAAGTACCTTAGTAAGTCTATTAGTTATTAGTTTAACTAAGGGAGTATAGGAGACCCTTATTTAATTCTTATAAATTTCCTAATAAAACTAGTAATTATATATATTTATATATTTTAGCTTTATTTAAAGTTATATAAGTTTCTTTATTATTAATTAAATAGTTTAAAGGTTATTATATTAAATATAAATAGTTAAAGTTTTATTCTAAGTTAATAGGAAAATTATATAAAATTCTAGTACTAATAGGAGCCTAATTTAGAGTATTATAATAAGTTAATTTATAAATAATACCTCTTTTATAATATATAAAAGTATAAGGAGTTTAGTTTTAGTTATTAAGATAATTATTATTAATTACTTATTTATTTTTTAAGTTATAATTCTACTAAAGAGTTTTATTATAAAACCCTAAGAGCTCTTATAATTAATTATATTATTTTTAAAACTTATATTTAAAGCTACTTTTAATATATTACTTAAGGTCCCTAGATTTACTTTATACTTAGGGTAGAGGTAATAAGTATTATATAAATATTAGAGAATTTAATTAGTAGTCTCTTAGTATTTTAAGCCTAGGTTTTAATTAAAATAAATAAATTAACTTATTATAAAAGTAATATTTAGCCTTATTATTATTACTATATATAGAATTATTCCTACTTTATACTAAAAGAGATTTATTTTACTTACTAAGGCTTTATTTTTATATAGGAGAAACTTAACCTATCCTATAGAAGTTATATTTCTTATATAAAGTTTATAATTCTTAGGGAGAAGCTTCTTAACTTTCTTATAATATATAGTTTATAATAATTATAATTATTAAAATACTCTATTATATAGGATTTTAATCCCTAAAAATTATTAGAGAGGCCCTTTATTTTTAAGGTAGTACTTCTATTAAAGTCTAGTAATTACTTTCTTTATAAGAGCCTTATATAATTTTAGAAATACTAGAATATAATTATTAATATAAAAGAAGAATATTACTTATCCCTTTTACTAATAATAATCTTCTCTAAGAACTTAGGAAAAGTTTAGTTTTTTAAGTCCCTTCTCTAGATAATATTACTAAAGTAATAGTAACCTCTAGAGGCTATAGAGAGCCTTTTAAAGTCTTAGTATACTCCTAGGTTTCTTATACTTAGGAGGTAATTATATATATAAATCTCCTTATTAATTAATATATATATAAATATATTTATTATATTATATTAGAGAAATTTAAAATTAAATTAAACTATAATAATTATAAAAGTATAAAAAGAGGTTCCTATAAAAGTTATTATATATATATTATAAGTATTTTATACTTATTAATTACTTTATATAATTAAATAGACTTTTAGTTTTATTAGTTTTTTATATTTATTTAATTTATAAGTATATACTTAGTAATAATTAAGTACTTAGTATCCTCTTGAGGTACTTTTTTTAATCTTCTCTTATAATTAGGATAGTTTATACTCTCTAAAATAACTTTTCTTAGTTTCTTAAAAGCCCTCTATTAGAGAGTAAGATTTACTTAAGGTATTTAATCTCTTCTTTTTAAATTTAAAATACTCTTCTTAATTTAATAATTACTAATATAATATTAGTAGAGATAGTAAATTTCTCTAATAAGTACTTAAAAGGTAAGAGGTTATAATACTATGAGCTCTTATAGGGAGGGAGCTTCTAAAGAGCTTATTATAATACTTAAAACCCTTTCCTAGAGTCTCTAATAACTAGGAGCTTCTAGAGGGCTTATTATTATATACTAGGCTCTTATTAACTTTTATTTTACTCTTATTATTTATATAAAATATACTAGGTATTATATGTGGATGTAATAGGTTGCCTAGTTTATAAGGAAGAATTTAAGAGTCTTTATATAGGTAGCTTCCTACTAGGAAGGCTACTTTAAAAGATATTCTAGGAGTTATTCTCTTAGGTATAAGTCTCTTAAATAAGTCCTAGATTTACCCCTTTATATTAATATTTATTTTAAGGTCTTTACTTAATCTTATAAAAAATATTATAAACTTTAGAGAATTTAAAGGAGTTAAGAGTAACTTAAATTATACCTCTATATACTTTTTAACTTTATAAATTAGGTCTTTAATTTACTTAGTCTCTTTAGAAAACTTAGTATTAGTATATTTAATAATTTTATTTACCTCTTTATTAGTATTTTATTATATGGGAGTACTATATAATTACTTAATTAATTAAGTAATATATTCTTAAATTATATTAAGATTTATATAATAAAACTCCTCTACTATTTATTATAAATTATTATTATAAAATCTCTTTTTATTAAATACTATATTCTTTATAATAAATACTTTATTTTTAAGTAAATTCTAAATATAAAATAAATTACTTAATATATACCCTATAAGGAAATTAATAAATACTCTTAATATAAGTTTCTAGAGGTGCTTTTAATAGAGCTAAGTCTCTTTTATTATTATATATACTCTATAATTATATATATAAAAGTGTAAGAGATTAGGTTTTACTAGGGGTTTATTATTATTATTTTAAAAATATTAATTAAAGAGCTTATAAGGTGTTCTCTAGCCTTAGGCTATAGAGAGTATATAGTTATATAAGTATATTATAACTTTTATAATTTTAGGCTATAAAATAAATAGGAGTTTTATACTAATAATTATTATTTTAATTTACTCCTTTATTATTATTATTATTTACTCTACTCCCCTATTTTAGGCCTAAGTATTTAAAGTAAATAACTTAAATTTAATACTTTAATTATAAATTATAAATTAAATATACTTATACTTATAAACTTTATTATTAATTTTAATCTCCTTTATTTATATATAGTATATATTCTAGAGGTAGACTAAGAGTTCTTTAATTATACTAAGAAGTATATTTATTTTATAGTCTAATAAGTAGAAGTCCTATATAAGGCCTATAGTTCTATTAATTATAATTATTAATAAAGTTACTTCTTTATAGTTTTATTTATAGTTATAAAAATTAATTATAAGTCTCTTACTTAGTTTTATATGGGCTATGGATTTCTTAGGAGTTTAATAAATTATTCTATATATTTTCCCTATTCTATATACCTTATAATTAACTATCTTTATACTTATAGAATTTATAAGTAATTATATACTCTTTATTATATTTATAATATATTTAATAGGCTTTAGTTCTAGGTAGTTTAATTTATAGTACTAGAGTTTAGTAGAGCCCTAAATAGGTCTCTAAATAATTTTAGAGGTAAATTTATACTTTTTTTTTAGTTTTAGGAATTTATTAGGAGTAGGCTTAAGTAAAGGAATAATTACTATAAGTACTATATTATATAGGGGCTAATAGTCTAGTATATATTAATTATTAATATACTTAAGAGAGTATAATAAATTCTAGTTTATATAGTATATATAGTTATTACTAGGGTTTATATTCTATTAAATTCTATATTTATAAAGTTTTTAAAGGGATACTAAATTATTTATAAGGCTTATATAAAGTACTATATTATAAAGTTAGAGTATAATGGGCCCCTTAGGCTCTTTTAAATAAATATAAGTAGTCCTATAGGCTTTAATTAGAATTCTCTAAGTCCTTATTTATAGGAAGTCCCCTAATAGGGCTATTCTTAAGGTTATAAATTAGTAAGAGTTATTAAAGATTTATATTATTACTCCTAAGTCTAGAATTATAGAGTTTATAAGTATATAATATTTCTAAGTTATAAAAGCTACTCTTATTTAATTTCTTAATTTTTTATATAATTAATTAGGCTAAATTAAGGTCTTTATAATTTTTTAAATATACTTTATAAAGTTAGAGTTACTCTTTATATAGTACTTAAGTACTACTTAAATTCTATAATTTAACTCTTAAATTTTTAAGTAAAGTATTTTATTAATATAGTAGTATTTTAAGAGTAGGTAATATATTTAATAAATTTTATAAGTGGTTTTACTTATTATGGGAGAGTTTAAAATTAATTCTTTTTATTTTTAGTAATTATTAATAAGAGTCTTTATTTACTTTTTATTTTTTTCTCTATTTAAAGTATTAGGAGTAGGGCCTTAGTACTTAATTATATTAATTAGCTCTTTATAGGTTTATAAGACTAATTTAAAGGCTTTATAGGTTATTTTTCCCTTTTTTTAAGTATTATTATAATTAAAGAGAAACTCTTAGAGGTTAGTAATTATTATATTTATTATAAGAGTATTATTATAGACCTCTCTACTTTTCTTAACTTAGTAAATAAATATTTATAATTTTATATAATTCTAATTTAAGGCTCTATAGAATTCTAAAAATTATAAATTTATAGATTATATATTAGGTACTTTATTTATAAAGGTCTTATAAAAAGTACTCTCTTAGTAGGAGATCTAAGTTTTTAAATTCTTTTTAGTATTAAAATATTTTTAATAAGGGTATATTAATATAAATTAGTATTCTATAATTACTTAAACTCTTTTTTCTTAAGAATTATAATTTATATATTATTTAAGTTTATAAAGTTAAATATTAAGGCCCTTCTTAGTATAATAATAGTAGGTTCTAAGTTTAGGATTTATACTTTTATAAATATAATTCTAAATAATATAAATTCCCTTTATTATATTATTCTATATAGTAGTTTAAAAAGTATATTTAGACCTCTTTTCCTTATAAAGCTCTTAATTTATAGTTAATATATTTACTATAAATTATATATAGGGCTAGTTATTTTCCCTACTAAGTATAGTCCCTACTTTGTCTCCTAAGGGAGTTATTAAGACTAATAAAGTACCCTATATATATACTTAAGAATAATTAAATAGCTTTAGAAGCTCTAGTTTCTTTATAAGTTTAATATATTAAGGGTTTAAAATTATAGAGCTTATACTATTATTGGGATTAATTACTTCCTAGATTCTATAGTTATATATAAGTAATTTAATACTTTTAATTTAGAGTACTTAGTCCTTTAAACTATTTAGGGGAGTTTTATTAGTAGTTTAAGAGGTTAATATTATTATTATAAATATTAGGAGTATTATAATATTATAAAATATATAATAGAAATTTTTAAATAATTAATACTTATAATACTTATTAGACTATTAATTATTGAAATTGGTGATCTCTATATTGTATTGTTGTTACTGTGGAACTGTGAGAATTTTGCGCGGAGATACGAGACTCGCGAGTCTCGTAACTGCGGGTCGCGGACTAACTATTCTACGAATGAGCGCCCCCTGAATTTGACAAAACCAGTTCTAAAGTCCACACAAACTGGGGCGCACTTGGGAGCGGTGGCGGCCACACCCGGCGTTTTCTGCTGCAACCTCCTTGCCCGCTGTTTCAGATATCGGGCGTGTGGGCGGATCGTCGGGGACAATGCCACTGTAGTCTGACACACCAACAGCGAAGCACCGTTGACTTACGATTGCAACCCTGAGCAGAGGTCGAACCACAAGCACGTCGACCAGGCTCGGCTACGGTGGTCCGCCTCAGTGCTCGCTTGTCATGCCATATGCGAATGTCACAAACCAGCTGCTTGGGGCGAAGGGAAGCAAATCCAGGCCACTCGAAACAATCTTGGTTTGCCCAGACTGTCATTTCAGGGGCTGGTCCGGTGCGGGGGGATTGTTTTAGCGGAATTCAACATGCACGAGTCAGTTGCAGATTCACACTTGACTGGGGCAACGTCGGAAGAAGTACGTCAGCAACTCGCATGCCAAAACAACGACTTTCATCCAGCTTAGGCTAATGCCGTTGTGGTTTCAACCATTGGCCAAGGATAAACCGATGTTCAATAATCCGACATGAACACATTCAAACAATGTGGTTTCGAATCGACCCTGACCTTAGTCAGCACTCTCGACGGCCCTTACATTCCTCAGCACGAGTAGCAGGGAGGCGATTCTGAGTGCGTCGTGGTGCATCGGTTTCTAAATAGGACAGCTATGAAGCAGCTCAAACCCAGAGTTTCAGTTGAGTCCCACAGTATGAGAAGACAGGACCACAATTTCCCAACGGTCTGCTGCAGATAACGCTGCATCATCATCGCCATTGCCATGGAAATGATCCGTGATCTCCGCAGAGCATTCAAGTCTGCGTGTCATCAGGGGCTCTGGCGAGCATGCTCATTGTCTTACGAGATCGAGGCAATGTTGGTCGAAAAATGACTTGCCTCGGACTTTGTGCTACTCAGCTCCGAGTTTGTCCGCCACTGATCACTGAAAATTACAAGAGCTGAATTAGCCCTGCCATGTCAGTCCCAACAAAGGGCTGCCGTAAAGGAACGCCCGGCAGTCTTTGGGCTATCGTTGGCGCCTTCTGCAGTTCGAATTTCGCTGCATGCCTTTAGCGAAACACGGCGTCGATGTCTTGGATCATCTTGTTAGACCTGGCCATGCCAGCACCGGCGAGTCGAGAGGCCTACTTCCAGTTGCTTTCATCGGCATCAATTCGCAGGTGGAAAAGACGCTTTCTTTGGCCACAAACCCAAAGTCGAGGTAAGACGCGCATAAATATTGACAGCTTTCCTTGAATGCTTCAGTGCGGTCTGAACTATCCGTCTTTGAAACTCCCGGGCACATGTCGTTACTCGGTGATCTGTATACCCAACATGTGCCCAGGAATGCTTTGTTCCTGGGCTGTAGGTTAAAGCCTCGCCGTCGGATGGCAACCCTCATTTCCTGCATTCCAGCTTATGAGGAATGGCCCGTCATGACAATGGAAACACGTGCCTAGCCTTCTTTTAATAGGAGACTGCCTCCTCCCTGAGTGCCGCCGCTTGAAATGCTCAAGTCGCCCTCCTCCACCTAGACTTCGATTCTGCAGTGTTCGGCAATCCTATCTCGACCGTATCAACTCCCACAACAGCATCTACAGAGATCAGCAAGTTGATCCAAGATGGTTTCGACCAAGCAAGCAGCCGCTCTAGCGGTGGCCTCCCTCCCACTTGTCGCCCAAGCGGCCATCATGCGCGACATATCTGGTCTCGCCGAACGCGCCGATCTTGGCAACGGCGCGCCGATGCCGTCTGTCCCGGCCGTTCTCAACCGCAAGCGTCAGGCTACCGGCGGCTTCCTAGACGCAGACCCCGGGTCGGGGACGGCCGACAACTGTGGCGATGCCACACTTTTCAGCCTCAACAACCTCGGCCAGCTAGAGGTCAACGGCCAGCTGCTTTCAACAAACCCCGGCACCCCGTTCATTCCTCTGCGACCCATCTCACCACAAGGAAGCATCACGGTCACTTTCAGCCTCAACAACGGTGCTCTCTCGTGGTCAAACCCTGCCTTTTTTGGAGGTCAAGCCGGCTTTTGCCAGGACACCACAGGACAGGTTTACGCAACATTTGCCAACCCAGCCGTGGCGTACCCCGCTAATTGTGTCGCTATTCAACTCGGCCCGGTCGTAGGTGCGTACGGCATCATTTAACGCGATAGACTTTTGTCTGGCTGAAACCACTAACACATCATCAAGCCTCGACTTGCCAGGGAGGCTCTATCGTACCCAGCGGTCTGCTCCCGTCCACGGGCACATCTTCTGCCAGAGTGACTACCCGGCCCACAACGATTGTCAGCACCGGCTCCGGCGGCAGCCTTTTCAGCACCGTCAGCAACGTCGAGACGACACTCACCGGACCCATAACCGAAGCCCCCACCGACACCCCGGCAGTCCCGACCACGCGTGTCGTCAACGGCACACTCACACTTCGCCCGGGACTGTACCCTGAAGGCGGCTTCGTCAGCCCGGCTGGAGAGACGTGCAGGATCATCACCGAGTCTTGGATATATGGGGACACCACATTGCTTCCTCGCGCTGCTAGCACTACCGTGGTCTAGACGTCGTCCGCCTTGCCTGTCTGTTGCATGACCGTGTTTTGGACATTGGACGACCCCCATCGATATGACAGCCATAGCCTACTAATAATAACGCCAAGAGATATGAAAACAAACAAATGTGACACTCTATTTGACTTCGCACATCACATGCAATTCCAAGAAATGACGAAATAAGTCAAGAGGCGGTCACACACAGACGAGACAAGCCCAACAATATGCAGAAGCAACACCCTGCATCTCTGATAATATCACCACGTCGTCGTGCATGTGGCGTTCCATCTTGAAAGATAAGAGCCGGCAGTTACCTTGAGTAAGACGCAACTTTTTCTTCACTGAGTGGGGTATCCCGACAATCAACGGGCTCCTCTTCCCGCCGCCATCCGCCGCCGCCGCCGCCCCCCGCGCGCGGGGACCCGTCACACATCACATCCGCGAGGATGGTGCCGGCGTCCAAGAAGCTCAAATTCTGGTGGGGCGAGGATTCCCCCTCCTCCGCCCCCCCAAAGAGCAGCTGACGAGACCCGGTATGGGGCGGGGAAGAAAAGCTCGCCCACGATGATGCGGTCTGGTCTTTGCGACATGTTGCTGTCGTCTCAAATATAATGAACTGTATCCCCGTTGCCGTCCCCGAAGGCTCCGTCTGTTCGGGTCTGAACTTTGATGGAATACTTTTTTTTTTTTGGGTTGGGTTGGGTTGGGTTGGGAGGGTGGAATCACGGTCAATCGAGGAGAAGCACATGGCAATAGAGCCTCCATCTACTTCTCTGTCGTCTTGAATCAGCGTCGTGCCGAAATCACACAATCAGCGGCTACGAAATGACAGGTGCTCGACCGACGACGATACGACAAGACGCCTCGGGAAGGGCGCAGCTAACCCAAACAGTAGATGCGAAGCTGAACCGATCGATGGTCGATTTTGGTTTTGGGCGGGAGAAAGGGGGGGGTAGGCTATCAGCCCTCGCTCATCGCCGCCCCATGCCGATATCTCGATTTCATTATCCCCCTTCCCGGTCACCCTCTGAACGAACGCAATGACATCGCCGGCGGTCCGGCCATGGGAACCGTGCCGGCGAATTCGCTATCAGTTCCGAGACATGCGCCGTGCCAACCCAATCCCATGCCATGCCATGCCATCCCACACGCCGACGGTTTTTTCTTTCTTTTTCTTCTTCTACTGTCTACCTATCTTGCGCCGGCGACATGTCGCTTAGCACCCACCATCCGACGGACCAAGCGACGCCAGAGACACAACACAACATCTTTGCAGAATTGACAATCGAATAAGCCTCCGCCGATGTCACCCCTCTCCCGGTTCCCCCATCCTATCACCTCGCGTCCGCGACGGTCTCTGATAACCAGAGATACACACCGCCCGCAACGACGGACGTATCCGTCTCTTTTTTGGTGCATTTGTGCAGACCGTGACATCCGGCGCCAGCCTTGCTCTACACGACGACGACGACGACGTCGTCTGACGGAACCAACGGCATCAAGCACCCCAGACGGATTAGACTACGACGCCTGTGGGGCCCACCACCGGTCGTCCCAAAGAGAAAGTCGGTAACAGCAGGGGAAGGGGGGACTTGGGAATATCGGCTGCCAGTTGAGAGGGCCTGGGCCGGGGTGGAGAGCCCCAATTGTTGGCCGACAAGAAGGGTGACCCTATTCGTAGTGTAGAAGTACATGAAGAAACACAAACAAGTCGCATCCATGATGCATTGGTGACGCTGGACTTTGTTTGACGGAGGAGTCAGGACCCCTCCTTCCAACACGCTACTGAAGTAAGGGTAGCGCTCCAAAAGCCTGGATGGACTGGGCAACGGACCCCACCACACCCCTTCTTGCCCATCAACCGAACCCACCCCCGGTCGTTGGTTCCCAGACGCTGGCAGACGCTCGTCTTGTTTGGGCTTGACAAGCCATGGCGGCGGGCCCGGCCATCAAACTTGAAGATGATTGGGTAACCGTCATTTTCTGACGGGCTTAGATCAGAATTGGCTGGCATATTAGTAGGGTCCCCCCCCCACCCCCCTCCAACCCCCTTCCCCCTCTGCCTTATCGCGAACCTGTGAGAATCGAAACCTGAGAACAGGGGACCCCCCTGGTTGTCGTGCTCGTCGCGCGTCCTTTTTTTTTTTCCCCTTCTCTGATTCGAAATGCCTGCCGCTCTTTTAACCCAGCAACCAACCCGCTCGCGCCAATTCCCTGGTGTGTGTGTGTGTGTGTGTGCATGCATGTATCTGTTGCAAATCCGCCCAATCACTGGCGTCAACCCAGCAAGAGATAGACAGGAGAGTGTGAGGTCAAACACACGAACGAGGCCACACTCGCCAGGTCGATCCGATGATAGTGATAGTACGGATTCTGATATGGCACAGGAAATAGAACCACTCTAGCTCACTCACATGCAGTAAGCCACCAACAACCCATCTGCTATCCCCGAGTATCTATCTCACCCACATGGCATGCTGTAGTGTAGTCGTCGTCGTCCTCCTCCTTCAAGACAGCAGCCCCCCCCCGGTCCCAAGCTGAACAGGACAACCAAGACAAGCATGACAAGAAACAAAAAAGGCCCCAAAAGTATCTTAGCCTCCGTTTCGATGTTGGTTTGAAGGAGCTTCCGTCTTTTTTGTAGTCTTTTCCCGCCGCCCATCCCCGTCTGCTTGCTTGCTTGCTTGAGTGCTTGCTTGCCCGTCCCATCCTCATCCCCATCCCGAGTTCATTGATCAACACCCCGTCCCATCCCTAATCCACCTTTGCCGCTGCCCGGACCTTGCCTTGCCCGCCTTCGCCTTGCAAGAGGTACTTAACCAAAAGCCCACCCACTCATCGAGGAAAATTCTTTATTTTCCTGCAAATTTTCAAGTCGTCCCCTCCCGAAGTCTTATTCTTTTCTTTTCTTTTCACTTCATTTCCCACTCTCCCATATCTGGGCTGGTTGAATAGGCTGATAACTTACTACTACTACGGACATCGAAACAAAAAGAGGTCTCCCCTTGTTTAATCTTCTTGTTCCCGCTTTACTTCTTTATCCATTCCCATCATCTACCACCGGAAAACCACTTCTATACCCTCCCCCGCGTCCAGCCACTTCGGACGGGTCCCCTGACGACGGGTGCGCACGCTAGCAAGCAAGAGATTTGAAAACCAACCACACACAACCCCTCCCAAATCATTAAAAAGGACCGGACCACACATAGGAAATCAACAGATCCTTACCTCGCCTTACCTTACCTGGTGATACCTTAATACCAACGATATAACCAACGACATAACGCAACACACACGGTGACCAACGCGCTTCACCGCCAGCCACCCCTCCAACCAACTCGGACGACAGAAAGAAAAGAAATCGTACTCTCGGACGTGCATTCGCAGGGGGCTATTTAGACGAGACGCCCACCTTCAATCCATGTTTGGGCCCCTCATGTCATAGGGTACGGAACAAGAAGAAAGAAAACAAGGGCCCGCCAACAGTCGACGTCGAATCCGTCCGTCGTCACGAGACCAGGATCCATCTTGGGCTTGGAGCCTTTTTTGCATGTCTACTGCTGCATTCGGCGCGCCTATCGTCTGTTGCCAGCTGCCACCACTCACAGAAGCCCGGCGTGGTTAGCTCAGGGTTTTTTTTTTTTTAAAACATTCACACTCAAGCGGACGAGCCAATAAGATGGAGTCCCCTCACCACATGGGCATCCGGGAGCTCAATGTGAGCAACTGGCATGCTCACAACGGCTTGAACACGTTCAACCACGCCGTCCCGGCCATCAAAACAAGCGCAGGTAAGAGACAGGGTTCTATCTTGAGTTTTTCTCCCCCGTTTCTTGCAGTTGAGGCTCTTTTGTTCCTTTTTTTTTCTTCAACTCCCAATTTCTTGGCAGCTTGTCTTCAACGACATCCCTTCGCGTCTTGGCACGCTGCTTTGACTGCCTCTCATCACCACTTTTCAATCAACTCGCATCTTCTCCCACTCTTCTCGGCGTAGGTTGCAGCCTGCCTGCTTATTGTCAGGGGTGTGGAGTCAATTTGTGAAAAGAGAGAGAGATGCAGAACAGTTTAGGCCACGGATCCTCAACGCTAGGATCCCGGCCATTCTACATAAAAACCAATCTCATCTGAATTTTCATCCCGTCTCATTCATTTTCACATCGCAACCAAGTCACTCAACTCACAACCCTCCCCAAACAAACAACTAACAAGACCGCCAGCCTTCTTCACCTTCCTCCGCGCAAACCTGGTCCTCAACCCGTCAGCAATGTCTTCAAACACAAGCACCCCGGTGCTCCAGCCCACAGGCGCATCTCGCACCTCCTCTCGCCATCCCTCATCCCCCTCGCCGCTCGCCAACTCCCATACCCTCGGCGACGACGACGACGACGACGACATCCCCCCGCTGTCCCTCGAAGTCCTCTCCTCCCGCAAGGACAAGGCGTCCGCCCTGCACCTCATCGCAGACTCCATCGCCCAGCAGCGCCAGACCGCCTCCCTCGCCCTCGTCTTCCACCCGTTGCCCCTCGCCGGCCTCGTCCTGGCCCTCAGCACCGCCTACCAGTTCTCCTACGGCCGCAACGGCGACCTGGGCACCACCCTGACCCTCTTCTCGGGCGTCGTCATGACCTACCTCCTCGCCATCCGCTTCGCGACGAGCGGCTACATCCCGCTGGCCGAGGCCGTCTCGTGGTCCTTCATCCGCCCCGTCCCGGAGGCCTCCTCGCCCGACGAGGAGGACCTCGTCCTGGGCACCCGCTTCGGCGGGGACGTCATCGCGGCGCTCGTGCTCCGCCTCGAGCCCGCCGTCCCCGTCGCCGTCGCCGGCGTCTCCGGCAGCAGGCGCCGGAACAAGGCCAGCTTCCGCGGCGGCAAGGGCCTCATCCGCGCGTGGACGACCAAGCTCCGCTTCCGCGGCCGCGGCGTCGGCACCGATCTGCTCCACGAGGCCGTGCGCATCACCCGCGAGCGCTGCGGCAAGGACGCCGAGGTCGGCTTCGCGCTGGAGCACGCCAACAGCCGCATGGTCCTCCCCGAGCTCTTCAACGGCGTGTTCAGGAAGAGGGAGAGGTGGGCTGCCAAGACGCTTGATGCCGTCTTGGCCGAGAGGGAGATGAGCAAGAAGAAGAGGTGAAGGTCCTCGCCTTTTTTTTTTTGGTCTTTTTTCCATCACTATTCACTTTATCTCTGTTCTTTTCTCTTTTCTTCTGGTCGACTTATTTGTTGATTGATCGATTTACTAAGTTACTATATAAGACTTTTATCGGGAAAATGGAAAGACTGCTTTGACCTGTTCTGCTTGGGACGGGCGGGAAGAGGTGGAACGTATACCCTAGAGAAACTGCGAGGCGTGTCCGCGCTGACGGACGACGGACGACGAGGCTGCAGTTGTCTTCATCAATTTTCTTTTTCTTTCTTTCTTTGAACTGGATACCCCTCTTTTTTTTTCTAAATACCTTGCTGTCGTTGGCGAATCCCGTTATATGTTGAGAGCGAGAAAGTGCCGACAGTCCTCAACAGCCAGGTCCTTCTCGAGATGAAGGTCTTTTCGTTGACGACACATCCTAGACGTGCAGGGCGGAGTGCGGACCTGAGCGTTCTGCACTCGCCGTCGCTGCCTAATCTAATCCCTTCGTTTGACTCGTCATACGCTGTTCCTTGGTTCTTGCATAAGTTGATGCTGTAACGTCTTGCATTGTGCCTCGTACCTGAGCTCTATGCCGTCTCATAGAAGACCACTGTTCAGGTGCCATTGCTCTCGTTTGACAGTCCAGACTTCCTTGGCCTGATGCTGCTGCTGGAGAACATGTCCATCCATGCCGATGAACCGTCGTCCCTCTCGGGTCAGCAATGCTAGAGCATGCACACCCCTCAATACAAGAAAGACCAGAGGTCGAAGTCCCTATTCCCGACAGTCCACGAAAGCCCATTTCCCTCTACCCATCTCAATCAAATCAAGTCAAGCCAGGAGAATACATCTCGCGTCCGGATATCCCGCACGAATGGTTTAGTCAGGATCACAGAAATCCAACCAAGTCAATGCCCGCAGTTCCCTCGAATCCCCCAGTTCGTTCTCATCGAAATATAAATCCCGAAAACGCCGAGTGCCGTGACGCTCAATGCAGTACAAAAATGACGTCCGCCAATTCAAGAAGGAAGAAGAAAATGCCGGGACTCAGTTGTAGAGGTGTTTGGGGGGGGCTCTGCGACCCTTGAGCTCCACGTAGGTCTCCGGGTCGAATCCGTAGATCGGGACGCCAATGCGACGCAGGGAGTGGATGACCTGTTTGATTATCAGCGCGAATTTCACGGCGGGCGGCTATCTCGATTGAAAGCTGCAGGCAGGGGCCAAAAGACTCACGTCGGAGACTGTGACAGTCTTGGCGCGGCGATGCTCGGTGTAAGTGACGCAGTCTCTAAGGATCTTGCGGTCCAAGTTAGTTGATCAAGTCTTCAGAGGCCTGGGATGACTGCGGGGAGTCTGATTGATGCACACCTGTCTGAGACGATCCATCAGAGCGGCGCGGGCCTCGTCGTAGATCATTGCCGAGATACGCTTAACACCACCGCGACGGGCGAGACGACTGGAAATCAGCGTTAGCATCGTGATCTAGACGGAAGCAAGTACTAGACAGAATAGCAACCAAGGGTGCTGAGTAATAGCAGGAGTAAGTACATCCCCTACAGCTCCTTCCTCGTCCTAACCTCCTAGGCCAGGGGCTGAGGAGCTTCCGCTGGGAGAAGAAGGAACACGCACAAAGTCCAGAACCTCAAAGATGCCAAAATGGGAATGGCTTACCGAATAGCAGGCTTGGCTGTGTGGAATATGAACGTTAGCCACCATTCCCGGATGTGTGCAAGCCTTCACAAAAGACCGAGAAACTCACTAATGCCGCGGATAGTGTCCTTCATGATCTTGCTATACTCCAGGTCAGAAGCGCGGCCCTCACCTGCGAACAGGTGTGAGATGTAGAGGGGAGAGCACTTACCGGTGACGCTTCGCACCTTGTCCGGCCAGGACGGTCTTTCCCTTTCCCTTACCACCAGGAGCAATCTTGGTGGCAATTCCCTTCTTGCCGCCGCTGGGGCCACCGCGGGTGGGTTGAGTAGGAGGCATGTTGTAGTGGCGCCACAGGACTAAAGTAGATAGACGCGATAGTGATGCGAATGATAAATATGCTGCTAGGCCTAGCTTGTGTCGCTCCGTGGTGGTGGCCTGCCGAGTGTGTGTGAATATGGCGACGGTTGGTGTTGCGACTGCGGCCTCTGTCTGTGGCTTTGAGGTCTGAAATGGGCAAGGGCAACCTTGGGTGCGTGGGGGCAACCGGGGCGGCGCGTTGCGTTCCCTTATCAACCTTATCGGGAAAATCCCCCACACGAGAGAACCCACTGTGCGAAGACACGGTGTTTGTCTTGACACTGTAGACCCCAAACAATCAGGCAGGTTGCGTCATGTTTCATCAGAACTCAGAGCTCCAGGCATGCGGCATGCCTTAGTGAGGCGCGGGGTAGCAGTAACCTGAGGTAGGCAGGCAGGCAGCAATATGACCAAAGGAAAAGCGAAGAGACATACAAGGCGAAAACGAGAAAGGTGTTTATTTGTATTAGAACAGTCTTATAGAACAAGTAACCAAGTAGTAGGAACGAGTGACAAGAGCCCCATCTTAACGCCTAACCAGACCGGCTGCATTTACCCAATGAAGCCCCATTAATCCAGGTCTATTCAGAGATGAAGGTAGCTTCGCTGAAGCAAAGTCCCTCCTCGGAGATCTCTTGGTCTCCGATCTTGAGCTTCAGAGTGAGCTTGCTCTTTCTCGGGCAGTACTAGAGAGTCTGTTAGCATGGCTCAGCCAGAATTTGTCTCCAATCACTCACTTGGTAGATGTACGGCTTGGTACCGGCCGTGCCAGCCACTATCTTCTTGACGAATCCAGGAACCTCGGCCAAAACATCCACCCTGTCGAGCCTCTCGCCCAACGCGCCCACGATGGATGCGTCGACCGCCTTACCGTCCTTGTCCTTGCCGGTCCAGGTGAACTTAATCTCCTCGGGCTCGGGCCACTCATTGACACTATCGTTCTTGGACTTGGTGTGCGTCGCCGTCTGCGTGACACCGCCGTAGATCATCTCGCCGTCCTTGGCGATACCTCCAACGCTGACCGTCGTCGAGCCGTACGAGGGCGGGGTGGTGTACTCCATCATGACGGCCGAGTAGTTGGGGCCCTGGAAGTCGACAAAGTTCCACTTGGCCGCCGCGTGGTGCGGCTTCATGCCCTGCAGGGCATAAACGTAGAAACCCCTGCCCTTGAAGTCCACGGCGCCCGCCTTGGCGGTGATGGTGCCCTCCACGGCGCAGCGAGGCCAGAAGGCGTGGCGCATGGTGCCCCAGGGCTTGGACATGTCGGTGCCGAAGAGCGTCTTGCCCGTCCTGCCGGCGTGGAAACCGGGCGACATGCGGGTGACCTTGAGGTTGACGATGGCGTTGTCCGAGTTCATGCTCTTGATGGTGTAGTGGGTGCCATCCTCGGACAGCTCGACGGCGCAGTCGTCGGCGTAGAAGGAGTATCGGTCCTCGCTGATCTCGTAGTGGCTGAGCTGCGACGTCTCCCAGAGCGTGGGCTTCGAGTTGTCGGGGTAAAAGATCTTGGCGTTGAACTGGCAGGTCGTGCGGATGCCGCTATTCGCGTGGTGAGGTTAGCTGGGGTTGGAGATAGCGATGACGTGCATGGCCCCGCGCGAGCGCGCGCGCGCGCATGGCAGGGGGTTGAGGTTCAACATACCCGACGTTGCTGTAGATGACCTGGGCCAGCCCAAGGTGTCCGCTATCAGCCATCAAATAGAAGCTCTGAGTCTCGACCGAGGTCGAGTCGGCGGCGATCCATTTCAGGTCGTTCTTGGAGAGCTCGGTGAAGGTCTTCTCCTTGGCCTCCTCGGCGACGGATTTGATGGCCGTGGGTCCGTAGATGGGCTCTTGGGTGCCCGCGACGTCGGCGAGCCTGTTCAAAATTGACGATTAGATTAGCAGTGGCAAGCTTTGGGGGAGGTATATGGGCATTCAAGAATGCGGGCGGGCCCCGTTTACTTACTTCTGTTGCGCCCACTTGAACATGTTGACTATAGCGGACTTGGGGGGGAACGGTGAAGGCGGATAGGATGTGTAGGCGTGATTCGGGTAGGCGATCTTGGGGGTGAGACAGCAAAGTCTTGATACAGAAACTTAGCTCCTCGTTGAGTTTTAAGAAGGAAGACAGAGAAACGACCCCGATTCACAGAGTTGGACGTTAAGTTGGAGCTGACCGCCCAAACGATTACAGGCTGAGGGGCCGAGGGGTCATCCCACCACCCAATGACGGTGAAACTGTGGCTAGGTAGAGTGAGCTGGGTGGAGCCTGCATTCCCCCGAGCATCCCGGTCGCTTGGACGTTTAGCGGTGGCTAGTGCATAAGGCTTCTAAATTTTCCACCTCCGATCATTTCAGCACCTGGTTCGGGAATTGGCGAGCTTGAAGCTGTCTCGCGCGGCGCATACAATTCCTCGTCTTCCCCCTTCGAAAACGCCAACGAAGAAACACAGTACACACACCCGCCCACCATGTCGAAGCGAGGAGCGGCCATGGCCGACCAGGTCGTGAAGCTCATCGTGGGCGCTGGCCAGGCGAGCCCCAGTCCCCCCGTCGGTCCCGCGCTGGGTAGCAAGGGTGTGAAGTCGATGGACTTTTGCAAGGTGAGGCTGCTCGCGTCCTCTCGATCCCAATGCTGCGACGAACACATGGCCACCTTCTGCCCAACGACCGTGCTCCCGCTCCTTGGTTTTCTCTTTTTCGGTCTCTTCAGGCGGAGGAGAGGGGGGCAATGGTTCGGTCATGCCATGGTAGACGTTCATGCTAACGGGGCCCTTCGCTTTAGGAGTTCAATGCGAGGACACAACACATCAACGTCGGCACACCGATACCCTGTCGAGTCACGGTGCGCGGCGACCGATCGTTCCACTTCGACATCCGGACACCGCACACGACGTGGTTGCTCCTCAACGCGGCGGAGGCGCCCCTGGGGAAGAAGGGAAAAAGGAAGGGCGCGGCGCAGACGGGACACGAGACAATCGGCACCGTCAGTTTGAAGCACATCTACGAGATTGCCAAGATCAAGCAGTCAGAGACGAGAATGTCGGGTCTCAGCCTCGAGGCCATCTGCCGGTCTGTCATCTACACGGCCAGGACGTGTGGCGTCGCTGTCGTGGCATAGACCATTCCCTGGATTCACGACTGTCTAAGGAACGATTTTCCACGTTGCATACCTATATCAAAAAAACTGGAGTCAGGCGCGGATAGCATGTATACCATCTCCCTCTACGAACACAGAGCGCCCTTGTCGTTGTACTATATTGGGAGGTAGAGCGGGAGTAGAAAGGCAGCAGAGGCATTATATGATGGAACATAAAAAAAAAAAGAAGATTCAACTGCCTAGCATGTGCAGAATACCGGGAAAAGCTTCACACAACGGCGTCGCGTGGTTTCGTGGCATTCGAGACTAGACAAGGAGGCTTTTGCATCAGCGCAAGTGTCTCAAAATGCACCAATTGGGTAGTGATTTTGGCATATGTGTCTTGTTTTGTGGAGGCAGTGTCTGTTCTCAGCTTGAGCTAAGGTTTCTCCAATGAATCTGAGTGGTCGCCGTCCGTGGGCGATCGAAACAGCTAGCCGCATGTCCGATGGTTCAGAATAAGTTCGAGAGGAGACGGAATAGACCATGACGAAAGTCAAGCTGGAACTGCAACTACACGGTCCGGAGGAAGAGGCGGATTAGCTGGAGTCTAAGACGGGGGAACTCTCAATGTGCTGAGCTTTGCTCCGGTGAGAGTCCGATCAGCGGTCCAGAATCAGAATGCAAGCGGCAAAGCCAGCACATCAGTGGGGAATCTCTGATTTCAAGCGTAAAAACGTCTTGACAAGCTTCGCAATCGAGATCGCCTCAACGAGTTGGTTCAAGTCGTGTGAGGTGATGTTGAACATGTTGTATGACGGTGCTTGCTGCAGTGCTGACGTTGAATGAGGCACCCTGCACCCTGCTGATGGGCTATGTAAGGCGAGCAGGTGTAAGCAGCCAACCCAGGAAATACTATGTATGGTATGATGGGTAAGTTTAAACCCCCAGCACTGGTATTGTGGAGAATGCGTCCCACAGACAGCTGACTTTGAATGGCTAGAAAACCGCTTGACAACACCAACAGCAAGAAGTACCCGTGGAACCAGCTCAAGCCGCAGGAACCTGAACAGGGGAACAAACTTTGGCCCGATACCGTAGTATCCGCCTTTCTTATCACAAAGTTACAGGAGCTTAGCATTGAGTTCCTCAGCTCCCCCGCTGGGTGCGATGTCAAGTAGACAGGTCCAGGCCTCGGTAATCTTTCAACGACCTAGTCTGCTTGGCTGCTTGAAGTCCACCTTGCCCCTGGAAAGCGGTCCTGCAGCGTGCCTGGAGAAAGCGGTCCCATGGCGTCGACCTGTCAGCTGTAACAGAAAGGCCCAACTGGAAGTACTGTCAAATTAGCAAAAGAGGTGGGGCCCCTTCTAGGTGCCATTTTATTAAGAGTTCTTAGTATTTATAGCTTCCTATAAGTCTTCTAGTCCAAGGTTTTTATTAAAATTATCACAGTAGTTAGTAACTACTACTAAGTTTTTATTTCTCGCTTGGCGTGGAAACAACCACTTTTTTTCGGACATAAAGTTTACCAAGTAACAGAAAGGCCCGCGGGGCTTTTGCTGGAGTGGAACCCGAGTCGATGCCGACCATGTGACGGAACGTCGGCCGTTTTCATGCTGCTGCAGCCAGCTGCAACACATCAGCACCTACGCCACTGTGTTGGGCTCGGGCTAGGACCGGAGTTGCGGCGGTATTACTGCGGTACGTCTCGGTATGTAGGCACTGCAGTTGGAAGTGTGAACGAACGCTGACGGAGGGCAGAGCTCTTCGTCTGTTCCTGTCAATCATTTCGTCACAACCTCCCCTCCCCCTCGTCTGTTAGCCGGGAGAGCTGACAGAGAGCTGCTCCTTCACGGCTCGTGCAAGCCGATGAATGACGGGATCATGGTGGGAAATGGGACGTTGTTCGCGTCTCTTTTCGTTTGTTGGTGAAGGAGGGCAGCTTCGAATTGGCATGATCGGTCCCCCCCCCCCCCCTTCTCCCCCTCTGATGAGCTTGACTCGCTGATCCTGGGCCCAAGGAACAAAGCCGCATTGCCAAATGACATGGCGGCATGGTGTTGGTGCTGAGAACTGAAGGCGAGGAAAGAGAAAATCCCTTTTTTTTTTCTTGCGTTGGGACTCGGAGTTATCATCTGTGGGACGGACCGAGAAGCAAACAGCCTGGACCTGGTTGATAATACTAATCGGGAGTCATTTCTTGTAAAAGTTTCCGCCCAATGCGCCTCTCGCAAACGGTTGCATGTCACACGGATGTAAAACCGAGAACCCACACCCCCCTGTCGGAGCGCCGGATTTTTCAGACTGCAAGCTCCGGGGCTAAGATCTCGGCTTTGAATGGACAAATGGACAAGTCTAGGGCCGAGTTGGAAAAATAGAATATTCCGATCATTGCAGGGACAGGCAGGAGGATGGCGGCGCCAGACTGGACTGGCAGGGCAGATACAAGGGCGGGCAGGGCCTTTCGCCCAGGTCCTGATGCAGATATGCGCGATGCATCCACGATTTTGATGGGGGAGGATTGGATTGGTCACTCCTTCGAGGCGGTCTCAAGCCGACTCCCGACTGAGTCCAGTCCACCGCTTCCCCGATAACCCGATAAGGGACGACGAGACTGCTTCCAGGCCGACCACTCTTTTCCCTTTTTTTTTTGGCTGGTGTGTCGTGTACATCTTCTCCCGACTGGCGGCGGGTTGACGGGCAACCCAAAGGGCCCGTACCTAACCCGGAAGGTACTTACAAGCGTTACGATGGTCCAGTTAGTATGGAGCAGGAGGAGGAGTACGCCTCACACCTCACACACCAAACACTGAGGTGGACTTTCCTCTCAGGCCGAGATGCTTATGCTTACAGATCCCGTCGAGGAAAAGGTACCTCACTCCAGTGTCCTCTCCTGGTCATCCTGTCATCCACGGAAGTCACAATGAACCAAGCGGTGCATTCTAGCTGTACTTCTACCATAAGGTAATGTAGTCAGTCAGTCAGGGCCCCACCATCCGCAATTGGCTGCATCCACCACGTCGTGGTCCACGTCCTGGGTATCCGTACTTTTCTCTTCCTCAAGCCCGACTTTGTGCGGATTTTGTTTGATTTCTTTCCCACTTGCTCCTCTTCCTGCCTCAAACAGTATTCTTTCAACTCTCGCGAGCCCCGCGACCGAGAAATAACATCTTCTTTCATACTGTCGGGGCCATGGCTACCCCGTCTCCCCCTCGTGATCCTCACCAGGAGGATCAACAACTCCCAGGTACAAACGTCCTATCCTTCCGTCTTTTCCGGCGCGCGACCCCGCCCTCGGTTCGTCTCTTGCGCAAGTCACAGTCACACAGCACAGCCAAACACTCTCCCCAGCCTGCGCAGCGCTGCGCAGCGTAGCCGCACCCTCTCACCCAAACAAATCCCCATCCTGTGCTGTGCCTGTGCCATGCACCCTTCGCCCTCGTCCAAAAATGAGGACAAAAAAGCCCAGACTCCAAACCGCAGCAAATTTCTCGTACTGACCGCTGCGCTTGTCGCAATGCCTAGAAATCACACGCGAAGAACATAATACCACCGCCGCCGACAAAGACTCCAAGATGCCCCCACAGGATGCGCCCGCCGTCCGCTTCGCTTCTTCCGTCGAGGAGATCACGCCTACCGTCACCACGACATCACCGACTGACACCCAGTCTCCCACCGATGCCGCTACCGGAGAACCCTCTCTCTCAGAGGTAACACCCGATCAGCTGAGAGCCCTTTCCAAGTCTCTTCAAGGAGCACCGTTGCAGCAGCGCCGTATGAACGTCTTTGGCTTTGAGCCATACTCGCTGCCCTCATCACGCGTATGTACCTGTTATGCCCATCAAATACTCCAAATGCTTAGCACCGGGGCCTCTTGACGTTGCTTGCTTTTCGGCCGGTTGCTTGGGCTTTCGCCCCCGATACGCGGCGTTTCAAAGCATCTACCTACTTTAACCCTCTATCTTTCCCGCCAATACCGCCTCAGTGTTCAGACCTCTTCCCCGGACACATCGTCTACTGCACATCTGCCCGTTCATGGTGTCAATGGCGCCTCTTAGTGGAGGTTCCGTGGCCTGTCTGTTGCGTACACCAGGTATCCCAACCTGTCAATTTCAACAGCTTCGCACACGCCAACCTGCAATACCAACACTTACTGACATCTCTTTGGATAGGTCTGTTCCCGAGAAGACGAATCCGATAATAGCAGAATACCGACCCCGAGTTCCAGTGGTCCGAAATCGCCGCGGTTTGGTCCGGTCCACCCGATGCAGTCACCGCCCCTGACCCCGGCGGGCACCGACCCCCAAGATTCGAAGAAGGGTACGCAGAATGACGACGGTGAAAAGCCTTCCTCGAGTGAGCCTCAGGTTATTACCCCTCAGGCCTCGTCGTCCCAGGACCCTTCGCCGCCGTCATCTACGAGAAGGAATCTGCCTGTTCGAGCCAAGTCGAATGAGCAGGTTGCTCAAAGATCAGCGTCTGCGGAGGATAGGGACCACGGCACCAGGTCGCACAGAAAGGGCATGTTCTCCATCGGACCCAGCGGATCCGTACCTGTCTCCCGAGAATCTAGTCCGTCTCGAGCGTCAATGTATTACTCGAAGCCGATGACTCCCGGAGGAGACGCCAACGACCCTTATGCCGCCCACAAGCGCCAGCCACAAGCCCCGAATCCCCAGAAGGGCACCATCGACTCGAGATTTGTCTTTTCACGGAGAAAGAATAAACATGCATCGCCCTCAGCCTCGACGTCGAGTTTGGGTCGTACGTCCGAGAAGCGGCAATCTGGTCTTTTGGGCAATCTGAAGGGTCATGGTGACGAGCTTCAAGTCCCTCAAGACGACGCAGCGAGCATATCTAGCAGGCAAGGCTCGTTTGCGGACTTGAAGCGGTTCTTCAAGGTCGGAGGACACCACAAGATGAAACGTGAAGCTTCGCCATCGTCGATTCGCTCCGGAACGAAAACTCCGCCTACAAGATCTTCACAACATCAACTGCCCTTTGGCGACGACCATGGCTTATCTTCGAAATATGGAAAGCTCGGAAGGGTGCTCGGGTCCGGTGCTGGCGGATCTGTGAGGTTGATGAAGCGAAGTGAGGATGGCGTTGTATTTGCCGTCAAGGAATTCCGCCCGAGACATTCGTACGAGACCGAGAAGGAGTATGTGAAGAAACTGACGGCCGAGTTTTGCGTTGGATCGACCTTGCACCACGGCAACGTCATCGAGACGCTGGACATTGTTCAGGAGAAGGGCAAGTGGTATGAGGTCATGGAGTACGCTCCTTATGACCTCTTTGCCTGTGTCATGACGGGCAAGATGAGCCGGGAGGAAGTCGGATGCTGTTTCCTGCAGATCCTGAACGGAGTGACGTACCTGCATAGCATGGGTCTTGCTCATCGCGATCTGAAGCTTGACAACGTCGTAGTCAGTGAGCACGGTATCATGAAGATTATCGATTTTGGCAGTGCCCATGTCTTCAAATACCCCTTCGAGAACGACATTGTACTCGCCTCAGGTCAGTCTCTCTCGATTTCCGAACTCAAAGAAACGAACTAACTCTTGGTAGGCATTGTCGGTTCTGACCCGTATCTGGCCCCTGAAGTCTATGACGAGCGCAAATACGATCCAGCAGCAGTAGATATCTGGTCACTCGCAATTATCTATTGCTGTATGACCCTGCGCAGGTTTCCTTGGAAGGTGCCCCGCATGACGGACACCTCGTTTAAGCTCTTTGCAGCCGAGCCGACTCCGGGGCACGACCCGAAGAAACTGATTATGCCCTCTAAGTCGACCAACGACCTTACCAATACGCCACAACGGGACATTTTTGAAGATGGCAAGCACGAGCACAAGCAGCATCAAAAGACAGAGAAATCGGAACAAAAAGAAAGCGAAGGACAACCGCCTGAAGGCACCACCACAACCACAGGTTCATCGGATCGCACCGACGGACAGCAGGCGGAGAAGAAGGAGGTGATCAGGGGTCCCTGGCGTATCCTACGTCTGCTTCCTAGAGAGAGCAGGCAC
This sequence comes from Colletotrichum agaves, assembly GCA_036785465.1. NCBI lineage: Eukaryota > Fungi > Ascomycota > Sordariomycetes > Glomerellales > Glomerellaceae > Colletotrichum > Colletotrichum agaves. The sequence goes on from JAXISO010000015.1 coordinate 271,938, forward strand.
ATCATCGGACGCATGCTTGAGATCAAGGTGAAGCAGCGGGCGACGATGCAGGAGATCCTGGAGGAGCCCTGGGTTGCGAACACGGTCATTTGTCAACAACCTGAGCCGGGTCGTGTTATCCACGCTGAGGACCACGCTCACACTCTCGAACCGCCGCAGCCCCAGAAGTAGAAGCAGAGGTGACATGGACCGATATGAAATTGCATCTTCATCCTGGCGTTTTTAGGATAGTGGGGGAAAGAGGTCATGGGATTGGGAATTGGTGGGAGCGAGATCTGGCATGGCATGAGCGCCTTGAGGGTGACGACAGCGATGATTCCCTTCTTTAGAGCCTGGGTGGTCTCGGTGTTTGCCTTTCAGGAAAGTGTAGATAGTCCAGCGGCTCTCTTCACGAGCACGTATAGTTCAGATGATCATTAAATAGGTAGATAATCTGAGATGGTAAGGAACATCCAGCTATTCTGTATCTAATCATTGCGTGTCCGTCTTATCGGTGGCTTATCGCTTGATGTTGCGAGATGGCGCTGTGATTTTCGAGATCGGAATGCACCGCTCTTCCTCGGCCCGACAGTAGCCAAGTCCAGGCGGGCTGTGAGTTGAGCGTGGTGGGGTATCGGGAAAATATTTTGACCGATGGGCCCAAAAAATTGTCGACATTCTGGAAGCTCTTGGAATAGCTTCAAGACTTAAAGTTCGTCCCCGTAACCGCCGTCCCCCAACTTTCGTCGATCGTCACCCACACGCATCTCCTCACCGTTGCAGTCGCGCTTCAAGTCTTCATCAGCCCAACAGTCACAATGGTACGTTCCAACCACTCTCTGCCCGCAGACAAGACGGGCATTGGCTTCGTTGCGCTTGCACCCGAGACCCGCGGCATTCTGCTGCCAGTCGGCTGCTCTCGATTGGCGCCATTGAGCTACGCAGAACGCAATTGAACCAAGATTACTAACACGAAACCTCTGCCATCCAGGCCACCTCCGTCCGCTCCGTCCGCGCCCTCGTGCCCCTCCTGGACCGCGTCCTCGTCCAGCGCGTCAAGGCCGAGGCCAAGACCGCCAGCGGCATCTTCCTGCCCGAGTCGAGCGTCAAGGAGCTCAACGAGGCCAAGGTCCTCGCCGTCGGCCCCGGCGCCCTCGACAAGAAGGGCAACAGACTACCCATGGGCGTCAACCAGGGCGACCGCGTGCTGATTCCTCAGGTATGTCGGATACACGATAGATTCCTGTCAGCCGGGTACTGGCAGCCTCTTTCAACCCCCTCTTTTTGGGTGCAGGATGCGGGATGGTGCAGGAGGTGCTCGACATCAGGTCTAGTTCCCTCCTTGCTTTCCCCCGCTATCTGTCATCGGAGAGAGGGGGTTACGAGAAAGTGCTGCTCAATCCCGACGGAAGGCTGATTTGGGTGCGACGATGCTGACCTAGTATTGCAGTTCGGTGGTTCCCCCGTCAAGGTCGGCGATGAGGAGTACCACCTCTTCCGCGACAGCGAGTAAGTTTTTGCCTTCCCCGCGCCCTCGAGATCAGATCATGGGGTTCCGCATGCATATATGCCGTCAGCGGCAGGATGCTGCCGCTGCTCGGGACCTCCGCAAAATGAGATGTCGAGAAAAATTAGGTGACTGACATACCTTGTAACCGCAGGATCCTGGCCAAGATCAACGAGAGCAACTAAAAATACAACGACACCAAAAAAACAAAACTTTGGATGTAGAAAAGGAAACGATACCCTACGAGTTCAACGACTTCTTGGCGTGTACAATTACCCGTGTATCAAAAGGAAATAACTTTGTTAAATCTCGAAAAACTACTCTAAAAAGCCGAAGATGTTTCTTCCGACTGAAAGGAAGGGGGAAGAAGAACAAGCCAGCACCGCGCATGTTGATTCGGCACAATGTAACCTCTGTGGGCATAGAATTGGTGGTGGTTGTAATGTTGGGGCATTCTAAGCTTGTCTTATTTACTTCCCGCAGCTGAGCATCGAGGCCGAAGGCAAACGGACGGATGGCGAGGTTCAAGTCGATGACTTACTTTGCCCCGCCAACCTTGGCCTCACGCAGGACTGCTCGGACCCGCGATTTAATTCATGGAAAACCTCTCCTCTCACACTAACACAACATGTCCTTCCATATCGACGACCGTGCCGAGAACGTTGCAAAAAGGTGCATATATCCCACACGACATGACGTCCGTCATCTACTCGCTACATTGACGGCTTGTCCCTTTTCGCCAAGACCGAGAGGCGAGAAAAAAAGAGAGTGAGTCTGAGATGTGATGGGCTCGTATCGCACGGTTTTCTTTTTTGCGCAGCGCCCAATGTCACCCGGTAGACGTGAGTCAAATCAAAAGTGGCTTGCTTGTGTTTATTACCTTTAATTGTTATTCTCTCCTATTGTCACACCCCAGGTCACTTTTCCTCGACGTCTCTCTCTGTTCTGAAGCCGGGAGCCGAGTAATTAAATGAACTGAGGTGACACAGCCGCCTTTTTTGCTGCGGATGATTTCAGATGGATTGAGATCCAACTGCTGCTGCTCATGTTCGGCGAGTGCCCGAATCAAGAAAGCGGGTTCACCACTTTTTATTTTGGCTCTGTTTGCTGGTGCGTGGACAATATCGTCGGCTTTTTGTGAAGCGGAGCTCGAGCAGGCAGGCAATGTAAACCGGGACGAATCATCAAAGGGGTTTTGGTATTTCGTTATTGGCTCGAGCCAGGTTATGGATCATGGGTTCCCTACGGCGGGCAAACAGGGCAGAATAGAGGGATTCAGGCCGCGCTGGGGAGGGGGGGGGCGAGCTTCTGCGCGATAAACAAAACAACAAGGGCAACACGGGGGCACGGCGGTAGCTAATTGAACGGGAACGAGCGAATCGGAGCGGGTGTTTCACTCGAGAAGTGGGAGTGGGAGAGTAGAAGTGGACAAGAAGATACGGAGATGGGTGACCCACGCGAGACCCGGAGTAGGTTCCCAGATGAAGTCCCCCCCCCTTTTTTTTCCCCTCCCTCTCTCTCTGTTCTCGTTCGTAAGAACATGTTCCGTTGTCGGGGGCAGGTTGGGTGAGGTAGACGACCAGGAGTAGTAAGGTTTGGCTGTGTTCTTCTGTTCAGAGGCAGCGAGACCAATCGTCGCTTGTTTGACTCGGTGTTCTGACATCTGGTTCAGGGGTTTGAGGTAAGGTAAAGGCAAAGGCAAGGCGGCTAGTGATGATGTTATACTAGATGCTGTGGGGGAGGAAAGGAGTGCAGTAGTTTGGCGTCTCAGTGCTCGACAGGGAGGGAGTGAGGGAGGCGGCGGTTGCGTGGGCGTTCCAGTGGCTTCAGCTGCCAATCGGGAAGGTGTGCGTTTGGATGGCCCCCGATGGGATGGATGGGCGGAAGGCAGGGGATGTTAGCGCTGTGCGTCGGGTGTTCTGTGCAGCGGCGGCGGCAGACGGGACTGTTCGATCGAGTCTCTCCCTCTCTCTCTCTTTCTCTCCAGGCAAGCAAGCAAGGAGTGAGTCGTTTTCTTTCCATGGAACAGGTCCAGGTCCAGGCCTAGATCTTGGTCCAGTACCAAGGTTTGGGGCTCCGTCGGATGTTTTTGGTTTGGTCAATGGTATTGTTTCCCGTCCGGTCTTCTTTTGGGGACCGGACCCAGTTTTGGGGTACCCTGAAAGTCAAGCTTTAAGTGTTAGAGACTGATGGCGACTAATGAATGTTTGGTTTGCAACATCCCGTCGCCCATGCACGTTACCTTAAGCTTGAGGTAATGTTTAATACTGTTTGCACTACTGCAAGGCACTGTACTTAGGTTTGCAGGGTAAAGGCAGAATGTGTTATGGTGATGTCCGTCTGACGGGAAGGAATCAATCAGCTGTCAGCCGAAAAAGAAAATAACAGAGAGAAAAAGAAAAGGTCACGAGTTAATTGCCAATCTTCTTGCCTTTTTTCCAAGTTTGTGTCGTCCTTTCCTTTCCCAACTTCAAGCGAATCATTCTTATCCACTTTCTCAAAGACGCCTCACCCGTCCGAATCCCGCCCAGCCGCCATCAAAACCCTTGCAGAATACCATTGTCACCGCCAGAAAAAAACAAACCTCCCTTCCCCCGAACAATAGGTTACAGCCGTCGTCGCCCCCGGACGCCATGCGAGCTCTGATTTTGACGGGTGACGACGGCGTCTTCCAACTCCCCCCCCACCCGCCCAGAAGCCAAGCTAAGCTAAGCTGACGGAAAGCAACCTCGCTCTCACCCATCCATCTCCCTGGGCCGCCCCGTCTGTCCGTTGCGTGCGTTTGCTTTGTTCCAGGTGTCGTGTGTTGTTTTCCTTGGAAATCGTGGACAACAAAGGACCCGCTCCGAATCTGTCATTTCGGCTTCGATATTGCTGGTTCAAGCTTTCAGGGGATCGACGTGCGTCTCGATTGTGACGTCTTTTAAAAAAATAAAAATTTTATGATGGGATGTGGACGACGGCACATGGGAGAGGAAGGCAAAGTCAAACGCCGCTTCAGCCTCCTTGACCGTCGCTACCTCGTCTTCCATCGGGAGACTCGGATTCATTCTAGTGCGAATCTACTTTATCTGCAGCTACCGGCGCATTCCAAGGTAGACGGACGATCAACAGGACGGGAGCGAACGTTCGCAAGACTGTGCGAAGAGCCGCCGCCCGCCCCAAGGCTGAAAACGGGTGTGATAGGTGAGGGAATTCGTCCGGTGGAGAGAGCTGAGGTACCTGTTCAACTGCACTTGCCAGGGGGGGCAAAACAGTACCATTACATTAGACAAGGTGTCATCAGATGGCATCGTCGTCCCAACTATGCGTACAACCCGTACAACCCTAGAAAAAAGGTCGCTGCGAAACAGCGCGCGTCTAATTCGCCCGGCCCGTCACCGACCATGGTGCAGCCTGCTGCTGCTCCTGCGTCGTCGATCTTGTTTGTATCTTTCTTTTTTTTTTCTTTTTTCTTCTTTCTTTTCCCGCCTCCTCTTCCCTTGGGTTGATTTTGCTTCCTCGACCTGCGTCCTCGCTGCAACCACATGGTTCCAACGCTACGAAGCGAGAGTGAGTGATAATTGATCAATCAAGGGGAATCCTGCCACAGTAAGGTACAGACAGTTTAATTCCCCGAAAAGAAGGGCGGGCGGCGACTAAATGCCCCGCTCCGGGCGCCGCCCATCCGTTTCATCTTCCCATCCCCGTTTGCCCACTAACGCACGCCACAGCACCCTGCAATATGAGAAATGGGAAGGCCACTCGCACTGCGCACTGCCCAGACTTGTTTGTCAGTGGCCTCTGGGACCAACAGTGTTGTTGATTTCCTTGGCAGCTTGTTCCCGACGCCGCCGTGATCTGACCCCTCTTCTGCTGGATACCGTTTTGAGTTCTGGACTTTTCCTCATAGACAGCACACAACAAACGAGATCAACAAGCTTGCTTGGCCATGCCCCACCCTTCTCCCCCCCTCCCCCCCCTGGGTAGAACTGCGCGCTAGTGCTACTGCATGTAAACCTGCAAGGCGGGAACCGGGGGGCAGGGGGCCACTCCTGATCTTCTCAAGTCCCAAATCCCAACACGGTGAGGGGCTGAACCGTCAATGGCCAGAGACGAGATGAGATGGAGAACGGGGGAGGGAACCTCTCGCTGGGCAGGTATTCAGGCCCTACCCTGGGGCCATGCAGGAGGAGCGGACCTGCAGCTCCAAAGGGGGTGCAAGCGGTTGTACTCTTTTGGTGGTCTTCACTGAACGATGCGCTGCGGGTGCGGGAACCGTGTAAGCCACTCACCAGGCACACACTATCCGCTCACCCAGTTCATGACTCCATCCAACAGGATGACGAGGGCGACCGCGCCCTGGCTCCCTACTTTCATCGGGGGCCCTTTTTTTTCTGTCGAGGAAGGCTGGGGTCATGGTCTGCTGGTTGGACGACATAAATCCATAAAGCAGCCTTCTGCCCTCGATAACGGGCCTCCCACCTGCTTTCCTGGCCTCCATCGCGCTTCTTCTGTACACCAGCCGGCCGCTGATACCACACTCCCTTCTTGTTCGCATCTGCCTCGGTCTGATACGAACGTTCCATTCTTTATACAGAAGAACACATCTCGAGCCAAGTCTTTTTCTCGACATCGTCGCTCTTCATTCTCTCTTCGCACCAGAGAAAAGTCGCTGTTGAACAGTCCGCTCCTTGCAAAACCATCACAACAACACAACGGAACTAGCCCAGTGCTTGATCAACGTTTTCAGTCCTTCCTTCAGAACTCTCCAAGAACTTGACCTCGACTTGTTTTCCATCCATCTCGAACTGTCGATTTCAGCAGGCCTGCCTACAGAAAAAACAAACACGGACGCTTGATTCGAACTGTTTATCATTCTTTGCACAAAAGTCATACAGGATACCCACTTTTTGCCCATCATGCAGTTCCTTACTCTTGCACTCGCCTTGGCCGGCGCCGCCAACGCCCACACCATGCTCTCCAAGATTTACATCAACGGTGAATCTCAGGGCGATGCTACTTGCATCCGCACCCCCATGGAGGGCGACACCGCCACCTCCCCCGTTGCCGGCCTGACCAGCGAGGCCATGGCTTGCGGTAAGTTCTCACTCATGAATCCTTCTAGCCTCCGCCCCATACATCAGGGAACGCTCAGATGAATTTTCACCGTTACAACACACCCGCGCCGGGGAACCGATGAACTAACTTAATACGCAGGCAAGGATGGAGCCACCGCCGTTGCCTACACCTGCCCTGCCTCCGGCAGCTCCAAGGTAACCTTCGAGTTCCGCGAGTGGCCCGATGCCCGTCAGCAGGGTTCCATCGACGGCTCCCACAGGGGCCCTTGCGCCGTCTACATCAAGAAGATGGACGACATGAACACCACCTCCGCCGCCGGTGCTGGCTGGTTCAAGGTCTGGGACCAGGGCCTCGACGACTCTACTGGCAAGTGGTGCGTCGACAACCTCATCGCCAACAAGGGTCTCTTGACCATTCAGCTCCCTTCTGGTCTCCCTGCCGGTTACTACCTCGTCCGCCCTGAGCTCATCGCCCTGCATCAGGCCGTCTCCCTCCACGACCCCCAGTACTACGTCGGCTGCGCCCAGATCTACATCGAGGACGGTCCTTCCGGCCCCCTCAACATCCCCTCCGAGAACGCCGTCAGTATCCCCGGCTACGTCGACGGCTCCGAGACTGGCCTGAAATGGAACCTCTACGACAGCTCTCAGAACCCCTCCGGCTCTTACCCCATCCCCGGTCCCAAGGTTTACAGCCCTGCCGGCACTTCCTCGGGCACTGTTGCCCTCGCCGCCAAGGACATCAAGGGCGCCATCCCCTCCAACTGCCTCATCGTGAACGGCAACTGGTGCGGTGTCCCTCTCGAGAGCTACTCCACCCAGATCGGCTGCTGGGCCCAGGTCGACGCCTGCTACGCCCAGGGCGAGAAGTGCTTCGGCTCCGCTCCCCCCACCGGCGCCAAGAACTGCGAGGCCTGGAACTCGGGCATGTGCAAGGTCATCGAGGCCTCGTGCCGCTCCGGTAACTTCCAGGGTCCCCCCAAGAACCAGATCTCCGCCGTCACCGTCCCCGCCCCCGGCGCCATCCCCGCCGCCGTCAACCTGAACCTCCTCGGCGGCTCCTCCAACTCCAATGTCGGCCCCGTCTCCTCCGCCGCCCCCAAGACTTCTTCCGTCCCCGCTGCCGCCGCCACCTCCTCTGCTCCCGTCGAGTCCGCCGCCGCCGAGGACCCCGTCGCCAGCGCTCCCTCTCCCACCGTCGTCACGACCCCCGCCGCGGCCGTCAAGCCCACGTCCATCGCCGCCGCTTCCTCCACCGCCGCCGCCCCGGCCCCCAGCACCAGCAACGGCGTCAAGATCTCCACCGACGGCAAGTGCGGTGGCGAGAACGGCCAGACCTGCAGCGGCAGCACCTTCGGCTACTGCTGCTCCCCCATGGGCACCTGCGGCAGCAGCATGCGCCACTGCGGCTGCGGCTGCGACACCGCCTTCGGTCTCTGCTTGGACAAGTACCAGAAGAAGAAGGGCAACAAGAGCAACTAAAGCCGGGCAACCTGCTTATTTGTCGTTGTTGCGCTCTTGCCTTTTGTTTTCTGCGTCACAGTCACGTCCTTTCTGATGAACGTGCTGTGGAATTATGACGACATGAAAGAAGACAACTTTCGATTCGATATCTTGTTGTTTTGCATCAAGCATCATTTTTTGGGAAGGGGGAGTTTATTTATCAAGGAGAGGAGAGAGAAAAAATCTGGGCCTTTTTTCTCTCTTTTTACATTCCATCACCACAATGGCCGGGTAGCAGTCTTGTCTCTTTTCGATAAACATGAGAGAAGGAAAGCAGTGAAGATTTGAAACAGAACATGGAAACGGTGAAACGGGAAACGTATCTCTCGCATTGGGTTTCTGGTTTGGTTTTTTTGGTGTCCTGTTGTTTTCTTCGTGCCTCAAGTTCTTGTACATACTCCGCATTACATTCTAGCAACACACTTTTTTTTGGGGGGAAAACCTTTAACTTGAGTGCGCACCATGCACTACATTCGCCAAGTGATCAACCGTGCGACAGGTTAGGGGCTGCTGCTGATAGCCCATCGCCACCCGGAAGGCCGTGTGGGCATCGCCGTGTCGTTCTGATAACACTCCCCGAGACGGTTCAGGTCCCGAAGCCCGAAGGGGTTGTTTTGGGTGGCCGATTGGTGCCGAGGACGAAGGGATTATCGTGCGCTTTCAAGAGCCGTTGCTTTCTGCCGAGCATGACGGGAGAAACTACGAGAATCATGAGATTGAAGGGGTTGGAGGCGTTCATGGACTACGTTTTTCTGGTCTGGTTGGTCGGGGGGGAGGTTTGCTGCTGCATCACCAGATACGCACGCCACTATAACCCCACCTAATAATATAAAAATTGCCCCTCGGATTGGTGAGAGCTTGGGAGAGTACCTGTGATGGTGACATTGGGAAGAAGGGGAGGGGCGTGGCTTCCTTGTCTTGGGTTTCCGTTAGGCTTGAAGGCGATGGGGCGTTGATGCTGGTTTGTTGCGGCGGAAGCGCGAGTGGCAACATCGAGGATTCGAGAGGAGTTGGCAGCGTTCGAAGGATGGGGAAAAAAAGATGTGGGTGTGTAAAAAGGTTTTCACAAGAACGATTATCTCATGATTTGCTTTCAAAGAAAGCCCCCCCCCCCGCATTGATCTGTGTCGATTACCAAGCATGACATATGATGGTTTTTGGCGTTGGTGACGGCGATGGCGAGTTGTTGTTGTCTTTGATGTGACTTCTACGCCCGCCGGCCTTTTCTACGGCATCTTCTCCATCGGCCTCGATCTCACATCGCTGTTCAAGCCTCCCAGAGTATCGCCCATGGATAATACGCCGATGCTGACGCGGAAAGACGAACGGACGGATGATTCGCGACGCGGCTGGGGTCCTCGAGGCAAGCTGTGCGCACGTAAACCTGAAGAACCTACACGCTCACGAGTCGAACCTGCCAGCATCACTGTCCAAGACCTACAGTTGTCTCGTGCTCGGGCGGGAGCTGGTGAGAATTGATTGCTGCGATATATATACGCGTACTCGTCGGTCTAAGCAAGTTGGAAGGCATAATCAGGTGCCGCGCTAGAGGGATGTACCATGCATAAAGATATCTATTGACGCCCACGGACTAGTATTATACCTTGGACGCACGATCGGGTGAGCGGAGTCGACGGCGATTGTTGTTGTCTGAAGGAGAAGTTACAAGTGGATGGGTGAGGGGGGATGCCCACGCTCTGGGCAATCGGCTCTGAGACTCGAGGCTGAGCTATCGAGCGGTTTCAACTGCCTTGGACCTCTCTAGGCTTTTATTTCGTCCCTGAATATTCAGGAAATAATGACTGCCAGAAAAGAGGAATTGAGAAGGTGGAGGGAGGTCCATTTTAGAGAAGCCGTTGTTGGCGAGTCCCATGGGAATGTGCGATGTTGATTCATCTTGAGACCATGACGAGACGCCATTGGGTGTTGTCTGGCGAACCCATTGTCTTTCAGAGAGACCGCTTTAGAATGAGAGAACTGCATTTACTTTTCTCGAAATTGAGATGCAATTGCACCGCTTCGCCATTTCATTGCATAGACAGCATCTGTGAGTCTGGAACAGTGGAAGTTTCAGCCAGGAAGGAAAAGTTGTCTATATTGTAGATAACACAGCTCAAAGTACCACTTCCCATATTAAAAAGTATACAAATAAAACCCTTCCCATCTTGGCTTAGACCCCCAATCGTATCTGAGCAAGTCCCCAAAGTTTTTCATGTTTGCTCTCCTCGTGGAATTTTCTGCCTTGTACTCTGAGTATCCACCCCCTTTTTCACCATAGCCATCACCAGAACTCCACGTGCCTATTCTTCATTCTGCCACTCGTCGCTCGTAAGACCGCAGCAGTCGATTTTCTTACAACTTGCGACGCCTTCCCCTCCCCCTTCCGCGTCGTGCATGCAGTCGGAGTAGCTCTCGCCTCGGAGGTCTTCGGAGCAAGGGAAACAGGCGAGATGCACGGCCATCAAGAACGCGCCTGACCATATGGAGGCCAGGGTGACGGCGAGGATGATGGAAATCAGGAAACACGAGAATACCACGTAGACGAACTTGGCCGAGTCGACGAGCGGCTGTTTTGCCATCTGGGGGAGGCTGAAGGTTGCCATCTCGTTGAAACAATCGTACTGCGTGGAATACTGCATTAATTGCTGTCTGGGGGTTTTGTTTGGGGTGGGTGTAACCGTGTAAGAGGGCTTATTCGGTGAGAGCTGGTTCTGATGGTGTTTTTACGTGGGGAATGGATTGCAGACTTCGGAGGAGGGGACAACGCGGATATATCAATTTTGCAAATGTTTCGGAGAAAGGACGGCGGAAATCCATGTTGGAGTTGTGGTTGCTGATCGCGGCGATTCGAAAGTCGATTCCAAGAGCCGCAGAAACCTAATACTCGAGAATGGACAAACTCTAAATGTATAATTTGCGAACGCACTGCCTGGCGACGTCTTGGGAATGGCTGATATTTCCAGGGGGGGGCAAAATGTCGGGATTGTTCACATATAGCGGCGACTGCGATGTATGGGTCTCAAAACATCGTCTGGAGGCATATATGTTGACGACTTGAGTTACCTTGATTTCCTGAACCATCCAGCGCTCCCGAGTTTCGAAAATCAATCGGCACCTCTGTAGCGTCCCGAGCCGACTCGGACTCGACGTAAATGCTCATGTCGTTAACATGGGGGTCCATCGCCGACTTGTCATGACCCGCAGAGACGGCGATAGCTTTCGAACGGCTGACGTGTAAGCCTAGGACGACGGAACCTCCTCAGAGTCCTGGTCTGAGACCGTAACGGCTGAGTTGGGGCTGAACGGAGACTCGGGCATTTACTAGATGGATTGGGCTCGAGAGTGACTGAGAGAAATTTACATTAATTGGATCGTACAAAAAAAAAAGGTTGTTCTCGATTTTGCGGCTTCGGTGCTTTAGTCATGCTAGTAGCACCTAGCTTTTGCATGTACAATCTTGCCCATCTTCATCGAGCTGAGCAAGGGAAATCCGCAGTCGCTCCTCGATCCTTTGAAACCGGACGTCTTTCTCCCAGTCGTGACTTTGATGGATGTGCTTTATTCCAGTTCGAATGAGATAAGAGTAGCTCGGGGCTATAGACAAGAGCGAAAACAGGGACAGGGAACTGTTTGCGTTCTCGTGTGCTTCGACAATGTCGAGGATCATTATTGTGGCTGCGTTGAGAGCTGCACGCGAACGCCCATGCCAGCTGCTGATGGTTTCACCATCGATATCGGCTGTATAAAGGGGTACACCGAGGATGTGATCGTGGATTTTGAATAAAAGCCTGCTCTTAGTTAGAGTGCTGTTTCATCCATCCAAGTCCTTCGGGACGCTTGCCTGAGAACCATGGTGATCGCTTCACACAGTACCCCACCGCTTCCGGGATGCTGTTGCAAAAGCAGACCCAGGAATTCCTGCATGATGATGTCCAAATCTCGGAGCCTGGTCAGACGCACAGACAGACTTTCGGATTTGAGCGCGTCCAAAACTTGATCTAACAACCAAGCTGCTTGAGCTAGCCGTCCGAAACCCCCGACAGCAGCGGATGCCAGGTCACGGATTTTAACGGGGGCCTCTACGTCGATATCTTCACCTCGATCTTGTTCACAAGGTAAGAAGGCGTTATCTTGAGGCATGAGTGTGAGGAAGGGCTGTCCAGGTGACACCTCACAGGAAACCGTCCTATTACCAGTGAGTTCGACAACGCATCGGCGACGCAAGAATGGCGAGAACAAGTACCTTTCGCAAATTATGAGTCCCCACCAAGTATTGCTGCTCTCTTCCGTTCCTGTGCAATTCCCTCCCGGTTTTCCATCAATGCGTGCCTCGCCAGTGCACAGATGCAGTCGTTTAGCGTAGGCCAACCGAGAGCTGCTGGCAATAGATGCATAGGCTTTGTCCGGGTACCCCTCGGCATACTCGTACATGGCCAGCAACAAACACGCTTGTGTCAACCAAACGGAAGGATCACACAAGCCATGGGCTTGAGCAAGCAGTGATTTGGTGGCAAGGTAAAGACCCTGGCGATCGAAGGAACGACGTGGCGTTGCGCGGCGAGACCGCCATCCTAATCTCGGGGACGACGTTGCCAGGCACATAGCCAACAGAAAAGCAGAAAGGTCGAGGGAAGGACAGGCGCCCAGCGTCACAAGGCCATCTTGGAAACGAGCTCTCGAGACGAACGGCAGATATCGATGGAGGCCCTGGAAGTAGGTTGCGCTGACGTCGTCCACGAACCGGCCGGTCTCGTGGATCAGGGAGCGGACCTTCGCGAAGAAACCGGCTGCCGACGTCGAGACGTGCGTCGTCAATAGCGATGCCGGGCCGGATTGCTTCCCTGCGCTCTCATGACCGTGTCGGAGGGCCGCAGCCCGTCCGTAACGGCATTTCAACCGTTTGCTACAATATTAGCTGGTACTCGGGACAACGTTGCTCGAAGAAGGCTCATGAACACCTGGGTCATTCTTACCGGAGACAGTACCCGCACTGCGGTAGCGACTTGTCGCATTTCTTCTTCCGTGCCTTACAAACCAAGCAAACCTGCGCTGCAAGAGATGCGCTGAGGCGGCCGCTGTCGGCCGCCACGATCAAGGGATATTTTGAAGTCATTGTCATTGAACGTGTCGGATGGCAACGAATGCGTGCGCCGCTCGAACGATGTTATACGGCCGCCACAAAACAAAGCAGTGGCGTTAGAGCTGATATCAGATGGCCAGACAACAAAAGTTGATTTGTAACCAGCCTAGCCAATAGCAGGGACGTACTTGTCGGCCGCCGTCGGGGCTTGCAGCCGACGCTAGGAGCTTGAGTCGATCGAAGGTCAGATCTGGTGAGCATTGAAGGTTATCATTGGTCAGCCCCTGATGTAGAGACACGGAGACATCGGCTATAGCTGGTGTTTAACAGTGAGGGGGGGGGTGGCTTCGGATACCCCAAATGTTATCCGGTCGTTTGTGACGCCATGTTTGCAATGACGATGAGACATATAAAAGGCTCGTGAAATCTCGCTTTCGAGGATGGCCTGAACGCAGAAAGATCACACTCTGACGGTAGCAAGAAAAAGAAACATCGAAACCCCATTCTCTTCGCAAGCCAGAACAACCTGTACTCATGGATTCAAGCACCCTCTTCCGAGTCGACGGCATGGTCGCCGTCGTCACTGGCGGTGGAACTGGTGAGAACCGTCGCACGGCGCCATCTACAACCGAGGAGATCGGTTTCGCTGACGATGGCAGGAATCGGCCTGACCATGGCCAAGGCCTTGGCCGCCAACGGCGCTCGCAAGGTCTACATCCTGGCACGCCGCCTCGACCTCCTGAAGTCGGCCGCGGAGGAGTTCCCGAGCTTCGTGCCCGTCAAGTGCGACGTCACCTCCAAGGAGGACCTCCAAGCCGCCGTGGACCGGGTCGCCGCGGAGGTCGGCCACGTCAACCTGGTGGTCGCGAACTCGGGGGTCCTCGGCCCCCCCGCGCGCTTCAACCCGGACCACTCCGTCTCGGAGACGCGGAGGGCCCTCTTCGACGACTTCCGGATGGAGGACATGAACGCGGTCCTGGGCGTCAACGTCACCGGCGCCTTCTTCACCATGACGGCCTTCCTGGAGCTGCTCGACGCCGGGAACAAGAGGGCCCTGGAGGGCGGGTTCGGCAGGCCCGCCGACGGCGGAAAGGTCCCCCTCGTCCAGAGCCAGGTCATCTTCACGACCAGCATCTCCGCCTTCAGCCGCCACTTCGTCTCGACGCCGCCGTACTCGAGCAGCAAAGTCGCCATCATGCATATGACGAAACTTGCCAGCACGCAGCTTGCGAGGTTCGGCATCCGGGTGAACGCCATCGCCCCAGGATGTAAGTCTTCCTTTCCGCTCTCGGATGTGCTTCTTTTTTTTTTCTGTGCAAAGAGGTGAGTAGCTGACGAAGCCCCCCAGTGTACCCGTCGGACATGGCTGCGAACATCATGGGCGACAGGAAGCCCGAGGAAGAGACCATCGACGACAACAAGTTCATCCCGGCTCGACGCTTTGGCGGGGACGAGGAGATGAGTGGCGCGATCCTGTACCTTGCCAGCAGGTCCGGAAGCTACTCGAACGGATCCATCTTGGTCACTGATGGCGGCCGACTTGCTGTCATGAACAGCACGTACTAGATGTAGATGGGCGGTAGCTTCGGTTTGTGCGGTCTATAGAACAGTAATCAAGGTGCCACAAACTTTTCCTTTTAGTTGGTTGCAGAGACATTGAGTGGAACCAACGATGAACCTGTCTCCAATGACGAGAAAGAACAGAAACTCACGACTGAGCGGAACATCTGTTGAAACAATTCATTGCTCTAGAAAATCCCATCTTTCTGAAGGCTTGATAACAAAGAATGCCCTCACGAAACAACTCAACAGGCGCCGAACCAAAACCCCACAAAGAGCGCGTGCCAAAGACAGAGGTCATAGACCTCGATGCGAGAAGGTCCTCTTTATGATCGAACAACGGCTCTCGGGGTCTTCCATTCTAACAAGCCCCCGCCTTAAAAGCGATGAGTCGACAGCAGAAACAACTAGATTTGGGCCCGGCAGAAACGAACACTCAACCGCTTGCAGAGTAATCACCGAAACATCTCGAAACATTTCAGCAGCGTCTCGTAGTAGCTCCAGTTTGACATACAAATAATAATAATAATGGAGAGTACATCTCGTCTTCCCCAGAACCACAACGATGACTTCGCATCCCGGGAAGAACCTCGCGCGCGCGCGATGACGGAGCATGGCGAGAATCGATCAGATCCCGTCCTCGCTCTCTTCAGGCTCTACTTCGGCCAAGACCTGACCGAGTACTTCCTCTCCGACGCCAGGTGTCTCCAGCAGCAACGAGACATCATGGCCCTCGCATTCAGGTCGGCCTCGCAAGACGTCTTCGCGCTGCGCGCGGTCGTGGCCGAGAAGGCGAGCCGGATGAGATCGGGCGAAGCCGAGCCCAGGCTGTCGTGGCGGAGGATCAAGAGAGCAGCGCGGAGAATGGGACGCTGGGCCCGAGGATCCGTCGTCGGGTCCTGGGCGCGGCTGGTCGGGAGGGGTCGGGAGGCCGCGCCGCACACGCACCAGAGACAGGTGCGGATCGCGGAGCTGTTCCGCGAAGCCTTCCCCGACGGCGACTGGGCCCACGGGTGCCGGCACCGGCCCTCGTTCTACGGTCGCTACTACGAGCACGTGCTCGCGTTGAGGCTGGGGAGGAGGAGGAGGGGGGCGGGGCGGGAGCGGCTCGTCGACGACCAGCTCCGGTGGTACTTCCGCGCCGACTACGTGGTCGCCAACGTCACCCGTCTCCAGCGGTTCTCTCGGCAAAGCAGCGTCCAGTTCTCCTTCCAGGGATGGCTCGCGCGCGGGCCGCGAGACGCGCGGTCGGAACGGATGGGCGCTTTCGGTTCTCTGCAACGGCGCATGCGCGACGCCGGCATCTTCCCCCCGGCCGCTTGGGGGCCTGACGAGGACGAGAGTCCTCCGAGATCGCTCGAGGGCGCGCGTCGCGCCTCGAGGTACCTCGCGGCCGTGATCATAGAGGCGTCGATCCCGGCCGATGAATGGGACGAGCTGCTGTTGGAGATGCAGGCTCTTGTGGGTAGGCTGAAGGATCCTCACAGAAACAACAACATTTGTGCCGTGAGAGAGTTGCTGTGACGCATGCAAACGATCTTATAGAAGCAGGGAAGGCAAGTGTAGTGCATAGGAGTGCTACGAAAGGAATGTGCAAGCTAGGAAACCATAAAAGGTAGTAGTGCTGAAGCCCGGATAGCCTGCGAGCGGAACCGCAGAACCCAAGTGCCTAGATCCTCTGTACCGGTACATTCCCGATTTCACAAACAACTTCTACTTCTTTCATATCTATCCGTCGCGAACTTGAAATTCTGAAACATTCTGCTGCCTCATCTTAGCCACAACAGTTGGTAATCAAGATGGTCCGCTTGCAGATCGCGTCCGACTTGCATCTCGAGCACTCCAGTTACGGCTGCGACCCCCATCGAAGCCATCACGCCCTGTCTCGCGTTTCTGGGTGATATCAGCTGCGTCTCAGACTCCGGATATTTGGATTTTATCGATAAGCAGCTCGCCAAATGCCGCCTCGTTTTCCGCGCCCTCGGAAATTCACGAGCCGTACGGGTCTAATTGCGACACGACTTACACGAGATTGGAGCGATATCCAGAAGGCGAACAAAGCAAAAAGAGAGCTAGATCCGTCGGTGCTTCTTGGGAGAGTATGTCCTGATTCACAGACATCCCTGCCACGAACTGAAACATCGGTTATACTGACTGCTGAGGTGACCAGAGATCGCTACATATCTGGGCTGATCCGCTGTACGCGTGGAAAACCAAGAAGCCAAGCCGTTGAATTTCCACTTGTGGCCTGCGGTTCCCCACCAAAGGCCCCTTGAGTCGGTCCGTAGTTTTCAGCGACGCTATCGGCGAGTCTGACTCTCAATCGGACCGTTGTTATGCCTTCTATCAATGCTATTATACGGGGAGCGGAGCTTTGCCTGGGGCCCCAGGCACGACTCCGGTCTTGTAGCAGTCAACGCTCACGTGCTCCGGAGCCTCTGGGGTAGAAACGCGGAGATGGAAGGGACACGGAAACATCCATGATCTAACCGGAAGAGGTTGGATGACAGCGGTGTTGACTGTACGGACTAATAGGCTGGTGCTGCAAGTACTGAAATCCACGGGCGATCTGATCTCCTCGGGGCCTAAAACGCACCCGACGCTGAACGCATTCTTTGCCGTTGGATGAACGTCATACCCGCTCACCTGAATGCGAAATTCTAATCCAACAACATGCGCCCGAGTACGCTCAGCACTAGGCAACTTCTCCGCCCTCCAGGCTATATTAGAGACGCGGCTTGCATAGCGAGGACGTTTGCGTCTCGCGATTAAACGCAGGAGATATCAACGGGAACGGCTGGGCTGCGCAGTCTCACGCACACATAGTCTTTGTGCATTTCGTTATTCGGATGGACCGGCTTTCGATCTATGCCGAGTTGCTTTGGCAGGCTTGGATGTCTGCATGTTCGAATCCTGGTTGATGGACCGCGCGAGCAAGTGGATGTCGTGATTCGACCAGAATCCGGGGAAGCTTCACTTTTCACTTGGCTCTCCAGTAGACAGGGCAACTGGTTCGGGCGCCCCGTCGGCTGACTCGCACGTGAGGGGTCTCACGATCGTCATTCCTCTCTTCTGACGGCCATTCCAAGAGGTGGTGTTGCACAGGAAGCCCCACGGTTGCCGGAGCCGCGTCGCGACAGACGGCGGTAAGAGGGACACAATAGAGCCCTCTTTCTGTTGATGTGGGAGGATTCGCCTTGGCCGCATATGGCTTTCTTGGCTGCACAAGTCCATTCCGTGTGCCATGGCCGGCTCACCCCTGCGGTATTACTACCTACCACTGATGACGACAGCCAAGGGGCTGATCCCCAAGCCGCACCCCAAACCATCCAACCAGATTTGTGTCGGTGTGAGGTTGATGAACAGGTGGTTATGATCCGAGCTGTTGGTCCAAGGCTCATCCAAGTTCGTTTCTGTCAGCTATACCGAGTCGTTGATGCCACACCTACGGCTCTCGTTGGTGGCGTCTGCCCCGATAAAGAATCGAAAATGGAAAAGGCCCATCGCATTTCCCCGGATTATGGTTGCTCGATGCTCTCGGCCTCTCGCGTGGCGTCTCTTCTCACTACCCCGGGTCACATCCTGGCAGGAATAGGAGATGGAAAGTACCCCGTATTGCATTCTCCCCAACCCATCCACAGCTTCCCACACCTTCTTGGCTCTCTAGAGCTTCCTGGTCTGCGCCGCAGCGACAAGAGCAGGTAGGACCGACTTTGAGTCAGCCGGCTTCTGGGCGACGTCATGCCAGCGTTCCCGTCATTGTTCTCTGTCAGGCGACTGCGATCTTCCACCACTGCAGCTCCGCAGGATGGGGCTGCGTATAAAGCCACCATGGTGCATTGGGGGAAGAGACACGACGTCATCAGGCTGACCAGTACAATTCAAGCCAATTGCTATTGAAAACGCCCATTTCCCCGACTTTGGAGTGCGCAGCTTTGCGACACCTTGAGAACTGAGCTGTTCTGCCTCTTACGGCACATTTCGCGCTGGACACTGCACTTGAATTTTCTACTGGTCTAAGGGGGTGTCGCAGTCATGGGCTTAGGAAAGCAGTGAGTGGCCACAGCAACGCCCGTATTCAGTACTAAAGTGCCTTTTTAGGTCGATGCGCATCAATGGCGCCGACTGCGGTGTCGAAGCGCTTGTTCTTGGAGTCGTCACAAGTATAGGAGGATTCCTTTTCGGTTACGACACGGGCCAAATTTCTGGCATGCTCCTGTTTAACGATTTTCGAAGACGATTCGCCACTGGTCCCGAGGAAAATGGTATCCCAACATGGGTATCCATCATCCAGTCTCTTATGGTGTCGCTGATGAGTATCGGCACTCTCGTGGGCGCCCTATCCGGGGCCTACACGGCCGATTGGTGGGGCCGACGACGCAGCTTGAGTTTTGGTGTTGTCATCTTCATCATTGGAAACATCATCCAGATCACCGCAATGAATTCATGGAGTGAGTATCTGCATACTGTTGAGAAGTCCATCTCATCCTTCGCACTTGTCCTGACATTCCTCGAGTACACATGATGATGGGCAGATTCGTCGCTGGTTTAGGAGTGGGCAATCTTTCCGTCGGTGTGCCCATGTTCCAGTCCGAGTGCTCGCCAAAGGAGATTCGCGGTGCTGTGGTCGCTTCCTACCAACTCATGATCACCTTTGGTATCCTCGTCTCCAACCTCATCAACTTTGGCGTCCGCAACATCCAGGACTCAGATACCTCATGGCGCGTTGTCATCGGCCTCGGTATCGCCTTCGCCTGCCCGCTGGGGATCGGAATTCTTGTCGTCCCTGAGTCTCCTCGATGGCTGGCTGGTCGACACGACTGGGAGGGTTCTCGCATGGCCATGGCACGCCTTCGTGGTCTGAAGAACGACCCGCACAATGCGCTCGTCGAGACGGATCTTCAGGAAATGTTCAAAGTCATCGAAGAAGAGTCCAAGAGCGGCACCGGCACATGGGCTGAATGCTTCACGGGATCGTCTGGCATCCCCAAGACATTTTACCGCACTGTGCTGGGAATTTCGGTGCATTTCCTCCAGCAATGGACGGGCGTCAACTACTTCTTTTATTACGGAGCGACGATATTCGAGTCCGCTGGTATCCAAGATCCTATCATGACTCAACTTATTCTCGGAGCCGTCAATGTCGCGTTGACTTTCTACGGCTTATACGTTGTGGAGAAGTATGGCAGACGATGGCCTCTGTTCATTGGCGCACTGTGGCAGGCCGCCTGGCTTGCCATCTTCGCTGCTGTCGGCACTGCCATTCCGCCCGATACCAGCCGCACGACTGGTATTGTTATGATTGTGTCGGCGTGCATGTTCATCGCTTCTTTCGCAGGCGTAAGTGTTTCGAGATTTCCCTTTGGTCAAACAGAGGACAAGAAACTGACTGGCTGCAGACGTGGGGTCCCATGGCGTGGTGTGTGATCGGCGAGCTTTTCCCGCTCCGAACCAGGGCGAAGCAGGCGTCACTTGCAACCGCTGGCAACTGGCTCGGCAACTTCCTCATCTCCTTTCTTACCCCTCTGGCTGACGAAGGTATCTCGTACGCCTACGGTTTCGTCTTCGCTGGCTGCAACTTGGCGGCGGCACTGTTGGTGTGGTTCTTTCTCTACGAGTCGAAGGGCCTCTCTCTCGAGAACGTCGACAGGATGTACAGCGACCCGAATGTGAAGCCTTGGTCATCCAGTAAGTGGGTGCCTCCCGGTTATATCACTCGCAAGCAGAAGGACGACACAACTTTCCATCGCGGTTCTGTGACCACGGGGCATACAGCAGTTGGAGAGGGGCGCCAAAAGGAGAAGAAAAGCGAAGAGAGACCTTACTCTGAGCATCACCACACCAAGACCGAGTCTACGTCCAACGCGGTCTAATTTGTATTTACGGTTTGGGCTGTAAAACCGGGTGACCCGTATGATAGCAAGTCTTGCCATGTCTGCAATAATACTGGCATTTTGTCAATTTCTGTTTGCACCAAAGGCCAATGTACCCTTGAAATGCGTGTCAAGTCTACAATACCATCATCCGTGGGTGGCCTTTTGTTTCTTCTTGGGATGTTCTTCCTCATGCAGTGCCCGTGCGCATGAAAACGTTGGACGGCCTCTCACGGTCCAGGAACTCTTCGTCAACAGTGTACTCGATCTCGGGTCCTTCCTGCTTGAAGCCCAGCTTGGAATAAACGTGCCTCCCCATACTAGAGCCCTCGAGGATGCACTCGATCCCGCCTCGCCGCCGGGCTTCTTCGAGACCCCACCGGACCAGCTTCGTGGCGGCGCCCCTCCCCTGGAACCTGGGGTCCACGGCACAGAGGTCCAGGACGAACACGGCGGGGGGGCTCGCCGACGCCTTCTGCCCGATCACCTCGGCGCGCCGTCTGCGGAGCGAAGCCACGCACTGCGCGAGGTAACGGCGCTCGGCCTCGTCGTCGGGGTACAGCGACCCGAGGCGGAGGGCCTTCTCCAGGTCGGCGGGGTGCGGCTCGCCGTGGCCCTCCACGGCGGAGGCCTGCGTCCAGATGGCGAGGCCGGCGATCCTGCGGCGGCCGTCACCGTCTCCGTCACCGTCTCCGTCTCCGTCTCCGGCCTCGGGGTCCGGGACCGTCGCCTTGAGAAAGACCGTGTTCGGCCGGCCCTGGTTGTCCCGCGTGACGGAGCGCCACCGGTCCGCCATGCGCCGGCCGCTCGCCGCCGCGCCCTCGGGCGTGTCCCAGCCCGGGTTCATGCCCACGTAGACGCCGTCGCGGACCTGGTGCCCGAAGGCGTCGATGGCGACCTGGGCGGCCTGGGGGAAGTCTCCGGCCTGCGTGATGACTTCGATGCGCACGTCGTCGTCCGAGGAGGAGGAGGAGGGGTCGTCCAGTTGCCCCGCGTTGCCGGCGCTAGTCATGGTTGAGTTTCTGCGGGGTGTGATTTGGAGGGGGGGGGGTATCCCTGGAAGGGGGGGCTATCGTTTTTTTTTTTTGCTTTAAAATGGTTGAAGATGAGAGTCTCGGGCGCGAGGGCTTGAGTTACGTTCTCGGGAGAGAAACGTCGTTGTCTTTTGTGTCTTTTGAGGTTGCTGATGGTGTTTGGTCGAGACTGCGAACCCAGACACCAAGTGTCCCGCCTTGAAAGTTGAATAATGACAATGACAACGCCAAGCCTACGGAGTAAAGCTTCGTGTCTTGCGGCCCACAAAACTCCGCATTTCGGGCACCAGAGCACGGTGTTTGGTGAACTACCGTGCTAGTGACTAGATGAGCCTATAACCGGGTTTTCTTCTCTTTCAATAAGAACAACAGTGAGTGGTCCGGAGATATCGTACTGTGCTGCTGAGTTGAAAGTGGTCGCTGTTTTACCCCCAAATTTACAAACCAGTCATCACAATCACGGCTCCTGGTAATTCAAAGCAACCCACTCTTATACCCCAGAACCAGCAAATCCCGACGACGCTGTCAGAAACTCGTTTACGGACATCATACTGAACATAAACTCAGCAGCAGTCACAGCTTCACGGTGTTTCAAGGAGACAATGTTGGAGCCGACCCAAGGATTTTATTCTAAATGCAAAGCGAAGCTGTCTAACTAGACGAACAAGACTAGCAAGACGAACAAAACTAGCAAAACTAACAAAACTAACAAGACTAACAAGACTACAAGCAGATCATCCAAACCAGATCGTAAACAAAATGTAGCATCGGATCAGGCACCGACAGAGAACTCCTTCACGACTTGGCATCGGGGAGCAGCGCCATCGGCAGCGTCCTCGCAGCGCTCGCCCTTGAGAGTCGAGGCAAGGCCTCTCTTCTCAGCGGCCCTGGAGCCCTCGACGGAGCTGCGGCGAGCCCGGAGCCCGGAGCGCTTGCTGGCAGTCTTTGGGGTGACGTCGGCGAAGGCGCCCTTGCCGGAGTCCCAGATCTTGTTGTCGGAGGTGATGAAGGGAGCGCCGGCAAACCTGGAGAGGGAGTCGGTCTTCCCGGTAAAGAAGTCGGCGGCGTCGTCGAGTAAGGGGACGGCGTCGATGACCTCGGTCTCGTTGGAGATGAAGCGCTTGACGTAGGACTCCTTGCAGTTGTTCCGGTTGGGGATCTTGCCGACGTTGTCGCTGATGAGGCCGCAGGCCTGCTCCCAGGTGGTCCTGGCCAGGACCTCGCTCCTCCCCTTGTTGAAGATGCCGGCGAGGTTCTCCATGTCGAGGTGCAGGGACTGGATGGGCCTGTTGGCGCCGTCGGGCTGGCCGTCGAGCCAGACGCAGCGCTGGCGGACGCCGTCCAGGACGGCGCCCCAGTTCCACTCGTGGCCGCACTGGAAGCCCAGGTCGCCGATGGGGATGAAGACCTCGTCGCGCCTGGCCTGGGTGTCGCTGCCCTTGAGGATGATGTTCGAGACGCAGACGGCGTTGCCGCCGGGCTGGACGTCGAGCGACTTGAGGTTGAACCCGTTGTTGGTCTTGAAGGACTGGATCGGGGCCTCGGCGTTCCTGAGGCCCTTGTACAGGTCGAGCCCGCCGAGGTTGCGGCACTGGTCCTGGGACCTCTTGCTGTTCCCCTCGAACACCCCGACGACCTGGGTGTTGGAGAAGTCGGAGAAGATGACGGTCGGGGGGTTGCCGGCGGCGTCCTGGTTGTCTCCGATCTCCATGCGGAGGGTGTAGAAGTCGACGTCCTTGGGCTTCTGGTTGATGGTGCCCACGATGCCGAGGCCGGAGGAGACGAGACCCAGGAAGGAACCGACGTTGCCCATGACGCTGCCGAGGGTTGCGACTGCTCCGATAGCGGCCATCTTGATTTCGAAACCTGGTGAAAAGTGAAAGCGGCGGGTAAAGATCCCGAGTGAGTGAATGAAAAGCACGAGAAAGGAAGAAAAGAGTGAAGGTGCGACCTGCCGTGAGAGAATGTGCTGGATGATGAGAGGGAATGAGACCCAGAGTACGGCGCGATCTTGCCCTCTTTTATAACATTTTGACGTGCCTCAAGAATAGAGCAACATGGGTTAATGTCCCCAAAACATCACTACTCGTCGTTGTCTGCTCTGGTTAGACTTCTGAATGAGTTCGATGTTGATTCTTGGCCCGTGAACCCTTCGAGGTCGGCGCCGTATCTCTGCCGCCGGCATCCACGGCGCGGCTGAAGCGACTGCTACTCTTGGCTGCCAAGCTCTATGCTGATGAATCGTGATGTATCATGGAGGGAATAAATCGACGTCATTATGGGCTGCCTTAGCATACATCCTAAGGACACTAAAGGCCTATTCCACTAATTTCGAAACGGCGGGATGGCAAGATCAACACATGAACAGCTGGACTTGCCTCAGGTAAGTTTCTTTCCTAGGCCCTCGTGCAAGATCTTGGCAAGATGTTGGGGGGTTTCTTTTTTTCCCCAGATCATTTGACTCCAGTCCACGCATCATGAATGCCTGCATCTATGAAATCATTCAGATAAATCTGATCGCACTGCGCTTTTCAGAACCGAAGACTCAAGGGGTTCCTGAATGTCGACCTTCTCATCCATGCGAGACAGGGCGGATTAAGGTTCTAGGCTCGCCGACGGAATGCGAAAGTCGGCATTGAGAAATGAACCTTATTTCAGCCCTCGGCAGATATTTAACCTGGCGGTTCGTGTCTAAATGCTTTTGCCTGGTTTACTCGCAGTCATGGCTATACAAAGGAGTCTACTTATCACAAGTAATATTTTTATAATGACTTGGCGTCTATGTACTCCGGACGAATGCCCCTGACGTAGTCAAGAGACTAAGAAAGAGAAATATAGTCTTCTTTTTAGTGAAGTTATTTCAAGTTTATAAGTGCTACTTATATAGACTATATAGAGTTATAAAAGCTTTAAGGCTCTTTGAAATAAAGTTTAAATCTTTTCTAGATAATATATATTATTTATATTACTTAATAATATTTATATATATATACTTTTATGTATTAATACTAGGGATAATATATATATAGCTAGGAAGTAGATAGGCGGCCTTAGTACTACGTCGGCCGCTTGGGTTCCGCTTCAACGACGCAGCCGAGGCCCTTGCTACGCAGCTCTACATTTAAAAGGTCCCGATATAGGTGTGGCGGAGGAGGCGCCGAATAGCCCGAAAGGGGTGCGTACCGTGTTGCCCATTCTTATGAGAGCAGCTCATATTCGGTAACCCCGGATAGAATCGCTGCATCTGGGGAAATGCACCTCGTAGGACCGGCCCATGGGTGTGGCAAAGCGAAGAAATTAGCTTGCTGCTTCACCATTACTGCACCTCTATGAAAAGCTCCTCAGCATGAACTTGGCAGAGTTCGCCCAGTCAGCTGTGGTGGGTAGCACCTACTGGAGATGTCAACGTCGCAGAGTATCCCATCGAGTGCGAATGGACTACATACAGTACAAAGAAGTTCTAGTTTTCTCTATTCATCTCCGTTTCATCTCAAACACAAACTATTAGCTCACAAAAGAAAGAGAATAAGGCTGATTAGACACTACCCCACACATGAGGTACTCTAGTCCATTCGCACCCGACGGGATACAATCCAGAACAAACAGGCAATTTCTGCCCGAGCCCCTCAGCTATCCCAGTCCTCACGCAAGGAGGCAGGCCTCCAGTGTATGCCTAGGCCTCCCGGGAATGCCACGGCAGAGTGCCGATTAGTTGGAATCATCCGACCTTTGGGTTACATCAAGCCCGACCCTGGAGACGGTTTCAGCCTAAAGATGAACTTAACGTCAAGAAGTGGTTCACCCTCACACTGCCACTGCATACGAGGCATCAAGGCCGCGTTGTCTCTCGTGGACGCCAAGACCAATGGGTCTTGGAACACGGCAATTGTGATCAAGAACCCAGGTTTAGAGCTTTGGCTCCGGTTCACACCAGTCTAGGAATAGAGACCAGTCTCAGCCTTGAAAGATCAGCATCCATCAGGGCGTCTGTTGTTAATCCGATACAAGTGCCGGAAATTGTTGACGTGTGTTGGCTAAACAAAAAAACACTCTTTCAAATGATCATTCAACCAAGCCAGTCAAATTATGATGCAGGGTCCTCGTGTTCGATGACACTGACACGGGAGGTTTTCTTGGTAAGCTATAGGATCTGATCAATAATCGTCAAGTTGTCATGGTAGTCATCAATCTTACGCCGCAGGTGCATGCGGAGGGAGTAGAGCAGAGGCCCAGCGGATTAACTTGAAACGGGGAACGCGATGCAAGAAAGTTGTGGCCTGATCTTCCACAGTCTAGGCTGGAAATAGGCGAACACAAATTTCACTTCAAGCAATTGCCAAAGAGAAAACTTCTATTGATTATGTCTTGGAGTTGAAAATTTATTGCTCGTCGCCTGAGTCTCCCTCCTATACTATCCCTTCAAGCCTGGGTCCTTAGTATGAAGCCCTCACTCGAGGCAATTCTTCAGTCAGCTTTGCTAGGAGCGATGTTATGATCACTTCGGTTCAACCCGACTCCTGATGTCCTGGTATAGTCAGGGTATCTATTCAGCCGTGCCAGATCTTATCAATTAATTGTCTAAACTGAACTAAAAGTGACTAATTACCAACCCTGGCTGAGACTCTCACTACGCAGCCTTGTATTCGACCGGAGTGGGAGCATCCTCGGACACCGAAATCACCCCCCTCCCCCCTTTTTTCTTAACTTCCCCGGGCCCTTTCGGATGTTCCGGGAGCGACAGCAAAGCTTTTGGGCTGTCGGCAAAGTTGAGGCATTTGCTACGACCACGCTTTGGTAAACACCTCCTAGACTGCAAGGCACAAGTATCACTGTTGTCGGTTGCCTTGCCTTGGAACAAATGGATACGGTATCTGGCACATACGCCTTATTCCTCTTATCTTAGTTTATATAGTTCTAATATAATTGTAAACTTAAGTCTTTCAAGTTTTCATATGGATATCATTCACGACAAGGCTGCCAGCAGACTGCGTAAAAGAGTTTGCAGCTTCCATGATCTTTCGTTCAATTGGCCACAATGGATGATCATGTTGAATATCCGCAAGGAAAATTTCTCTCCTACTTACCGAATCGTGGCCAGGGAAACGTTTCGAGAGCTGTCCAAACATGATGCTCACACCCGGGCCGAAGAATTCTACAAAAGTTCTTTTGCTAAGCAGCTTACTGTGGATTGGTTGAGACGGTGGGAAGCACCTTAGAATGGGTTGACAGCTGATGGTATGTGAAATCGCCAACATCGTATGATTCAGAGTCAGAGCAGCTAGCCTTCGGAAAGGGCAGTGTCCTTCATGGATTATAAAAAGTCTTGAGGGTCAAGGGCTTAAGATGATGCCCATCGTCGAGGCTGCTCAACGGGTCCTAAGGATGTGTACTGCAGTCGAAAAGACGACTCTGTGCTACCCAATATATCCTCGATAGTAGAGAAGCTGGTCTAACCCAGAGATATACATCTCCAAGCATGGCCTTGACTGGGATGAGATTTCTGAACACCTCGGAGATGCTGTCTCCCATGGATTCAAAGCAAGCTTGTCGCCCTCGGGATACGCAAAGGTCGTCAAAGCCATGAGAATAACAACATCCTGGGTCAACTTACCACCGGGGGGTAAAAATAATGAATCAACGCTCGCACAACCTTATCATCTTTGGAGATCCCCCAAGACCCCCTGGGGCTGGAGTCTTTAGGGCCACCAGGTCTGTATATGCACATATCGAGACAGAAGTTTGATGATGGTGGCGCCGGTTCTTATAGGAGCCGAACCTGTCAAATTCGTAAAAGAAGTGGGCGCGCCCGACCACGTTGCGGATTTGGCACAACATGCACTTAACTGATTGACCAAGGCGCATGGGCCGGCACAATAATTATGCGCAAAGAGGACAGAGACAAAAGCTTTTATAATATAGCTTAAAAATATTAAAAATAGTCTTAGAATAAATACTCTACAGATTACCAAACTGCCACCTATATATATAGCAGCAGGTTATTGGTTAC
Organism: Colletotrichum agaves; assembly: GCA_036785465.1. NCBI lineage: Eukaryota > Fungi > Ascomycota > Sordariomycetes > Glomerellales > Glomerellaceae > Colletotrichum > Colletotrichum agaves. Next base: position 299,541 of record JAXISO010000015.1, read on the forward strand.
CTTAATAAGAAGGAAATTGCATCGGGCGGAAAAAGTTAACGGGGCCCAATCGGGATTCGAACCCGAGACCTCGCCCATTCACGCTGTGCATGAGGGTTGATGAACCCGAAGGGCGAATCATACCACTAGACCATTGGGCCAGTATCGGACAGCAGCTTCTGAGAAACCGAATGCGGAGTGGCTGTTGGCGGGGAGAGCTCAAAAGCATACCTATACAGCAACCAAGCGGGGCTCAGCAGAACTAGCTGATTCGCACTGGACCTGTTGTTACCGCGCTCGAAACTTTTCCATCGCAGCGTCTGGCATTCACTATTTCCCTTAATATCAACGAATTGTGGTATATTTGCTGGAAAGAATTCGCTTGGATAATCATACATACGCGGCGACCTTGTTTCCCTGGGGCGCCGAAGCCTTCGACAACCCCGCCAACCTCCTGAAGCCAACATTCTCCACTATCCTCAGACCCCCATTCAGCGTAATGATGCCTCGCCCGCCGGCCGCCAAGTTCGCGTCGTGCTTTCCCATCGCCATCTCCGTCATGAACTTGCCGAGGACCTCGGTCGGGCTCACGAACGACGGCGCCAGCGTCCTCGTCACGGGACCCAGGGCGACGTTGGCGACGTTGTAGGCCAGTCCCGGGTTGGGAATGTACGGCTTGATGGCGTGGTGATTGACGGCGTCCACGAAGGCCGGGCGGACCGACTCGGTCCGCAGCCCGGGGTTGGCGGCGCGCATCTCGGAGAGCAGCGTCTCCGTCTCGCCCTTGACCCGGGCGAAGATGGCGCTGAAGCGGCCCGGCTTCTGCGTGGCCCCCTCGCCCGAGACGTAGACGAAGCGGAACGGCTCGTTGTCTGGCGGCAACGTGGCAAAGGCCTTGGCCGCTGCGAGGGTGTAATCCTTGGTGATTTTTACGTATTCTCTGCAAACGGACTTGTGAGCACAAAAAGCCCTCCCCCCCCCCCCCCCCCCCTCCCTTTTTTTTTTGGCGGTTTCGCTGAGGAACTTACTCTTTGGTGACCTTGTTTTGGCTGATGCCGAGAGCCCAGACTGCGCCGTTTGCGCCTCTGAGCTTGTCGAGAACTTCCGGTTCGTACTTTTCGAAATCGTTATGGATGATGACGTTGATACGAGGGTCTTTGGCGTCTTCGGCCATGGGAATTGGTCTTCTGCTGAGGATAGAGATCTTGGTCACGCCCTTCATCTTGATCATGCCGTCCAGGACGGACGAGCCGACTAGGCCTGTTGCGCCGGTAAGGATGAGATGCATTGTGCAACCGTTCTTCTGCGGACTGGAGAGATGGCAAATTTGCTGGGTTTCTGGTCACTTTGGCTCCAAAAACGAACACCGGATCGATTTTACCGAGAGAGCTCGGTCTTTTTAAATACGGCGCATCACCAACCAGCAGGCGATGCGGCGGCCGCCGGTGGCCTTCAGTCCCCACTACCGCTCCGGGGGTAAGCCGCCGCAGGCGTCAGTGGTCGGAGTTAGCCCTTATTACCACTGGTCAGCAGCGCTCTTCGTGTCCTGCTTTTTTGTGTGCCATTTGATATAGCACTTCTATAAGGTACGTCAACACACAGACTTGGTTACAATCACGCCAGCGCCCACGCGAGACTGCTGAGTGCCGTCTAAATCGAACCAACGCAAAGTCCGATTATTGCCGAAAACACCGACTCTGCATATTACTATTATTGTGTTCGCATTCGGAAATCCACCGACGGCGCAACTGCATTCCCGACTCCAGATGTGAATATTAATGTCAGCTTTGGTCAGCCAGGTAAGGATTGAGGCTGATGATGCGACTTCGAAACCTGGGTGCGAGAGATTGCGTTTGACGACAAAGAGAGAGCCTTGTTGATAGCCCTCTGACTCGGGGTGCTGGGTACGGACGCTGTCAGAATTTGGCATTAAGCCCTGAGGGCGACTTTCTGATCATCGAATCGACCGATATAACGGGTCGCTTTGGGACATCACTGTGCCGTCCATTCAATACTCACCACTCAACTCAAGCATCGAGCGCATCAAACAACATCAGTGTCCATCGCTGACAGTTGATTCGCATACCTCGATCCTTTCTTTCTTCCAACCTTTGTTCCGGCTCTGTTAGAGCCAAAGTCCCCGTCAGCGCCAAACCTCGACAACGTCCGTATCACAGTCACCTGCGTCATACCACCTGCCAAATGATGAGAGCATCACACAAGTACCACATGAAGACCGAGTCTGAAGCACGTTCGATCGCCCACTAAACTGAACACTCATTACTCACGTTACGACACTGATAATACTGGGGAGCGATTGATCAGACTTCTATCATGATCACACGAACGCATCGGCGTGAAAATTGTCACCCCACCAAAGGCGCAATTAAGTTTAGCCCACGGGAACGAACCAGGAAACTTAACCATCCTGACCCCGTGTCAAATCTTGGGACAGACCTGTCTAGTGCATCTTTGATTTTCTAATGGTAGCGTTCTTCTCAGGTTGAGATGCGTCGCGAACTCGGTCCCGAATTCACGGAGCCGCTCAACATTTGAAACCCGATGCACTGCACTGACCCGACTGCGGCTCTCTGAAGTTCATGCAAGGGCAAGGGACAGTAGATTCATCGGCATCATTCAGGGCCGGGGGTCAATTATCCCTTTCGCCTAACACGGATCCTCAGCACGCGTAGGTTCTCAGATCAGCATCGCAACGATATTTATCAACTACGCCCACGAGAACGGTGGCTTCACCACCAGCCAAGCCTCCAACATGCTCTCATACGCGCTCATCACCTTCACCGTGGGCCGCTTCGTCGCCACCGCCCTGGCGACTGTGTTCCAGTCCGACTTTCCCCTTGTAGTCTACTCTGTCTGCGCCATTGTGTTGATCGCGTACTGCGTGGTTGGAAGAGGCATGGCTGCAGTTGGTGTTTCTCATCGCGATCTTCTTTTATTCGAGGCCCCGATGTAACCCACCCTTTTTGCGCTTGGCACTGCCAACGCCGGCCGTCACACCCGTCGTGGTGCTGGTGTCATGGTCCAAGGTGTTGCTGGTGGTGCTATTTTCGCTCTCATGATGGGTGCGATCGGAGATGCCGTCAAATACGTGCACATCTCATTTCGTTCCGCTCGTTGGCTTCGTGGTTGTTCTGGGATATGTTACGAGTCATAGGCTCCGTCAAGGCCGTCATATCATGCGTGTCAAGGTGACGCCTGTTGTCGAGACTGATGCCGTTGAAGACATGGCGGACGGAGAAGAAGACCGTCGCTTGGGTTGAGCGCGTCTGAGGAGCTCGGGAGAAGTTTGATGAGATAATGAAATGAGCAATTTAAATTTCCTGCGACGTGGTATCCTGTGAGTGACAACGTGGAGACGTTTGTTGAGGTGAGGTGTGTTCGGAGCGGTTTCGGCCGGCGGAGGCCGGAACCGGAGGACATCCGGGGCCGGCGACTGGCCGAGTTGCCGTGCCAGCCAGCTCCTCCACCGGTCGGGGCCCAGCATATCCCCACGCCTTGTGCCAGTCGTCAAAGCATATTCAAACGCCAACGACACAGCGCGGCATTAAATGTGATGCCTAGTAACAGGAAAAGACACTCAGACCTTTTTGTTAAAGGCCAGACCTCTCAATCGCTTTTGACGCCAGGTCATCCAATCATTCGCGTCAACTCCCCTCGTATCCTCCAAGCAGACTCCCAGCTGCACATGACACCCCTTTTTCGCCGAAGCCCAGATGAATTAGGTCCTCACCACTTCCCCAGATCACACATTAAAGGGTCTTTGCAAGACGTTCCACTTTTTTTTTACATCAGCAAAACCAATCCCGCCACGAAACCCGCAGCCGCGGCCGCCGCCAGGGCACACCCGCCCCCGATCCTCCCGGCGTCGCCCATCGCGTTCCCGCTGTGCGAGAGCAACGGCTTCTGCGCGACGACTCGGACATAGTAAGCCAGCTCGTCCCGGTCCGGCGTGTACGTCGCCTCGGCGAAGTTGCACTGACCCATGATCAAGTCCATATCTATGCGGCGTTTTCTCTCGTCAGTTCCACCCAAGGAAAGGAAAGGGAGAGGGAAAAGGGGTTTTTCTTTAGTTGAGAAATCACTCACCGCTCGCTCGATTCCCCGACTTCCGTATGCAGCTCTGGCACATGCCCGCCACCAAGTTCACGTCGAAGCTCTTGTTCCCACAGATGCAGTCCCTCTCGGCAGTGTCCACCCTACTCAGCGGCTTCTGATCCGGCTCCTTCTTCCCGGGGCCCTCGCCCGTCACGGGCACGGCGGTCGGCGTGCTCAGGGGGGTCTGAGGGGGCGGAGGAGAAGAAGAAGAAGACGTCGGCGACGATGCCGCCGGAGCGGGAACCTGCGGCGCCGGAGCGGGGGGCGCTTGTTGCTGCTGCGGCGGCGGTGGTCGGGGAGGCGCGATCGCAGCAGGCGGGGCCGATAGCCGGGGCGGGGGAGGAAGCGAGGGCACCAGCGGCGAGGCCGGGACCGCGACTTGGGGCGACGACGGGGTGGGGACGGTGAGGAAGACCGTCGGCGTCGGCTGCGCGAGGACGGGGTCGACTAACACGGACGTCGGCGTCACCTGCTGCACCTCCGAAGGAGTGGGCTGCGCGCCGCCGGGCGTAGACGGCTGCGGAGCTTGTCCCGGGGCGACGAGCGGGAGCGTGGCTATGAACACCGGAGACACTTCTTGCGGCTGCGGCGGCTGCTGCTGCTGAGCATCCTGCACCGGCTGTTGCTGCTGGGCGTTGCCGTCCGTGGCGGCCGCGTCGGGAGGCGACGTCGGCGTCGCTTCGAGCTCTGCCTGGTCCTGGTTCGGTCTGCGGTGGTGATGGCGTCGCGCCTTGGGGTGGGGCGTTCCGTGCTCGACGACGGCGTCGACCTTTCGCCGCTTGAGGCGTCTCAGCTCGTCGAACGAGTTGTCGACGTCGCATTTGTAGGACAGCTCGACGACGGGCCCGCATATCGTCGCGCATGCGACCGGCACGTCGTCGATTTGTAGTTCCCTCGCCCTCGTCAGAGCCGCGAGGCTCGAGAGAACGACCAGCACCGACGCTTCTGTCCCCTTCATTACTATTTTTCTTTCCTTCTTTTTTTTCTAAGCCGATTACCAAACAAGGGCCACCGGAAATAGGATTATAGAGGCAGAGACAGGGGAAGAGAGAGAGAAAGAAAACAGGTATAAGTCTTTTGATATTACAAACGCCGATTAGGGGTTCGGTCTGGTCTCGCCCAGCGTCGACCGGCTTTGAAGAATCGTGGAAAGAGGTCGCTCTCGTCCGCACATCATCCAAAATGAAAAAAAAAGGGGGATAGCCAGCTATGACCTAGAAAAGGATGACGGGAGCACCAAAAGATGGCCTATATCAGACAGCTCTGTATTCTCCTCCCTTACGTCCCATGCTAATTGCATATCCTTCCCGCACCCATTCATGCCGCACATGAAACGAAGTAAACTCCAAGGCCAAAAAAAGAGGGGAAAGGAAAAGGTCGGACGGAAGGCCAAACCTACAGTTTCCCCCTTAGTTATCCTGACAAATGCGTAATGGTGGGCAGGCAGAGATACCGAAGTGTAGAAAGGGAGAGAAAGACTGCAAGCAAACCTGTCGAACCAGCGAATGGGCTTTCGCTCTCACACTCTAAACCAAACTCAACCAACTTCAAAGTACACCCATGTTTTGTGGTTCGAACGATTCCCCCCAAAATCCCCAACACTGTCTCGGAAGAGGCAGAAGCCTTTTTTTTCCCAACCCAAAGCCCCGAACATCTCTCGGGTTGTCCCTGCTCGGTAGACGGCATCCCACCCACACAACCCACCAACCCACACAGGACAGACACCGAATCTGAGGCGTAGCGTGACCTGCTGGCGCTGGCGGTTCTGCGACGTGAAACGGATGACACGGACCACGGCCGACTTCTCTGTCTCTCTCTCTCTCTCTCTCTCTCTATCTCTCTATCTCTCTATCTCTCTATCTCTCTATCTCTCTATCTCTCTCCAATCGCATTGCGATCAGCGGGGGCTGCTGGTTTGGCATTCTCGGGGTTTTCTGGTGGATCGCGATGTCAATCGCATTGTGCTTTGCTTGCGCTTTTGAGTTCTGGAAGACTTCGAAAAAATGCTTGTATTCCACCACCAGTTGGAACAGGGGAGGTGGCTGGACGAGGTCGACGCAGGCCAGCTTGCGGTCGTTGAGAGAGAGAGAGAGAGAGGGCCCTACCGCGATGCCTTTTCAAGTCCTGGGATGGTCTAGCATCGAGCGGTGGAACGAAACGATCTTTGCCTGTCCAGGGGGCGAGATTATTTGGGTTGTTAATTCCTCTAGTCGTCGCCGGGATGGGAGGAAATCAAAAGTCCAGCTTTTTCTCAGAGCATCGTGAGCTTTCACCGCAGATCGAGACTTAGGGGGCCCAAAAATGTGGGCTTCGGGTCTCTCTCTCCCTCTCTCCCTCTCTCCCTCTCTCTCTCTATTGCAACTCGTTCTTCATTCTCAGACGAACTTGGGAGTCCCGAATGTGGCTGGTTCCCTCGTTTGGTCAAAGTATAAAAATCACCGTTTGGTCTACTACATAGGGCAGAAACTACCTCATGTTGTGAAACGGCGACCGGGGAAGAAGGGACGAAGAGCGCATCGGATGCGGATAGCGGTTTAGCCAGTTACTCAGCTGAATGCATGCTGATCCATGGGGCGAAGAGGTCAATGCTGCACTTTCACTTTTGGTTCCGGTTCTCTTCAAGATTCTCAACTCAAGCGTCTTTTTTTTTGGCGGTGGTGTCTGCGAAACTGTAAGCTGCTTCCAAGCATGCTTCTATGCAGAACGCTCCGCTCAACTCAACTTCTGCCCTGCCGTCCAACGCTCTCCACTCGTACCCCCAACTTGGTCATTTCACCAGCATCGATAACCCCACGTCCGTCAAACACCCATCTCGGGATCTGCATGCGACGCGCCACCCTCGCCCAGTCGACCCTCTCCCTGGTCTCGTGCTCCTCCGTCCCCGTGCCCGTGGTAAACCCCGAGACCCTGCTGTCCGCCTCCGCCCTGCAGTCGGGACAGTCGGACGCGCAGCCGGGCTCCTCCGGCAGGTAGCGCTCGAGCGGATCGTCCAAAGACTCCCGTCTGCCGAGGTACCTGTGCAGCGCGAGCACGTCGGACCGGCGGGTCTCGAGGTCCTGGAACGGGCGCGGGTCGACGTCGAGCCGCCGCGACGGCTTCGTCGCGGTGCCGGGCGTGACCTTGTTGCGGAACTCGTCGAACTCGGTCGTGATGAGCACCGCTATGCTGTCCTCGCAGGCATCATACGCGTTTCCGTAAATGGCTAGCGGTCCGCCGTCTTCCTTGAGCGGGTTGGCCGAGCCGCACAGCTGTCTGATCTCTTCCTTGATGACCAACGGGTTGCAGCAAGGGTCGAACACGGCGATCTCGCGGGGTCCTTCCTCCAGCAGCGTCCGGATGATCTCCAACGCCGGCGCCTCCCTGGTGTCGCTCGTGTTCTTCTTGAAAGCGTAGCCCAGGACCGTAATCTTCTTCCCCGCCAGCGTGTTGTTCAGGCACTTGACCACGCGCTTCGTGAACCGGTCGCGCGAGTACTCGTTCATCTTGACCACCTGCCGCCAGTACTCCCCGACCTCGTCCAGGTCCAGGCTCTCGGCGAGGTACACGAGGCTGAGGATGTCCTTCTTGAAGCAGCTGCCCCCGAAGCCGATGCCGGCCTTGAGGAACTTGTCGCCGATGCGCGGGTCTCGCCCCACCGAGGCCGCGACCTCGTCGACGTCGGCGCCGGTGCGCTCGCAGATGGCGCTGACGGAGTTGATGCTGCTGATGCGCTGGGCGAGCATCGAGTTGGCGACCAGTTTCGCGAGTTCGGACGACCACACGTTGGTGGTCAGGATGCGCGCGCGAGGCACCCACGCCGCGTAGACCCCCGCGAGCGCCTCCGCCGCGCGCTTGCCGGAGGCCGTGGTGGTGTCGGAGCCGATGAGCACGCGGTCCGGGTTGAGGAGGTCGTCGACAGCGGTGCCGGCGGCGAGGAACTCCGGGTTGGAGAGGATTTCAAAGTGCACTCCCGGGCGATGCACGGCGAGCTGACGACGTCAATCAATATTTTTCGCATCCCCGACGCACATGATGCCTTTTTGGTGATGACTTACTGTTTCTCGTACGAGTTGCGCCGTCCGACACGGCACGGTCGACTTCTCGACAATGATGGCGCCAGGCCGCGCGCGTCTCGCGACCTCGGCGGTGACGGCCTCGAAGGCGGTCATGTCCGTCGCACTGCCCGCGCCGTGGCCCCGTGTCTTGGTGGGCGTGTTGACGGCGATGAGGACCATGTCCGCCTCCGCGATGCACTCGGAAACCTGCGTCGAGAAGAACAGGTTGGGTTCGCGCGCGGGGACGATGACGGGACATCCGTCGCCCCCGCATTGACTCCCGCAGTCGGACGTGGCTGAGGATCTTTCCGAGGTGTTATTGTGATGCGTCGTCGTCGTCGCCGTCGTCTTCATGGGGGGCGCGCTGGGAAACCTGCTTTCTTTCGCGCCGTCCCTCGCTACCCTGACAATGTCCCGGAGGCCGGGCTCGTAGATTGGGGGATGCCTCGAGTTCCAGCGGCGAATACGCCGCTCGTCTCTGTCGACGACGGTGACTCTGATGTGTGGGTTTTGGAAGGCGATGATTGCTGCTGTTGGGCCACCTGCGCATTGTTAGAATTTGGTCGTGGCTTTATCTGATCACTTACCGACGTAACCGGCACCCACGCAGCAGATATTGCGTACGGAGTTAGGCGTGGCGCTTGTTAGGCTGGCGGATCGACTTTCGCTCTTGTTCTCCAAGCCGGTAAATTTGTCTCCGTCGACACTCTCACCATCGTAGTCCAGCTCATGCGAGTACTTCAGCACGGGACTGAAAGTGCAGCTCCCGTCCGGAGTCGTCGGCACAGTCGAAGGTTCCCGGGAAACGCTGTCCTCCAAATCGTCCACCGAGGCAAACGTTACGTAGCCTTCGGCCATTGTCTTTCGAGAACGCGATGCGCCACAGATAGAGACCAACCCAGAAAAAAAGAAATTCAGGACACCTCGAGTTATATCTATCCGAGAGGGCAGGAATAATTCAACTCGCAAGCCGATCAACGACGATGGGCACGGCGGGGGCGTCCGATCTAGAGGGTGTTCGTTTCACCAACCGGTTCGGGAAAGGTCGACGTTGGACACGGCCGTGCGGAACGAACTGGCACTGGAAGATCTGACGTGACTTTCAGGCGCACGACACGGGCCTAGTTGCACGCAGCGTCCGATGATGAAATTGTAGAGCTGGGAATAGGGGGGGCTGACGCGCGTAAAGCGGGTTGGCGGTGAACGGCATGAAAAAGACTAATTGAGATTTCGCTGTTGCCGTGTTCCGTGATCTGTGAGGTTTGAAGCCTGGTGGAGGGATGCTCCGGATACGGCGGCGAGAGAGAGCGAGAGAGAGATCTGTGTTGACAAAAGCGGCTTCAAGAGTCGAGCCAGTCGAATGAATGAGGGATCAGGGCGAGGATGTGATGAAATATACTGGTCTGTTCCAGCGGCTCGCCGTTCAGTAGCTGGATTACGAGGATGACGTTGCTGTCGAGCGGAGTCTCGTCGAGAACGTGTTAAATCAGCTCGCGACGCTATTTCTTGTTGGTCAAAACGGCGGTTTAAGAAGGGAACAGGACAAGATTACACGCGGGACTGCTTAAATTGGGAAGGTTAGCAAATGCCTCATAGACCAGTTGGTCGTCGTGGTGGTGAACTGGCGTGCAGATGGCTCCCTCAACTGCCGTGGAGATATCTGAAAGTAGTGGCAAAGGGATTGATGACACGCGCCGGAGCCGCTGTACGCTTGGAAACATGCTTGCAATTCGATTAAACTGGGTCTGCTTGGTCTGTCATGGCCGACGGCCGTCATATACAAGGTTCTCGGGTAGTGTCGTCGATGGCCGACGTCGGTATCATCTCAGCCGTCACGTTGCCCTTCATCGCGGTACCCCTCCAGCAAATGGATCTCGGGGCGCAATAATGTCAAGCGGAAGGGTCCATCACGCTCGAGAGCCCTAGCCACGAGAAAGCAATGACCGACAAACGGCATCCAACCGGCCAGACCACGGGCATCCCGAACCGAGCTGCCATTCGCCTATCTGACCTCACCAAAGGCCAGTTGAGCCAAAGTCATGCGGGCAGGTGGCCTTCGAGGTCGCAATTGTCCAAGTCATGTTCTCTGTTGTAGCCGTCGTGTTGTCAATTGGCTCCCATCCACCAGAGGGGCAATGTGCCGTCATTCGAGCCTCTGATTGGCTGCCGAACCTGCGATGCTGCATGCGTCGTGGTCGCGGTCGGTCGACTTGCGGATGCAAAAGAGGTGCGAAGAAGGGAAAACGTGATGCAGTGAGTTGATGTCCTTGATCAGATGAACGAGGGAGAGCCATGATTCTGAAGCGGCCAACACAATGGCGGCGAGCGCGCATCCCTCCCTCGCGTGGCGATGAGAGGAGAGCGAGAGGCATCTGATGCGGGATCTGACGATAGCTGATTGTCATCAGGACCACAATGAATGCAGCTGTAGGAGTCTGACTATCTCGAAAGCAATCGCGTACAGTCCCCATTTGCCATGGTGAGGTGTCGATGCTGTGAACATCATGGAGGATTGTGCTGGCGTGAAGCGTGTTCGAAGATTGGATTGGTTGGCTGCCCTTTGTCGCCGATGCTCGAAAAGTTTAAACAGTTAGGTACCTGGCAGACAGGGCAAAATTGGCTTTTGGACCCTGCAGACTGCTGCTGCTTGCCCCGCCCCCACCTCAGCTTCAGCGAGCCACCGAAGCTCCCCATGTGGTCCAGCCGCCGGCATCGACAGGTCACAGCTCGTTGGTGAGGTTTGGGATTGCCACAATTGCGAACTGTCGCACCTTCTGATCGCCTGCCATCACGGGCCTATGCGTGTCACTTTCAAGCTGCGGGCCTTCCCTCATGCGGCTTGTTGTCTCCATGTCCTGTAAATGTGGTTAAGCCCCTCGCTGTGCAGATATCATGAGGCCAAGCGCCCTGGTGGCAATGGGGATGCCGTCGCCCTCTCACGGCACCCATGACCGGATATTCGGTTCATCTCAAAACTTTTGCTGCTCATATATGTTGGCAGGAAAAGTTGCATTCGTATGTCTGCTTGAATTCTTCAGTGTCGAGACCCGAGACATCATCAGGTAAGCCCTGGAAGCCGGAAACCGGAACCGATGGACTCTTTCGGGTTGCGCTTGCGACTGACTGACAGCGTCTGTAGAACTTCACCTGCCTACTGACCACTCATCATGGAAGAAGAGCCCTTACTCCCCAAAAGTTATGGCACCATGTCTCGACACCCTCCTCATGATAACTCCGTCTTCCCGCCATCACTACGCGGGAAACGCATTTTGCTCTGCACCGAGTCCTTCGGCCCTGTGAATGGGGTTAGCAGAACGACCTTGATGCTCGTCGAGCACTTGCGGTCGCAAGGCGCACTCGTCGCCGTCGTCGCACCACATAACCACACCAAGCACAACACCTTCGCCCCCTCTTCAAAAGACGACAGCCAGGTCGAGGTGCGCCTTACCGGATATCCGCTGCCATTCAACCCCGAGCTCTCCGTCGTATACCCCGTGCGCGTTTCCACCCTTTTCTCGAGGACCTTCGGGTCTGATGCTCCACCCGACTTGATATATCTCGCATCGCCGGCGTCACTCGGCTTTCAGGTGATGCTGCAACTACAGCAACAACCAAAGGAGAGGCGAGTGCCTGTCATCTGCAACTTTCAGACCGACTTGGCTGGCTATTGCGCCATCCTATTTCCCCACCCATTCAGTACTTTCGCGGTTTTCGCTTTCTCCATGGTCCAGAGCTTTCTGTTCCGCCACGAGTCCGTCAAGACCGTCTTCTATCCTTCGCGATTCGTGCGCAGGTATCTTGAAGCCCAGGGCGTCCAAGGCTCTAAGATGGAGCTCTTACAGCGCGGCGTCACCACAGACGTGTTCCGGCCGGAGTTGCGCAGCGAGGCGTTGAGAAAGCGCATTGCACCGAATGGGGAAATCATCCTGATCTGTGTCTCCAGAGTAGCGGGCGAAAAAGGGTTTGGGTTCTTGGCCCAAGTTGTTAAGGAACTGGATGCGCGAGGATTGCGATTCAAGCTCTACGTCGTCGGCGGCAACCGGAATCCAGACGTCGAGAGAGAGGTGCACGAAATGTTTGATCCTCTGAGGGAACAGGACAAGGTCATATTCGCAGGCTTCAAGACGGGCAACGACTTGGCGACTGCATACGCGTCTGGCGACATCTTCCTCCATTGCTCCGTCACCGAGACTTTCGGCCTCGTTGTGCTGGAGTCGATGGCTAGCGGTGTGCCTGTGGTGGCAAGAGACGAGGGCGGGCCAAGCGACATCATCGACGACGGCCGCTGTGGATATCTCGTGCCACCTGATGACCTCGACTCGTTCGTCGATAAGGTCATGTATCTCTCCAAAAACCGTGACTGCCGACAGGCCATGGCTACCCAGGCCAGGGCCAAGGCTTGCGACGCTTCCTGGGAGAAGATTAACAATCAAGTCGCCTGGCGAATGGCTGACACAATCGAGGAGCGTGAGCGCGAGAAGGCTCAGATTGTCCACCAGAAGACCTCCATCGCCATGCAAGCCACCAGACTAGTGCCCGCATACGGCTGGCTGCTTATGAACAGCGCTGTCCGAGATGTACTGGTCGGAAGAATCGTCGATGCCAAGCTCGCCGGCGGGTTCTCTGTGGTGATGCTTTTCTGGTGCTTCACGGGGATTTACTTGGCATTCACCGAAGTCAGTCTGTGGGTTAAGGGTATGCTGCCGCGCGTTTGGGGGCGAAACCGAGGACAGGTCACTGCGATCTGAGAAGCGGAGTGTCGGGCTTGATTTGCGGTGCGTGGCGTTGATGCTAGGGAGGATTAGCGAATGGGCATTTTGTGGCTTGGTATCGGTGTTTGGTGAACATTTGGTGGCATGGAGAGGGGCTTGACTTAAGCGAGGAACATTTTCCTCGCCAGCTTGTTCGAACGACGAAGTCAACCAACGAATTAGACAGTGCGAATATTGCTGACGTTTGTCGTCACCGTTGCATCCGTCGTAGCGCTCCGCCGTGATAGCCAGCTCCGTTAGGAGGCCGCGTAATGTAGATCCGTGAGACGCCGATGCCGGGGAGGCTCTCGGGCACTACCACCACCGCCTTAATACGACGATTATCGATATCGTCAGGGAGGCTTTGCCGAAGGTGGGAGGTTGAGACGCGGTGAGAGCAGTTTGCGAGACAGCTGGGATCCCGAAACAGGTCGCACCAACGGGACCCAGGCATCTGTGAAGGTGTTTCGGGCGCCGGAGGTGGGCGCCGGAGGTGAGAGCCGGCGCTGGTTTGGCTGCAATCGCCTCATTGCTTTTGTCAGCGCGAAAGCGATGATAGAGCGTCGAGACCAGAGTTAACTCGCTTGGGCTGGTGATCCGGCAAACAGCGACAGATCGTGGGGGATGTCGCTGATAAAGGACGATCGACGATTCTTCAGTGAAAAAGACCCAGGCCTGCAAAACTCAAATCCGGGCCCCATCACCGAAGGCTGCACTGGCAGGGCTGTATGTAGGGTGAAGGTCCACCATAATCATGGGCGTCCTCCAATGGCTGTAAGCACTGGACTCATGAAAATGGATAACCAGGACACGCCAGGGTTCAGACGAGCCGAAGAGGAAGCCAAGCTTTGGTGACAGGAGGTTAAAAGGAGGTAAGGATATCGTCCAGATGGATAAAAAAAAGTATGAAACGCAGGTGGTTGAGAATCGCCGTCCTGAGGAAGGGTACATAGTAAAGAAGGTGTGGCTGGTGCGCAGATGTCCGTCGCGTCCCGTCTTATGTAATTGGCCTAGACCGGGAAAGCGTGACAAGTGTGGCTGATGCTCCTAGTACGTATCTTTTCCACGCCCCTCGCGGAACAGCCCGATTCTCGGTCGGTCTCCATCGGTCCACTCACAGCGTGTTGGGGCGTCAATGGTGGGGTCTTTGTGACATGGAGTCCGCAGCCCCCCTAGTCCCGCCGTTTCACCTGAGACAAGGGCCGCCGCTGCTGCTTTCAGGCGCCGCGCCCGGCATGCCACCAGCCTCCCTGGCAGAGCAGGGCCCGTCGGTGAAGAGCACTGGATTCGAGATGACTGGTAGATTACAGGCGTCTTGTCAAATTTGACATCCGGTGAGAGGTAGGTGATGATGCGGCCACTTGAGGGGGGATATGGGTTGATGGTGTTGAGTTACGACCCTATGTTTGGGCAGAGCAATGGGTCAGAGACTCTGTTTCTTGGACTGACTGACTGTCCGGGAAAAGTTGAGAAGCCAAGATTACGAGCGGACGAGGACTGCTTCCAAGATTTGCTAACCGCCATTGCCACACCGCTAAGACCACTTAGTACCACGGCGCTGACTTGATCCGATTTTGTGCAGCGTCATTGGCGGATTGGATAACCGTGCGGCTCAAAACGGCTGTGACGAGAAAAACAAAGGAGTACTTGTATCTACTGCCGATAATGCACCAACATGAATGTACCATAGCCTACCTAGGTAAGGTGCCTTGACAGAAGACCCCACACATGAGACCCCAGTGGGCCCATTCGGAAGTCATTATCAGCCAATCAAAGTGACAAATCAGCCATAAGCTGCTTCAGCGCTCGACCCTGCGCCTTTCCTCGAACGACGCTTGTTCCATCTCCAGTCGACCCGACAATGCTATGGGCTGGTCGAGGGATAGGCTCGCGAGGCTCAGGCACAGCGCACGCCAGCCAAACCGTCCTGTCCGTTGCGCGTGGGCTGGGTGGTCCCGGGCCTTTTTTTGTATTTTTTTATTATCCTGCTGCTGTTGGATGGGACGAGGGGAGGTGTCCATCTGGTGGTCACTCCGCTGTGTGGACTCGATGACTGGCTCTCATTTCCCCCTGCTCGACGCCAAGATTTTAGAAGGGGATTCAGGCTATATCTCCGTATCTACATTTCCAAATATGTACTGTGCATCATCTGCTATTGATCATTGAGAGCAGCTTGGTATCTTCAACTCCATCACCCGAAAGATAAGTAACGAAGCATTTCCAATGAAAAGGAGTCGCACTGTCCACTTCCCCCTTTCGGCCTTCGCTTTCATGCTTATTCCTTCCCTAACACACGGTACGCTATTCCGAAATAGGACTAGACATTTCTTCCCCGGCTAGGTAACCTTACCTCGACTTACCTCGCAGGGTCTCCATCTCCATCTCTTCCCGTCCCTCCACCAGCCAAGCCGCCGTTTCTCCCTCTGCAAATCTTTGGTCGTTTGGTCATTTAGTCCCCTGGAGTCTGGAAGCTCTGCGCATCCATTCTTCATCATAACTAGGTAGTCCTCGTCTGCATCTTCTGTGTCCCAGCTGGTGTCCAGGTTTCCAGGTTCCAGTTCCCAC
The DNA here is from genome assembly GCA_036785465.1 of Colletotrichum agaves. Lineage (NCBI taxonomy): Eukaryota > Fungi > Ascomycota > Sordariomycetes > Glomerellales > Glomerellaceae > Colletotrichum > Colletotrichum agaves. Next base: position 314,986 of record JAXISO010000015.1, read on the forward strand.
AGTCCAGCGTCCCTGCGCGTCTCTCGTTGCATTTCCCGTCTCACAAAACCACAGACCACACACTCAGTCACCCAAAACGTCCACCTCGCAAGCACACCCAAACGACAGGACAGCACACATCAGAGCCTCCTCACTCCTATCTCACCCAGTGTTACTGCCACATCCCTGGCTCGTCGGTCACAGCACTCCTCAGATACTCCCCGGCCCCATCGTATCGGTCCAGCTACCACCCCGCCACTGTCTGATTCTCTTCCCAAGAACCGTGGACCATCTCACCTTTGCTCTCACTTACCCAGAGTCTCTCCCCTTTCACACAGACTGTTCTCGCTTCACTTCCCTCACAACCCCATCCTCGGATCCAAAACCCCCTCAGCCCTGTTGTGGACCTCTGTGTGTCAGGCCATTGCTCATCTTGTCAGGCACCACGATGGTCGCTGCATGACACAATTCCTCTTACACGTCTCCTGTTTGTCAAAGGTCCAGCCCTGTATCCACGTAGAGCCCTGCACGGTTATCGGTGTTTAATTTCCGTCCTTATTGTATCCTCGCCACCCTTCCCACTCCGCCCTCCCCTCCTCCTGCACCTTTCCGAGTCGAGTCGACCTGATCATCGCGCGACCAACCCGATTGCAGCTAGCCAACAATTTACTACTTCCTCCCCTCTGACGGGCAGGTCCCTTTGTCTAACTTCACCTCTTTCCCTTCCTGTTCATTGACGAACTCCACGCCCTTTTATACGATTTCCGGCTAATTCGACTCGACACGTCCGACCACTCGTCTCGATCCAATTCCCGTCGTTAACGATCTTCAGCAGGCAAATCACTTGCCCTTCGACTTCACATACATCGACCCATCGGATCCGCTCTTCCGGGGCGGGCAGGCGAGGAGGTGGACTCAATTCTCTCGCTCTTTAGCAGCTTCGTCTTTTTTCCCCCAATTCACTTCGATTCGCCGCCGGACGGGACCAGACTTTAGTAATTAGACCTTGGCGACGCCATTCCAACATCAGCAGCCCGCTCCACCTTTCCTCGGCTGCGATTCCATTAACAAATAATACGATAACCGCCCCAACCGTCCCGACCGCTACCGCTATCAAGCTTACGTTGCACACTTGAACCCCGAAATCTCGACCGATTATGTTCTGGAAGGTGGCTGTTACCACGGCGGCGCTGGCCTCGAGCGCTTGCGCCGAGATCCGCCCGCTGGCCATGGATCCTTCAATCGAGGTCAGAGCTGTTGATGTGTTGGAACGAAGCTACGAGAATGTCGCAAACCGCTACATTGAAAAGCGCCAAAGTATGGATATCAATTCGGAGTGGGTTCCCAAGACCAACGAGGTCAAGGTCAACGCCGATGGTTCTATCAACATGACGGCTTGGGAGACGGAAACTTCGGCCGCCTGTACGTCGGCGCTTTCCCATCTCGACGCTGCCTCCAACCCCTCGGGAACTTGTATTTGCTACAACCTGCCGAGTCTGGACGCGAAGACTGGCGTATTTGAGGCCGACTTGCGGCTGTTCAAGGTTTCCGAACCTGCAGGTGTTTTCACCGGAATTCCTCCGCAGAATATTCAGGTTGGCCTCTCCTTCAACGGTGCCTCCGTATCGCCCGTCAGTGCAAATAGGGTTGCCGGAACCGGCGCCGTTCGCCGCGACATGTCTCGCGAAGTCTCATTCGAGGTTCCCTGGAACGGGCTGCAGAAGCGTGTGGTGACTCCTCAAGCTCTCCAGTCGTACCTCTTCTTGGGTCAGATTGACACGACTAGGATGGTAGCCCCCATGTCCATGTAAGTTGTGGTGGCCTCGACTTGAAATATTCATGCTAATGGACATAGGTCACAATTGGAGGCTTTGGTCATGCCTACCCTTACTCTCACCGGTGTCAACTCCGCCGGCCAGACTGTCAGCACAAACGTCTCAGCGAACGAGGCTTCCTTCATTACCGGCGTCTTCTCTAAGGAAATCGTACGCTCCGATCTTGCTATGGCCCAAGCCGCTGTCGACGACGTGGTCGCCGGTCTCAAGAACGGTACCGTTGCCTTTGTTCTCCCCGGCGTCCAGCTCATGATTTTCCCCGTCGGTCTGATTGTTACCGGCACCTGGCTCGTCATCGGAGTCGCGTTCTACGGCTTCGGCACTTACGAACGCATGCGCTACGCTGAGAGCTACAAGAGGAGACGGGCTGTCGCAGGCGACACAGCTAAGCGCATCTAAGGAATCTACGGCCATGAACATTGGAAGCGGGTCGTGGTATCAAGAGCAGGATTAGCAGCCGGACCGGCCCGGGCCTGGCCCGTGATTACGGAGGCATCAGCATTAAGCAGTAGCGTCAAATTACCCCTTACTTTTTTTTTTATCATGTTCACTTCGCTCCCTCTAGCCACTATTGGGAAGCTTCCTATCTATCGTAAATAGTTGGATGTCATTTACTAGTTATAGAAAAAATATCCACAAGTCAGTGAAGGCTGCTTCACCTGTTCCTCTAACCGACTATCCTACTAAAGTAAGTGCGGTTGATCTACCAATCTCAACAGGAGACGACATGAAGATCCTGGCCGGTTAAGAGGCGTGGTCTGGTCTGCGGATGTTGTGCGACATGACACAGTTTGGGAATAGTTTCAGCTTGGGGTGGTCGGCGAATACGACGTCATTACTTGGAGGGGTTGATCGGACGACTTCAGCCACACGTGGCTGACTAAGGAAGTAGCATGTCAACGCTGACCTTTGATTGGTCGTTCAAAAACAAGGAGCTACTGGGTTTATTCGAAGCTTATTGTGTCGTTTGTTGACGAGGTCGATGACAGTGTCACTCAGGTTCTTCAAGCGTATGGGACCCTGCTATGGTATTCTCGAGGCAAGCAATGAAGGCCGTCGTGAAATTGTGAAAGCTGGTCTGCGGAAAGATGTTGACGCAAAAAGAAGTCCACTGTTCCCCCTTCCTACCCCTACCAAATCCGCCGCCGACGTTGTTTCGCCTCACAGAAGTTGAGGATACCTCGAGTACAGGGTACCGGCGAGCCCAGCGCCGATATCAACGGATCCTACTTTGAGGGGGGCGAGCAGGGAGTGAACCCGCGGCAGTGGCCTTCATAATACGGGGTCTCAATAAACTCTATGTATGAGATACCACCTAACTTCACGGCCAAATTTTATCTTAGGCTACCTGGCGGGATAGAGAGTGGGAGAGAAACATGTGGTCCGTTAGGTAAGGTACGGCTTCAATGCCGCCGCTTCGGAGAGTTTTCGTCTGGAGGCGGGAGGATCTCCGCGCCATCCACCATGCTGACCACGATGGTCGGTCTTGACCATTTTTGACCCTCGGAAATGTCTTTTTTGCCTCTGATTCGGGTGGTTACTATCAAAGCCCCTGAACTGAGTGTTTGGTCTACCGTCTGCAAGAGTTGTGTGGATTGTGGTTTTTGTCAAGTCATCAGGGGTCGCGTCTGGCCAGGTTCATCTTGATGGGAAATTGGTAATTACGTGTTCTGAGATTCTGTCTGCGCATACGCCGTTGTTTCTGGTCCAGCCATGGCACGTGGTTTCTTGCGCGAACTTGAAAGCGTATATGTGAACTCGGGCTGTACTGGGGGTTTCGCGGATCGCTTGTGAGCCCTTCGGGTTGTAGAGAACCGCATTTCACCCGGACTTGGTAATGAGTGAATCGAGTGAGAAATTCTGTTTTTTGAAGAAGTATGTTTTTTTTTTCGAAGCCTCGAAGGGGCATCATGCCTTTGGAGCCTTCCTGTTCATCGCACCGTTTGAACAAAACCGGGGGTGTGTTGACGGCTGTGTGTGGACATGATCATTTGCCAAACAGTTTACCTGAGCAGGAAAGGTAGCGTTTTAGTTAAAGTGGGGACCAATAAAGAATTCAATTGAGATATTTGAGGCTGTTTGAATTAATATGATGATAACCTTCGTGAGGATGATCATGTTCATGAGATGTATTCTCATTGCTGTTATGGCGGTTCCTGAAACCTCACGACGGCAAACTTACCTAGATACCTTTCATCTCACTGATAAATCCATTCACATTAACTTTTCGTAATATGGCCTTACCAATAGGACTAAAGCGTACTTGTCCATTCTCCATTTGGTTTCCTAGAAGCCTTACTTGATACTACGGCCCAACCCATCCTCACGGCCCTACTCTTCGCAATCTTTGCTGCTTTCATGTTTCCCTGGCGGAATGAACACTTCTGATTTCCTAATTATTCATTCCTGCTTTATGTCTCTGTCTTCCTCACTGCAAAAGTCGTCATCATTGCCGCGCCACCCCGGTTGATTTGCTTGTCCCCGGTGTCTCTGTCGTCCACGACCAATGCGTTTCTCTCGTCGTTCTGCATGACGTATCCAGAGCACAGGAGTTACCATTGATTTGAGTCATCAGATAAGTGGCAAGAAAGTAGGTCACGCGCCAAGTCAATGAACAACAGCACTAGCTAATGACACTCGGGACCAGCCCGGGTTTAGATCGTCTCACACAAGCTGACCTGACATAAGATCTTGGAGTCCGGTTGATGTAACGGAGAAGTGCAGTATACCAAGACCGAAGCCATCGTCAAACCCTCATTCCGCGAGAAGGGGTCCTTCTTGCGGGCGCCCGAGCTCTAGGAGTGGGTTTTGCCATGATCCACCATCCGCAAATCCCATTCCACTATTATCGTCTCCGTGCCTCGACGTCGTCACCAACCATCACGTCAAGCTGGGTTCCAATCGCCCGGCTAGCTCAATCGGTAGAGCGTGAGACTCTTAATCTCAAGGTTGTGGGTTCGACCCCCACGTCGGGCTCAATTCCCGTCCGCGATTGACCAGCGTTTAACTTTTTTTGTTCGTTTTTTGAGAAGAGCTCAGTATATGGACTGTATCGATTTTTCTGAGCTGATAGATATATGAGTTTTCAATGAAGCTTATAGTATTATTTAACCCAGAAGTGGGAAGAGTGAGTAGTATAGTAATATTCTTAGAGGTGGGAAGAATAAATATATATATCTCTCAAGGTAACGTTGTTACGATGCACGTTTGAGACACGCGGCTAATAAAAAAAGAAAACCGGAAAAAAAAAAAGAAAAAGCCGAATGATATTATTATGCAGATTATTCTGTTTTCACTACGCCTTGTTGCAATGGCATGGACTTCCTTATTCCGCACCCCTTACGGGCTCTCAGGCACTCCGTCAGCTACACATCACAGCATCACGAGACTTAGCAGCCCAAAATACCTAGTTGGCAGGAAAACCTCTTTTGGTTAGAAACCCCTCATGCAAGCGCAGAAGCTCTTACGCATAAAAAAGGCTTGGTTCAATCATGTTCACCGGCTTTCACAATGAGTGTTGCGCCGAGTAGAGATGTGCGGTTCGGTCTCGAGCATCAACCCTAAAGTCAAGATAACATTCATCAGCCTAGTCTCATTGCTTGGCTTTGTTACATTTCAACGCATGAAGGTCAATTTCGTGTACTGAGGTAGAGAGTCCGACAAAAAAAATGATTATCGAATTGAGACTTTTGAGATATGAAGCTGGTATCTTCGAAAATGAACATACGGCAACGTAGCTGGAGCCAAGAGTATCGCTAGGAGCCAGTAATATGATTCGAGATAATCGCGACAAAGGCTGACTGACTACAGGCCTTGTTGGTTCGCGGCGAAAACATGAATGGTCGTTGAGTATGAAGCATGAATAAGTAATAAGCTCAGCAGCCTCCCACAACTCATCAGTCTGCCTTCCTTTGGAGAAACTCTTCCGGTCATCATGGAAGTACGTCACTCCGGCCTGAATAATCAACAAGACTCATACCCCATTAAGGCTTCCATTGCTGAAGTCGGCACATGCCCGGGACTCCGCGACTGGCATATGACTCAGCCAGTGCGATTGCATTAACCTTTCCGCCCACACCTCATGAAATGCAGAAATGCGATAGGTAGGTCTCTCGTTCCAATATTCAGCGTATTATACTCTGGACTGGCAGCTTACGTTATGTGTGATGGAGCTTGGATCATTAAATAACTCATCAACTCAAGTGAAGCTGCAAATGCCAGGTGCTCTGAACATCACACAGGGAGGGTGTGTAAGGCGCTTTTTGACCCGTGCTGGCTAGTCAAAACTTATTGGCGTCTACGTTCCTCCTTCTCTATGTACATCAACGGAAGAAACAGGTATCGCGATGTCTTTTGTTAAGAGTCGAAGTTATAGAGGAGGGATGATGGGGTAGGAGAAGACCGCTGCGGCCTGACAATGACGAAGCAGGATCATTTCACATCTCGAGTAAATTGCCAAACTCCACCATGCCGAAGCCAATAATTCCTCCAAGGACTCAAGTGTTGTGGATCGGCGATCACAGCAAGCTTTTCACATACAACATTAGATCATATGGAAAACAAGAACAACACAGAAAGATAACCCATAAAAACCATCCAGGTATGACTTCATGAACTGCAAGTATTAAATCACCGCAAATACTACCTATGTTATAGCCCGAATCACAGCTACATTGTGGTTTTGCACCTCTCCCAGTCGGCTCGAACACGTGGGTGCAACTCAAGCGCGTGTTTAAAAGGGGCTCGTGGATCAACATCTCCGACTTCAAGCTCAGTCCTGTGCCAAAAAGCCTGCCTTTCCCGTAGCCGGGCGAGGCCTGAAACCGACCAAATGCGTCACAATTCCGGCCATGTCCAGCGAATTCATGCGGCCGAGCGGTTGCTAGACGCCGGTTCCACGTTGGTGGTTGTCTGCTGCGCTCAGGACTCCCCTTGCTTGCCGAGGCGCATGAATGATGCTCGTTTCTAGCAGGGTTCGCCTGTCCACGATTCTTGTCGCCAACACAACACGTCGCCCGTGCAAGAGTCCGCCCCGAAAGTCCCAACGGCAAGACTGTCGCGGCACAACATCAGACGTATGAGCAGCGGAACCCTTGGACGACGCCCCGGAAACTCCGCTCCTGAGGCAGGGAGGATGCTATCGATATCTGACAGCTGTCACCAAGTTGCCCGGCGACGAGGCGAATTACTTCATAGTAGCACTGAACAATATCAGACTAGCCCCCTCGATGATGGTGCTATTCTACGATGGCCGTACGAGGGCAGCTGAGCAACCTGGACTGAACCGCGGCCCCCCCTTTTTCCCTGGTAACATCACCATTTGCGTGTGGTTATCATGCGTTACGAAAGGGTGCGATGGGTCCACCGCGGCTTTTGTTGATCGAACATCGGATGAGAGGCCGCCGTGATTCTCTCCAATCACGGAACAAGCGGTGCACTGGCACCCACGAGCTTCCTTTCAAAATCGGGGTTCGGCCGATGGGAGGAGGAGGAGGAGGAGGCGGCATGCAAGCCTTGCCCAGCCATGTCCAGGACCGGGACTGCATGATTACTGGTAGGAATACCACACGCGAACAAGGCTTTCCTGACCGTCGCTCGGCTGGAACTCGTGACTGTTATTCCGGAGCGGGAAAAACAAAAAAAAAGGCATGGATGGTATATATCGTAAACTAACGGCCACCCCGCGCGCGTGTGTGTTTGTTTCGAGTGTTTATTCAACGTCTGTAAAAAGTCAATCAGTCAAAACACGGAAGCATTTCTCTTTCCAAAGAATCGGGATCTCTTGCCAATCCCGCGTTCGATTAATCAAGATACTCCCGAGTTGAAAAAAATCTAAAGCCGAGAGAAAGCATTCTCTCCGACAACCCCGAATCCGATGACAGGCAAAACGGACGTTGCCACGCTCGTGGCACAGATGAACGAGGCCCTCGCCTCGATCCACGCGACGATCGAGGGCCTGTCGACATGCGCCGCCGAGAGCGACTCGAAGCTCGACGAGCTGGAGAAGAAGCGCGACAACACGCTCGCGGAGCTCGAAGCCGCGTACGAGAGGGAACGCGAGGAGCTCGCGGCCGCGCACCGGAAGAAGCTGGAAGAGGTCGCCGAGCAACGGCGGAGAGAGGACGAAGAGCGCGAAGCCCGCCGCCGGAGGGAGGACGAGGAGATGGCGGCCCTCAAGGCCAAGGAAGAGGAGGAGAAGCAGACGACCTTTGACGCCACCACGCGCAACGTCGAGGAGGAGACGGACGGCCTCATGGACGGCGTCGAAGAGGAGGCGGCCAAGGCTATTTCCGAAGGAGAGGCGAGACTGGCGGAGCTCGAACGGAAGAGAGTGGTGAGTCGGAGTGCGGGCGTGCGGCGTATGTGTGTGCGGTGGGATCTGACGCTGTTTTTCTCTTTCTAGGAACTCAACCGCTTGATCGAGGAGCAGATGAAGGCGGCGCTTCCTCCTGTTCCGACGCGCAAGCGGGCCAGGACAACGCGCAAGGGAGGGGGTACGATATCCGGCCAGCCATCTCCACGGCCAAAGCAGGAAACTCCTGCGGCAGGGGGGAAGAAGGAGGAGGCCCCGAAGCCCGCCCAAGAGCCCGCTCGGCAAGAGGAGAAGGCAGAAGAAGCCGCCCCGGAACCGGCCGGCGAAGACAAGGCAGACGCGGCCCCGGCCGAAGCGCCCGCTTCGGAACGATCGGAAGAGAAGAAGGAACCTGCAGGTGACGAATCCCAGCCACATATTGAAGAAAAGGTGGCTGAAAAGAGCTTGGAGGCGGCAAGCACTGAGGGAGATCAATCTAGCGGACAAACGCGCCCGACCGAGACGGCGGCTCCGGAGGCCGAGGCGGCCCGGGAGCAATCGGCCCCCAAGGAAGAGCCTGCCGAGCCTCTGCCTGTCGAGGAAGCCAAGGACGATACGGTCCCGCGGCAGGAAGAGGCGGAGGAGACTCGGGCTCCCGTCGAGGTCAAGGGACTTTCCGTGGATGCTCCGGAGAGCGAGGGGACCGGCGGGGACGACAAACCAAAGGGAAGCAGTGACGATATCGAAAAGGAGGTTCCCGCCGGAGGAGTTCAAAGTGAGGAAGCTCCCGCGGCTGAGGAGAAAGCCAACGGACAGAAAGTTGCCGAAACGGAGGAACCTGTGTCTAGGGAGCCTCCCGCTGAGAAAAGCGTGAATGAGACTTCGCGAAAAGAGACGCCTGCTCAGGAGGAGACACGCACCCAGGATACAACCGAGGAGGTGTCTAAAGCCATGAAGGAACCAGATACCAGAGTCCAGCCGGAACATATTGAGGTTAACGATAACGCCCCCTTCGAAGAGCAGATCGATCAAGAGCCCCCCGCCGACAAGACGAACGTTGAGAATCAAAGCCAAGAGCGAAAGAAGCCGTCGGAAGAAGTCACAACTCAACCGAGCCGGGAGAACGAGGATGAAAAGCCTTTGGAGGTAGCCAAAACTGAGCCAGGCCCCGGTAAAGAAGACGGTGATACCCCAAAGACGGAAGAATTCCAGGCCAGTGACGACGTTGTGAAGGATGACGCGTTGGAGAAGGCCGTCCCCGAGTCTTCCACCAAGGCTGTCGTCGAAGAGCCGTCTGAGAACGAGGTGTCCGCCGTGCATTCTTCAGAGAAGCAGGCGGGTGAAGCGCATGGCGAGGAGCAAGCTGACGAGAGAGGCGAACCCGGCGAACCACTCGCCGAGAAAGTTAGGGAAGAGGTGGGCAAGCAGGTCAGCGAGCAACCCGAAGACGAACTCAAGAAGCAAGACAAGGGGCCGCGTGAGCAGACCGCACTTGACAGCGCGGACGCCCGGGACACGCCCGGAGCGAGTGTCCGGGTCGTCGAGCCCAGCTCCGAAAGGGTCGATGGTCAAGACGACAGCCAAGATCAAAACGAGACTCCCATCCAGGAAGAGATTAAGCCGAGTGACGCTCATCACGAGGACATTTCCAAGGAGGAAGCCCAGGTTGCTAAGGCTACGCAAGATACCCGCGTCTCCGAACAGGCCTCCCAAGAAAACACTTCTCAACAACGGGAGCTCAATGCCGAAAGGGACAGCGCTGGCAATGATATTTCTGTCCATGAGGAAGCCCAACATGGTGAATTACATCATGACGACGCTCCAAAGGATGAAAAAAGCGCCCCCAAAGCATTCCAAGAAACCTCTACTTCCGAGCAAACTGAACGGCACGAAGGCAGTTCGCCGAAAGACCATGAGAATGACAACTCCGTTGGTGAGCCTCGCGCAGAAGAGAGCCAATATGTCGAGAGAACATTCAAAAAGAAGGATGATGCGCCTATCGAAAAGGACATTGCCGCTCAAGATGCGTCTGCTGCCCAGCAAAATCCTCCTGTGCAAGAGGAGCTCCATGCCCAGGAGGATATTGCTCGCAAAAACAGCGTACCTATTCAAAACGAGTCTCCCACGCAAGACGATGCTGTTACGAAGAACACGCCCGTGGAACAGCAGGCTGATGTTGGAGAGACCGAGCTTCAATCAAAGGAACATGCTATTCAAGGCGCCAAGGACGAGAGCCGAGAAATTGCCGACATTGCGCCAGCGGACGAACAGATCTCCCAGGACGCGAGTGCTCTGCCAGGGACCGAGAAGACTTCCTCGCATAGCCCAAGTGACGAAAGGGCGGAGCAGGTGGCCCATTCCGAAGGTGTCAAAGTTGACGACGGTCACGGCCAAGCCTGGGATGACCAGGCCCTTAAGCCAACCGATCCCCACGATGCGGTCGAGCAAGGCACTCCTAGGGCAGAAAACGAGGTCCAACATCACCATGATTCGCAGGAGACGCAAGCGGAAGTCAGTGAATCACCCCCGACAACCCAGGCGGAGGAAGAGCGTCTATCAACCACTGCCAGCAAAGATCTTGGAGATGGAGATCCCCAAAGCCGGGACGCTGCACATTCGGACGGAGAAGAACTCGTTGGTGGTATCACTGACTCACACGATTCCTCTCATGAACTTACTGACGCCCCCGCCGACATCAATCTTGACGTGAGAGAGCCACCTCAAACCGATAATGACAAGGATGAGGAGGATGTCGGCCAGACGCAAGAGACCGCGAGTGGCATGGCCCAGGCAGGCACTAAAGGGCCGTCAGAGACCGAAGACAAGCCCGCGGTCGAAAAAGAGCAGCCTGGCCAGCTCCGGGATGTCGAGGATCAGAGCGAGCTAATCAAGGGCACTTCGGATCAACGCGACGAAGACGTCAAAAAGAAAGCCCCTGTGGCTCTTTCTGAGGAGGAGAAGCCTCGTGAGACCAGCGAGGCGGTGGCTACTGAAGATCAACGCCAGGACGACAAGAGCCTTGGACTTGAGCATGACAAGCCGGCCCAGACTGGCTTCACCGAGGACTCTACCGCCTTCGAAGAGTCCCAGCCAGACAGTCAGCTCCGTGGAGAAGAAGCCCAGCTTGAGCGAACTGATACTGTGAAGGAAGCGGCGGCTAGCCAGATTGCTGAGCCTGAGCACGTCGGCCAGGACATGACTGTTGTTCATGAGCCCCACGAAGACGCGCATTCTCCTGAGCAAGAAGGCAGCACACTGGAGGCCAGGAACTTGCAGCTTGAATCAACGGATGCCCAAGAGAAGGACGACGATGAGGCCTCGCAAGTCGATCAGAGCGAGCAGCAGATGGGCCACGAGGACACATCCACACACGATCGCATTAGCCACGGTCACGCCGAGAAGCTCGACGAGTCACAGAATATCGCGGGACAAGATGACACTGAGCGCAAGGAGATCCATAAAGGGCTCGATTCCAAAGAAGGCACAGCGACTAACGACGATGATCTGCAAGAGCGTCAGCTCGACACAACAGCTAGTGCCAAAGACGTCTACTCTCGTAGTGTACCTGAGGACAGGCACGGCCACGATGACGACGACGACGACAAGGAGGCAGGATATTCTCAGACCACAACCGGAATAGCTCATCGCAGTATTGAGCCTGGAGAAGTTGAAGATAATCACCCGTCGCATCAGGGCGACAACTTTGACGATTCTCAAGGACTTGGTAACAAGCACGATCTGTCGGCCATCACCGAGCACACCGAACCTGCCACGTCAACAACCGCTGGCGACACCTCTGGCGTGGCCGGAGCTGCCAACGATCACTACCATCCAGAGGCTCTCGGCCGCAACGTTTCTGAAGCTCCCGGTGATGCAGTGAAGAGCTCTTACATGACCGAGACCCCCAGCATGGCTGCAGCCGATCATGGTCAGGAGAACAAGGAAGGCTTCACGTCGAATGCAAGCACAATGAGTCACGGCGACAACAGCTTCTCCTCGACAAAGCAAGTCCACTTCGACGACTCTGTTGATAGCGTTGACGTCGAAGACGCATCGGACGAGTCCTCTCCTGTTCTCAGCGTTCATGAGGACGACAGCGATGTCGAAGGCCCGTCAGAGACCTATACCAATCCTTTCGCTAGAATTACTGGAGTTGTGCACGAGGAGCAGTCGGCGCAAGCTGGATACAGCAATCCCTTTTCCCGACGAACAGAAGTGGAGTCCTCGGAAACCTCTCGTGAAGCTCCGTACAATCCTTTCACCACGCGAAGAGTGAGTGATGACGAGGAAGCGCCTTACAACCCTTTCGACAGAACCACGACAGGCGCCGCAGACAACTTCTTGCGGCCGGCCAGCGCCCAGTCAGACCGCTCGGCGTCGCCAGCTGCTGAGAACTCCATGCGTCCTGCAGGCTCCTCCGGATCCCAAACCGGCGAGCAACCCCGCGCCGCACCGAGCAACCCCTTCGCTAGGAGCACGACTCCCACAGGTCGACCTTTCTCGCCGGCATCTAGCGGCGTTGGCCAACGATCGCCGGGACGCGCCGGGGAATCCTACAATCCCTTTGCTCGCAGCAGCGGTTTTTTGAGCCACCACGAAGACCAGACTGCACATGAGACTACCTCCGAGGATCCGTTTGTTGTCGGCGGCTCCGCCACCACTACCGATGATGTCTTCGCGTCAGCAGATCCGGTAGCCGAGCGCCGTCAGCCCACGCCTCAAGTGCCAGAGTCGTTCAACCCCTTTGCTCGCAGCCCCTCATCCAACAGAAGTTTCCCCCCTACAACAAGCGCCCTTGGAAGCGCTTCTTTGGACGCCTCACAACAACACAACCCGTTCGCGGCGGCGAGAGCGAGTGGCGGAAGTGGCACCGGTGGCGGCCATATTCCGGGAGTCATGGGCGGAGAATTCGACGAGACAATGTTTGATCGAGATCTCTCGTCCATGACTGGCCAGCAACATCCGGAAAGCGGTCTCGTAGACTCGGATGAGGAAATTGAAGACGCCGTCAACCCGACTGCCAGTCAACTCGGACAAAGCAGCAGCCCTTTCGCGGCGAGGAATCTCGGTCCAACGCCCCTGGACTCCATCCAAGAGCGCTACAACAGCGAGCTGGAGGATATGGACTCTGATTCGGAGGGACTTGAAAGCCTTACAACCTCTCAGCAGCTGACTTCTTCGCAACGAGGAGGTCTGCCACGTATGCCAAGCATCCAGGAACGTTATGACCAGGGATTCGACTCCGACGAGGAGCAAGACCAGCACGTTGGCTCCAGTTTCTCTCAGTCCGGTCAAATCCCCACTGCTTTGACATCTGATCACAGAGAACCCCCTCCTCCCCCTCCGCGCGCGCCAAGCCCTCAGGGTCTCTACCACCAAGAGGTGGAAGACTCATCTGGAGATGATGAACTTGCTATGGAATCTCACCTTGCCCAGACAAATCAGCCGAATCCCCTCACAGTCTCGCAGTTCAGAAACACTCCTCCGCCACCTCCGCAACTCCGGGCAACTAGCTCACAGGGACAGTACGGTCAGCAGTTCGAGGACTCTTCGGAAGAGGAACAGAACGATTGGGATGATACTTTCACTCCTGCGCAACCAAGCACGCTCTCGGCATCGCAAACCGGAGCTGCCCGTCCACCGCCACCACCACCCCCTCGCGTCCCAAGTTCACTTTCCCAGAGCAGACATGACCTGGAAGATTCAGACGAGGAAGACCAAGGTGTCTTGCCCTCTCAAGCTGCAGAACCCTTCGCGATGGCATCGTCAAGATACAGGGCCACTCCCCCTCCTCCCCCGCCGCCACGCGCTCCTAGTTCACAGGGCCTTTATCATCAAGAGCAAGCCGACTCAAGTGAGGACGAAGCAGCCAATATTGCTCGACCTGGTCAGTTCCCCATTTCATCAACATCTCAATACAGGGCAGCCCCGCCCCCGCCCCCGCCTCCGCGGGCACCAAGTTCTCAAGGCCACTACCGCCAGGAGCTCGTGGATTCCAGTGACGAACAAGAAGATATGGATGATGCTTGGGAACCGAGAGCCACTCGGCTCGGCCAGATGGAAGATCTGTCGACGTCGCACTTCAGAGCGACCCCGCCACCGCCTCCACCCCCGCGTGCACCCAGCGCGCAGGATCACTATGGTCGAGAAATCGACGACTCCGACAACGAAGAGGAGGCGTGGGACCCGAATGCTAATACGTATGGTCAGACGCCGCGAGTTACGATGTCGATCAACAACCAGACAATTAGGGGAAGACCGATGGAAACGACGACCGCCCACCCGATCAGATCAGTAAGCCCAGGGGGAGGGGGACCGAGTCCGATGAGCTCCGCCAGCCCGATGGAGACGACAAGCCCGATGAGGACAGTCAGCCCGCCAGCCCGACAAGGCCCGATGGAGACACCGTTCACGGCGTCGGGACGCAGAGGCAACCTGGGTCTTCCGAGTCATCCAAGAGAAGAAGAAGAAGGGGCAGAAAGCGATGATTCATGGGAGAACATCAACCGGCGCGGCGAGACCGTCGACCCAGCAACACAACCGGGCTTCTCGGCGGCGGCACCACAGCCGAGGGTCGACGGCTATGAGCAGCAGTGGCCGAATGCGAGCAACGATCAGATTTCCATGGCATCGACTTACCTCGCACCCGACGAACCGGGAGATTTCACAGACGCCGATTCGCAGGTGTACGCAACTCCCCTGGCCTCTGCCGGGTTCAGCGCGTCCTCGCAGTACACGCAAGGCGTGATGGACTCCCCGCGACACCCGGAGACTGCTGACATCAAGGACAGCGTCTATGACCCAGCTTACGGACGGGAAGCTTACGGACAGGAAGCTTACGGACAAGGGGCTTACGGACAAGGGACTTACAGACAAGGGGCTTACGTACAAGAAGTTTCTGGCATTCATCATGAAGGAGGGGCATCGCCCGGTCACATGGAGGACTCGGACGATGATGACGACTACGTAGACTCAACGGCAGCACCCGCCGCGTCGTCTTTCTTGACTCGAATCGGCGCTCCTCAACGGCAGCCGTCGCCAGAGCCGGTATTGGAACAAGTCATCGACTCATTCCACAGCGACGAAGACGACGGACAGAAGACGGCCGTCATGTCTTCTGACGAGCCTGTGACGCAGTACGCTTCCTCCCGGTTTGGTTCAACGATCTGGCGGGATGAGCTTCGATCGCCGACGCTGCTCGGAGCTACCCCACACAGTCGCTCTGGGTCTTTGAGGCAAGAAGTGCAGATGTCTCTTTTCGAAGAGGCTCAGAGCGGACATCCTTCCCAGATACAGACCCAGCAGTATCAAGCAGAAGTCCGCGTCCACAGCCCAGAGGAGGTCCGGATGTACGGTCAAGAGGTTTCCATTCAACAGCATGGCCAGGCGTTTGGACAAGACGCGTATGTTGTCGCACAAGCTCGAACGTACGTACAAGATCCATACGCTCAGGAGTACAACCTGCAGGATCGCCAGGAGCAGTATGGCGAGCCACAGTACAGCCCGGACTATCACCGCAGCCGGCAAGGGCACATGTCGTCGTTGGAGACAGAGTTGCAGGAAGCGGACGAGTCCTCCGGGGATGAGTTCGAGCATGCCACGCCGCAGCTGGCACCTCATCAAAGTGAGCAAGCACCGGACCTGAGCCCCTTAGCGTTGCGCCAGGAGAGCCCAATCACACCCTCGCGCGACTCACCTTCTGCTCCTGTTCGTGGCACACCCTCCACGCCGTCTCGTGGCCTTGCCAACAGCAGACACAATCCTGACCGGCCGCAGACACAGCCTTCTCACCCGGTCGTGGAAGAGGACTTTAATCCCGAAGCGTTCGCTCCGCGCGACGTGACCAACGTCCCCTGGCATGCCCGAACCGACTCGGTGCCGTACTCGGTGCGAAGCCAGAGTACGATCGACTCCATGGCATCGTCCCCGATCCACTCGGCCTTGCCTGTCGACAAGCACGAACCTGTCATTCGTGATTCGTGGCCGGCCTCGGTGCACAACATGGCTGGACCGCGCAACGACTCAACGTTCACGGACAGGTCGTACGACGACCCGTTCAGGTCTGACGGCGGCGGACCCAAGGCTCTGCACGCGGCGACCGGCTCCGCAGGCTCGAGCTCAGACAGCCCCTCGCGCGTGTCGGGCACCGGCACTTCGCCCGGGAGCTTGATCAGCAGGATGCGCGGCATATTCGAGGGGAACCAAGCGAAGCAGGAACCGGCCAGTCCGGTCCGGTCGCGCCCGGTGTCGGGGCTCTTTCACCCCGTCCGACGCACCAAGACGACCGGCGGAGACCACGACGACGACGACGACGACGACGGCGACGGCCCCGGGTTCGAGCGCAAGGCCGGGTTCCTCAACGAGGCCGAAGACCAAGTCGACGAGCGGAGCGCGCTCCTACGAAACTCCGCCGGCGGGCTGGAGGCGAATTGACCACGCTCGGGCGGGGCGGGGCTCAAGGTCACGCGGGTGAAGCGGGACGCCGAGTACGACGACGAGGCGGACGACGACCGCCCGATGCGCAAGTACCGGAGAGACGCGAGCGGCCTCCGGGTGCCGGTCGGCGTCTGGACCGAGGTGCGCGGACCCGAGGAGCCCCCTGGCGAGAGCGTGGTGCGTCTCGCGTGGCTGTTCCTCGAGGGGTGGCGACGGAGGCTCCGGAAGGCCGGGGACGCGGTCGAGAAGGCGAGGTGGCTGTGGGAGATCGACGGCGCGACGGACGTGTGTGATCGTCACGGCCGGGCGTCGTCGACGTCGACTTTTGGCGTGGCGGTCGCGGACGCCCGCGTGCGCGTGCCCGAGGGGACGAGCAAGGAGAAACAGCGGAAATCGGTGCATTGGGCGTTGGATGCGTGAAGGATGCTTACGAAGAATGGAACAGGGACATGGATATGGACGTGGACGTGGAAATGGAAATGGACATGGAAACTGGTAAATAGTAACAAATAGAGGACAACGACATGAAATAATAATTCAATCAATGATTTTGGGCAAATGGACAACGAACTTCATCAGTCTCACGACTTTTGCAAAAGCATTAAAATCCCAATCTGCACCATCAACTCCTCCTATGAAAGGTGGTAGAGTAGAACGGACCCGGGATGATGGTTCCAAAGGTGTTCCCGTCCAAGCGAAGGTTCTCGGTTCTCTCATCTGGCTCTCGCGGTCCGGCCGTTGGTATCCCCCGCAACCCGAGAATCATTTGCATTGTCGACTTCCCGGGTCTTTGACTTTAACTTATTTAACACCAAAACCTCAAATCACCTTCTCACATGCGATTACCTAAGCCACATCCTCGGCGAACCGACTGACACGGGGGCTGACGATGTCATACCCCGTACTATCGAAAAGCAAAAGGCAAAAGGGGGGGGGGGAGCCCAATATCAGTAAGGACTTGGCTATTATGGGGGGAGAGGACACACTCTGATGAACGGCATCCCGGTACATCGATAACGATCGCAGCCTCCTTTCAACTTCTGTTCACCCTCGCCTGGTTCAGCACCTGGCAGACTATGTCCCAGCAGCAGCAGAATGAGTCCTCCTCCGCCTCTGCCGCTGCCTCTGCTTGTCCGTCCTCGCCACCTGCGGTTCGAACCTTCAAGAGAGCCGCGGTGGCGTGCCGGGCTTGCAACCTGCGGAAAGTGAGATGCACCGTCACGTTATCCGGCCCCCCGTGCGCCAACTGCTCGGTGGACGGCATCAACTGCGAGGTGGTGAGTCGTAAACGGCGTCGGTAAGTTCCTTGTTTTTTTGTTCTCTATTCTTCTGATTGCGTGACGCCGATTGGTAAACATCCTGACCACCGAGAAGCAACTCGGATCAACTCCCTACGAACGAGGCGGCGGGTGGGCCGGCCGGCAGTGAGAATCCGTTGATCATCATCCCGCAGCGAGGTCAACCCAGGCGTCGTTTACTAGAGTCGAAAACGCCGGGGGGAGCTCCTCGGCAGGATCAAGAGCTCGTGGGAAATAGAAACACACGCGGGACGTCTGCGCCTCTCGAAGAACACCGGAACGTGGGCAGACCGGGCTCGCCGACATCTCCGGGCCCAGCCAGGACCTATCTAGTCCCTGGACCGTCTGCCCCCGTTTCCCGACCCTACGATGCCGTGAGGGCCCTGCTTCCCAGGTGCAATCGGCCACCGGCTCCGGATCCATCCGACGCTACCGAGGAAAGCCCCGCTTGCGCGGAGCCCCTTGAAGGTGGAAAGACCCGCGAGGACGGATGTGTGCCCTTTTACCGTGGTAAGAAATCCCCCTATCCCACTCGGAAAACGATGCCGTCCATGATGTATCTCATTGATTGTTTTTTTTTTTGGGGGGGGGGGGGGGGGCGGCGGTCTATTTACATGCCATTGACACCCTTATACAGGAGACCAACGAGGGCCCGCATCCTCAATCGACACTTGCGAACCCAACCGGTCTTCTAATGACGACCGTTTCCTGGTGCCCATGCCTTCGATCAAGGCCCTCGCGCCAGAAGACGTCAGCTACCTGCGCACCAAAGGCGCTTTCACCCTACCTCCCCCACGAGCGCGCGAGGAGATGATCCGGTGTTATTTCCACTACGTTCACCCGTTTGCACCTATCCTCGACGCCAATGAGTTCATAACCGAGTATGAAAAGGGGCGTAAGAGTCTGCTGTTGCTGTGGAGCATGTTCATCGCAGCAGCAAGTGTAAGCCAATTTACGTTGTCACTGTGATCAAGCGCATCATGCTGACGGTTCAGTACAGTTTGTCGACGATGGCCTGCTCAACGAAGACTTCTACACGTCGAGAAGGGCCCTCAAAAGGGGCATGTATCAGCGAGCAAAGGTGCGCCGGCACATTGGCCTTTTCCTTTGAAGGACGATATCGTAAGCAGAGGAAGCTGACCAAAGAACCAGGCTCTCTACGACGCAGACTACGAGAAGGACAAAATCACTCTCATCCAGTCAATCTTCCTGATGGGCCACTGTTACAACGGCACGGACGACCGCGCCGGGCCATGGCACTGGAACGGCGTCGCCATCAGCCTGTCCCACACCATCGGCCTTCATCGCCTGAACATGCCGGCCCAGCAGCGCTCCCAGGCAACGAAGCCCTTCCGGAAGAGGCTGTGGTGGTCGCTTTACGCCCGAGAGGTGTGGCTGTCGCTGGGGCTGGGCCGTCCCATGCGAATCGCCCCCTTTGACGATTTCGACACGCCCATGCCGGCCGCCCGCGACGCGGACGCGCTCTCGGCCGAGGTCGCGGGAGACCTCGGCCGGAAGTACCTCCCGGAACAGGCGGGGCTCTTGTTCGGCACATGGCTCGCCTTTGTCGGGTTGAGCTCGGCTCTGGGCAGCATCCTTGCGACGAACCGCAGGGCCAGGGGCGTCAGGCCCTCCAGAGCCGACATCGAGCGCAACGAGAGCCAGATCCGGGCTCTTCAGTCTCGGGTCCCAGAAGCCACGAACCAGAGCCGCGTTGTCGCGTCTCACATCTACCAGCTCAGACTCTATCTCGAGTAAAGTTACCAAAGCCGAACGTTGTTAGCCCACGTTCCGTTTCGCTGAAACAGCCTGCAGGACGTCCGTCATCGTTCTCTACCGACCGTTCATACTCGACACCCCGAGGGAAGTCCCGGCCGCGGACCAGGGCGGCTGGAGGGCGTTCGCGTGCCAGAAGACCAGGGCCGCGGCGTCGGCCGCGAGCGCCGCGGTGAACTCCATGATGGCAGAGGACCTGATCCGGCTGTGCCACAGCACCACGTAAGAAAGCAAGAAATCGCGCGGTCGCGCAGACACACACAACGTTTTACCTACGCCGGGGCCGCTGACGCATAAGGTCCTTCCGGCCCCTCCCCCCGCCGCCAGAGTGATCGCGCTGGTTCCGCCGATGCAGATCCATCTCTTCGAGTCCACGTCGTCCAAGCCCATGGCTCGCCAGATGGGCAGGCACAACCTCGCCCTCTGCATGGTCGCCATGGACGAGCTGCGGAAGTGCTACTCCTCCTCCGCGGGGGCGTCGTACGAGCTCTTCGAGACGGCCATCGACAGAGTCGACAACGCTCCGCACCACGTCGTCGCTCACGAGCACCAGCCATCGCCGGCCGCCCCACCCGCGACGGCCACGACGCCGGACGGGACGACGACGACGACGACGACGAAGACGACGACGACGACGACGACGATGTTTTCCGACTGGCCGGACGGGTACGGGCTGGGTAGCGCGGGCATCATCACGGACATGTGGAGCCCGTTGCCTGCGGCGGCGTTCCAGGACAATGGCTCGTGTTCGGCATCCGGAACACAGTGAGTGCACCACCCGTCATCTGGGTTTGGGCTGGGGGAAATGTTATGGGGCTGACTGGTGGAGGACCGATGCGTGGATCGATATCCAGTCGATGGATAGGCTGCGGACGTCTGACGACTTCGGCTTGCCGTGATGAGACCACGGAGGCCAGGGGTCGGTCGGTCAGCGCGCCGTAAGAACCGAACTCGGGCAATGTTCCGGTGGAACCAATCAACAGCAGCCCACCGGCTTTCGGCGTGTTGGGGGGGTTCGAAGAGTACGCCGGGGGTCGACCGCCTCCACATCTTGCCGAGGTGCCTCGGCAGTTTTTTTACGAGAGCATATGATTGTCTGCTGCAGCGAACGACCCGTGGGGGGGTATGCCTCGTTAGTATGGTACGAAAGTCCTACTTGAAGGACTCAGCTGTGATGGGAAAGAAGATCTGCTTTACCTGTGTGATTAATGTGTATGATAGGATAATGAATAGTGTACAACGCGCGCGGCACACAAAGGGTTTAAATGAGCTACGAGCTACGAAAATATACTCGATGCAACTGATGATAGTAGGAAAGCAGACAACTACATGTATCTTCGCTTACTGAGTTTCGTAGCAATGAGTTTTGTTCGAATAACGACTTATATAGCCAGCAAAATGGGAGAGCCAAAGCCTATTTCTAGTTTCTCGAATAACGTACAAATCATTGTTGAAAAACAATTTTTATGAACGATGATGGACTCTGATATTTAGGGTAGAGATTGCCAAATGAAAAACCCAGATAGTTGTGAAGAAGCTTTGAAAGGCTGTCTTTCAACTAATTCAAGCTAGCAATACCCCGTTTCGCCATTTCAATACTCTCACAGTTTGGCCTTTAGACGAGGGACTAACTCTTCCGCATCGCCCACCGAGGCCATAACGGAAACGTCAGGACTATCACTACCACCAAAACAAAGTCAAAATCCGGCTTCCGCTTTTCCACGAAAGACTTCAGCCCTTCCACGATATCCGGGGGGAACCAGCTTAGGCAATAAAGACTCTCGAGCCCAAGAGATGAGTCCCCTCAGGCGTGCCCGGGGTGTAGAGCATCCACATCTGCCCATCATCTTGGTGCTCGTGAGCGATGTGTCCCCAGCCATGTCGACTGCTGTCTCGATAGCACACTCCAGCGTGGCTTCGGTGTGTGTCGGGACTAGCTTGGAGAAGAGGCAGCTGGTCGTGGGATCCGACGAGACAAACGTGTTGCCCGTCGCCATCGCGTACATCGCTTTTGATCTCCATCAAACCCTGACTGGGCCCGCCAGACAAGCCCGTTCCCTGCACAGAATGATTTGCCCGCGCCGGCGAGTGCGATAGACCGAACACGCTCGCCTCGGTCGAAAAGCTCGAAAGCCGACTCGAGCTTGATGAGTATGTTTTGATTGACGGCGTCGTGTCTCTGGGGCCTGTTGAGGGTGACGACGATGACTGGCGTTTACCGTGGGCGATTCTGCTGGTATGTGGGTGATGTAAATATCCTTAGACCTGATTGAAGCATATGATCTTGGGACTTGTGTGCTGGCCTGGGTAGACATGTTGGATGTCGAACTTTTGTTCCCTCGAAGCGTCATTAATGAAGTGCTGCTGCGTGCTGGATGTTGACCAAGGCGAGTGGGCACTTATCCACTGAAAAAATTGACTTTTTGTCCGCAAATATCATCATTCATATGTTAGAGATCCAGCAGTAGGCCGATGGAAGCCTTGGAAAGTTGGAAAAATGCGGTCGAGTTCGAATTGATGTAGAAACGACAAGTCTTACAGCCCTTGAGCCATCCAGCGTCATGTCTGTCTTGGCTACAAATGCTTTCGGAACCTAATTCCAGTGTGACAAGGCACGTTTGAAGACTTACAGAAAGACTGCTCTGCTCAGGTTGTTTGCATCGCAGCTGCTGTCCCCGGACCTCTCTCGGACTACACCGTGCCATCCACCGGGCATCTCGGGGGGACAACAAGATACCGAGGCCCGGCTTCCTTTCTTGTCCAGTTCGTCGTACAGCAGTAGACTCCGCCAATATCTGGGTTTTTTGAATCTCCATTATGAGTAGTTGACTCCATGCGAAGTAAGGTTTCTTGCTCTCTTCAGCCGCATCGATGAGTTTTAACATTCATTTTTTGGTGTTGTCCGCACATTCTCAACGTGTGCTAACATGGCAATCGAGTAAGCTACGGATTTCCTAGGGCGCAGAGAGTGATTGGAAATCAGGGATAATGGGAAGAAGCCTGAAAAGAGGAATGTACGTGTCCGATTTCTCGTGATGCAACCTCAAGGCCCCGAAGTAGCTATGCGGAGACGCAAAGCAGAGAAACGTTGTAATTCATCCCTGAATCATTACGACTTCTTGCCTCATCCAATTGCGCGACACAATCTTAAGCATAAAGACGGCGTTGAACCTTACTTTCTCATGGATGTTGCTTCACATCGCTGATGAAGCAATAATAATAATGATAATAATTGGCAGAAATCATGAGACTGCTTTTTGTATGACTCCCAAGTTGTCGAATTCAAAGGGGTGGCACTTGTGCTCACGAACCATCAGCTGTTTAAGGCGCAGAAGGTCGCAGTTGTTGGTGTGCCAATTTTTAGAGCAGAGGCTTAGTTTTGCCATGAAGCATCGAATTTGTACTTCTTGTCAGCTTTGACTTGGCCCGTTGCGTACATCGTGAGACTACGAAACGTCCAGCATGCTGTGAACCGTAAGCTTTTGCGGGCTCGCTGACGAGCTGATCAGATGGCTCCAGAATTGTCGACGCACTTGGGCGTGCTGGTGGTGATCCAAGTCTGAAAAGCGCTCTTTTATTAAGCCAAAAAGTAATGCAGCCATCTTGATTGGCGGTTACAAAAAATAAAAATAAAAACGCCGTCGGCAAATATGTCAGACATCGTATTCCGCATACGCTTAGGCGAGCGTGCGTGTCAGTAGCAGGCCACACCGATCTGCGGTCTTAAGCCGTCGATTTTAGGGTATCTTAGAAGTTAGAGAACGAGCTTGTCGGGTTTGAGAACAGGGCCTTGTTGCTAAACGATGCTGACTGATGACACGATTGATGAGCAGCATTCAGAATCGTCTCAGAAGTTCACACAAGATGCGTCGACGGCCGTGGAATCCGTGGGCCGGTCACGAAGCAGACGGTCGTTCCATCCGTTCCACGGTATGCCCCCGACGGAGCGTGATGGACTACAGATGCTGCCGGCACTTGAATCGAATTGCGCCGCGAAGACGGGGGGGCTGCACTGCGCCGTCAAGAACGTTCTGTCGGTGTTCATCGCTGCAACCAGGGCCCAGCTGCGCCGTAGAGTTGCGCTGGGACATCGGATCTTGGGAATTGCAATCCCTGGCAAGGGTTCAAGCACCCTAAAACGTTGGTCCCGAGCGGGAAAATGGTTCGGAACGGGGGCTTGGAACTTGTTGGAGGCCTTGCCACTGTCCCTGGGCAGATTCGTAAAAAAGGGGGAATGGTCTCACTAATCGGCGACCTCGGCACAGTGTTCTCACTTGCGCATGTCATTTTTGATCAGAGTCCAAGGATGATACGATCCAGAACTGGGAGCTCAAATCCGTCCAGGCTTGCAGTGGTGAGGGGACGGAGCCGAGACCCCTGGCACACTTTCCCACCGGCCGCAACCTAAGCGTCTTACATGCAGATGCGGTCCTAGTTACTTAGTATGCGGTAGGGATCAAAGTGGTGTATCCAGACGTCTTTTGTTTTTGCTAACCAGGCCAAAACATCATCACCAATTTTGGAGGCCATTCCGTTCTGTCGAATGGCGATCGATGTCGGGGCGGGTTTGGCCATGTGCCGAATGCCTTGTTCCACCACACAAACTGGACGGTGGACCGGACGGCATGGCCGACTTGGGCGACGAGCTAGCACGATTCCGTTCGTCTCGACCGTTGATGTTGCCGGGATTAGCCCACCTGTCGCCGTGGAAAAGTGGGAATATTTATGGGAATTTGGAAATCTTCTTCTTTTCGGGCATGATATCAGCCTTCATCCATGGATCCTGGCGCTCCACTCATCGTGATGGGACCGAGGCATACGTTAAACGGAATCCGACTTCTCATTAGCCACGTCCGCTTATGGGGCCAGGACTTGTTGCTATTGTGAACATCATCAGGCTCGAATCCCCCTCTTCCGAATCCGCGTTCGTCTCTTGTCCAGCTCACAGTACAGTTGGATTCCATCACCACATCCATCACATTCACTCACACTCACACTCACACTCACACTCACACACACTCACACACACACTCACATCACACACCAACATGTCGGAAACAGTACCAATCCCCGAGCCCCCAGGCCTGCCGCTTCTCGGCAACATCAATGAAATCAACTCTGAATTCCCCCTAGGGTCCATGGTGTCGCTAGCCGACCAGTACGGTAAGCTCATGACCTTTGGTTATCTCATCGACGACAAGCTGCTGACCGACATGGGATGCCAAAGGCGAGGTGTACCGCTTGCGATTCCCCGGCCGCTCAGCTGTCTTCGTCTCAACGCGAGCTCTGGTCAACGAGACGTGCGATGAGAAGCGTTTCAAAAAATGCGTGAACGCGTCCCTCAATGTGAGCAAACATATCCTTCCTGCTTCGAATTCGTGACTTACGTTGGCCCTAGCAAGTTAGAAGTGGCGTGCACGATGGTCTTTTCACAGTGAGTTCTCAGCGGATACCTTGAGTATGCAGGAAGTGAGTTTGCGAGGAAATCTTAACCATGAGACTAGGCAAAAATGGGCGAGGAGAACTGGGGCATTGCACATCGTATTCTGATGCCGGCCTTTGGTCCCCTCTCGATTCGCAACATGTTCGATGAGATGCACGACATCGCCACCCAATTGACACTGAAATGGGCGCGATACGGCCCCGAGTCGCAGATCGCGGTGACCGACGACTTCACCCGGTTGACCCTCGATACCCTGGCGTTATGCTCCATGGGCTACCGTTTCAACAGTTACTACTCCCCCACTCTTCATCCCTTCATCGAGGCCATGGGTGACTTCCTGGCCGAGGCCGACAACAAGGCACGGAGACCGCCTCTTCCCGGACTCTTCTTCCGCGCCAGGGACCAGAAGTTCAACGACGATATCGAGGTCATCAGGGGCACCGCGAGAGGCGTTCTGGAGTCGAGAAAGGCCGAGGGGGACAAGGCTACCCGTCGCGACTTGCTGACGGCCATGCTGGAGGGAGTCGATCCCAAGACCGGGAAGAAGATGACGGACGAGAGCATCATGGACAACTTGATCACTTTCTTGATCGCCGGTCACGAAACGACGTCCGGTCTTCTTTCCTTTGCCTTCTACGAGCTCCTGAGGCACCCCGACGCGTATCAGAAGGCCCAGCAGGAAGTCGACAGCGTCGTCGGCAAGGGACAGATCAACGTCGACCACCTCTCCAAGCTCCCCTACATCAACGGCGTTCTCCGCGAGACTCTCCGCCTGAACGCCACCATCCCGCTGTTCACCGTCGAGGCGTTCGAGGATACTCTGCTCGCGGGCAAGTACCCGGTGAGGGCCGGCGAGACCATCGTCAACCTGCTGGCCAAGTCTCATCTCGACCCTTCTGTGTACGGCGAAGACGCCAGCGAGTTCAAGCCCGAGCGCATGTTCGACGACAACTTCAACCGCCTCAATAAGGAGTTCCCCAACTCGTGGAAGCCTTTCGGGAACGGCATGAGGGCCTGCATCGGTCGCGCCTTTGCTTGGCAGGAGGCTCTCCTCGTCATGGTCATGCTGCTCCAGAACTTCAACTTCGTTCTGGACCCCAACTACACCTTGGGCATCAAGCAGACCCTCACCATCAAGCCGAAAGACATGCACATGCGCGCCATTCTGAGAGACAACCTCACCCCGACCACCCTGGAGCGCCGATTGGCCGGTCTCGCAGGGCCCGAGAAGCCTGGCGCTCACAGCAACGCCGACGGGGCGGCCGCACCAAAAGAAGGCGGCATGCCGCTCACCATTCTCTACGGCTCCAACAGCGGCACCTGCGAGGCTCTGGCTCAGCGTGTCGCATCTGATGCCTCCTCTCACGGCTTCCGCGTCACCAAGATCGACTGCCTGGACAGTGCCAACGGTAGCCTGCCGACTGACCAGCCCGTCGTCATCATCACGGCGTCCTACGAGGGCCAGCCTCCTGACAATGCTGGCCACTTTGTGGCATGGATAGAGGGTCAGGACAGGGAAAAGGCGCCTCTCAAGGGCGTCTCCTACGCCGTCTTCGGATGTGGCCACAAGGACTGGGTGCAGACCTTCCATCGGATCCCCAAGCTCGTCGACGGCACCCTCGAACAGCTTGGCGCCACGCGTCTGGCCGAGGCCGGTCTCGCCGACGCCTCCACCGGCGAGGTCTTCACCGACTTCGAGACCTGGGAGGACGGCGTCCTGTGGCCAGCTTTGACCAGCAGATACAAGACCACAACGAGCGCCGACGACGGCAAGACCAAGGGCGTCGACGTCACCATCAGCAACCCCCGCACCTCGACCCTCCGCCAGGATGTCAAGGAAGCCTCCGTCGTCAAGACCGAGACCCTCACCAGAGGCGGCGATCCGAGGAGCATCAAGAAGCACCTCGAGATCAGACTGCCCGACGGTATGAACTACACCGCCGGTGATTACCTCGCCGTCCTCCCCATCAACCCCAAGGAGAGCGTACACCGAGCCATGCGCCGCTTCCACCTCGCACGCGACGCCCATCTCAGCATCAAGACCGACGGGCTCACCTCCCTGCCCGTTGACAGCTCGGTTCCGGCGAACGACCTCTTGAGTTCGTACGTCGAGCTGTCGCAGCCCGCCACGAAGCGAGTGAGTTACCCCTCACCCAGCCTTTTCATTTGGTGCCTATCATGTCTAATCCAACTCTAGAATATCCTTGCTCTTGCCGAGCACACAACCGACGACGAGACCACAGCCACCCTCAACGGACTGGCTGGCGACGCCTACGCCGAAGAAGTAAGCGCAAAGCGCGTCTCAGTGCTCGATCTTTTGGAACGGTACCCTTCCATCGACCTGCCCATCGGCGTCTTCCTTTCCATGCTGCCGCCCATGCGTGTCAGACAGTAGTAAGTCAATATCTTGCACCAAGTGCGTCAGACATACTCACAAGGGGCCAGCTCCATCTCTTCGTCGCCCATGGCCAACCCCTCCATCGCCACTCTCACCTTCTCCGTCCTGAACGAGCCGTCCCTCTCCGGCCAGGGACCACACATCGGGGTCGCCTCGTCTTACCTCGACTCCCTCGCCGAGGGCGACGCTCTCCACGTGGCCATCCGCCCGTCCCACGCCGCCTTCAGCCTGCCCTCCGACCCCGAGAGGACGCCCATGATCTGCATCGCCGCCGGCACGGGCGTGGCCCCGTTCCGCGGTTTCGTCCAGGAGCGCGCGGCCATGCTGGCCGCGGGCCGCGCCCTGGCGCCCGCGCTCCTCTTCTTCGGCTGCCGCTCTCCCGGGCACGACGACCTCTACCGCGAGCAGTTCGACGGGTGGGAGCAGCTCGGGGCCGTCTCGGTCCGCCGCGCGTTCAGCCGCGACTGCGACAGGAGCGGAGGCTGCAAGCACGTGCAGGACCGCATGTGGGAGGACCGCGAGGAGCTCGTGGGCCTCTGGGCGCAGGGCGCCAAGGCCTACGTGTGCGGCTCCCGCGGCGTGGCCGAGTCGGCCAAGGAGACCATCATCAGGATCAAGGTCGAGATGGAGAAGGCCAAGGGCGAGGACGCGGACGCGGAGAGCGTCAAGGAGTGGTTCGAGGCGCTGAGGAACGTCCGATACGTCACTGACGTCTTTGATTAGACTGGGCATGTCGCGGGATCGGAACGGGATGCTCATAGATTGGATCTGAGTTCGTCATGTTTGAAAGAAGCTAGAGTCAATACCCCTCCTAGAAAATAGAATGTCACTTTTATCGTCTCTTGATACTCCAACGATCCATGGCCAAACATCCAGAACCTCGAGTACTCGGATGTCATTAGCTCACTCACCGAAGCCCGTCGAGTGTTTTCAGTGACTCGGTGAAACGTGCTCAGGACAGCTAATGCTCGAAAGGCTCTCCGTCGCCCCAGTCACGGAAGCCGGCCGGGAGAGAAGGGGGGTACGTCTCCGTTCGGCGTTCGCTCTCCGCTCTGACGGTCGACCCGGACGACGAACGCCGGGCCCGGTTGACTTTCGTGGCCGAACTCAAAACGGCAGCCGGGCATCCGGGAACACGACCTATAACTATAACGTTGGAGTTTCTTTTCGCATGAGATTAGCTGGGAAGAGGCAGGAGTGCCGACGACATGCGTGTCCAAGCCTTCGATCATGGAAACCCCCTGTCGTTCGTCTGGGTGACGGGCCGCCGTTCACGAGCAATTCAACTGGTTTGATTCTCGAGTTGCAATGAAGCAAACTGTAGAAAGAAATAAACTTGTAGCATCCTTTCCGAGTGCTCCACGACAAGGCAGTGCGTATCCATGTGCGTTCTTTGGCAACCCCTTGGAAGTAAGGTATTCAAACTATATTACTTCTGAAGGGGACGAAGGGAGGTAAGTCTCGACGTAGCATAAACTCAAACTGGCCAACAAGATCCCCCCCCCCCCCCCCCCCCCAGCAACACGCCAATCTCGAAGCCCGCACTTCTGCGAGGATGAAACCCTGAGTTAGGTACAGACATAGTCGAAGCTATGGCCAGGCTTTTGCGAGCTTCCCCGCACGATGTGATGATGGTATGCCGAGGCATGATTGATCTCCACCACGGCAATGTTGGGACGAAAGGTCGCGAAAGGAAAACCTCGCCGACTCTTCCACCGGCCTGATGCCAAACATGTCCGAGACCTCAGAACGCACAACCGCGCTCGCGAAGTCCGATAGGCTCGAGGCGCCGCTTAAGGATTGCTGGTAACACTACAGCAGCATATACAGACGCCGCGGCACACCTCAGCTGTAGGTACGCAGGCTGTCATGGCTCACGCACCGAGCCCAAGTCGACGTTGCTTCGAGAAAAGGACACAACCAAGTCTCGCATTGACGTGATTTCGCCTCTCGAAGGATTGATGGAATGAATCATGGTTTCTGACTCATCGTGACACGTCGTGCTGGGAGCCGCATGCCAAAGCTAGCTTTGGTTGCATGTGCCACTGGCAACCTCCAAGGGGCCCTTTTGAGCAGCGAATGTGACATCAAACCCAGAAAGGCTTTCGGCAACCGTTGTGCGTCTCCGGCACCGATGGTCTGTCTGGCCTGGCACGCTCGACCTGCGTTATCGGCCGGCGGCGTGCGAGGTCGACCGCAGCAGAGAATCGAAAGACGTCAACGTCCCGAAACTCTGCAAAGAACGTAGCCGAACTCAATTGGCCCGCGGTATTACAGCCTCCTCAACGAAAAATAGACTCTTTTCGGTTTTAGCACTCCGGTCGTTATCTCCACCCTGGTGATTATAAATGCTGCGAAAGGTAGGCACGTGTCGTCTCATCTCTACGACTGAAAGCCGAGGAGGGGGATGCCGAGTCTATATTTACAAAGGAAGTTCTCCCGCCCCGATTCTTGCGCAGGTCCCGACTCTCACACCCCCTCTTGTTCGTGAAAACAAAAAAGCTTCTATTGAGCGACTCACGACCCATCAAATATGGCTACTACGACCATCCAAGTTACCGAGCCCGTGACGTTGTCTTCGGAGGACCGCCTCACCGTCCCGGCCATCGTTGACCAGCGGGCGGCCTTTGAGCCGCAGAGGGAAGCTTGTTCCATTCCTCGCACCTCTGAACCCAGCGATGGCTGGCGAGCCATCACGTACAAGGAGCTCGCGAACTCTATCAATTACATGGCCCAGGTCATCTTGCGATCTTGTGGAGTGCCACCAAAAGATTCGTTTCCTACCATTTGCTACATCGGCCAGAATGATATTAGATACGGAGTAAGAGAAATACCGGAAATCCCTTCAGATGAGAGACGTTGAGAATTGACCTCGCTATATAGATTATGATTATTGCGGCTATCAAAGCTGGTTACAAGGTCTGTTCCGCGTTCGACCGCGTTCATCTAACCACCCACTGACACCATGAAGGCGCTCTTCGTTTCGCCAAGAAATCCGCTCGAGGCTCAGCTGAACCTTTTCAAACTGTCCGACTGTCAGATCGTTGCCCGGGCCAAGACTCACGTGGCTGTTGTCGATGAGTGGTTGAAGCACAGAGCCATGGACGTCCTCGAGATCGAGGAGCTGGAGTCCATCCTATCACAACCAGAAGTCCCCAACGTCCCATACACCAAGACCCCCAAAGAAGCCGAGTGGGACCCGTTTGTTGTTCTTCACACCAGCGGGAGTACAGGACTTCCGAAGCCAATCATCAACAAGCATGGCTCTGTTTCGATGACCAACACTCTCCGCCATTTACCTGAGTGGAACGGGACTGTGCCTGTGTGCCAGGCCATGGAAAAGCTGTCATCGAGGCGCTTCATCCCAAGTATATTCTCGAGCCCTCTGCGTTCTCTGACCTAGCTGATAATTGCCGATAGTGCCTTTGTTCCATGCCGGAGGTGTCTACGGATTTCTTAGCACAATGATTCTTGGGGGAACACCCATCACCCTGCCTTACGCCAATCGTCCCCTGACGCCTGATCTTTGCATAGAGTGCATCAAGCACTCCAAATCAGACGGCGCCAATCTGCCTCCATCTCTCCTGGAAGAGATGTCCCACCGACCCGAGCACATTGCCGTACTGAAACAGCTCGGGTGTGTAGCGTTTGGCGGAGGTATTTTGTCCAATCCTGAGCGACATCAACCGCAACTGAACTAACTGTACTCAGGTCCTCTCAGCCAACAGGCTGGCGACACGCTAGTGAAGAATGGTGTGCATTTGGTAAACATCATTGGAGCTACGGAGTAAGCACTCATCTCACATGGCTCTCTTGACTTTATGGCCCCTGACTGTTTAGGACCCTCCCTTTCTGTATCTGGTACCAGAAGAACCGAGAACTCTGGCAGTACTTTATCTACAATGAGGAGTACTCCGGTATCGAGTGGCGCAGGGCTACGGGCGAGGAAGACGTATTTGAGTTGGTTCTCACTCGAAAGTCCAAGCAAGTGCCTATTCAGGGCATCTTCTACACTTTTCCCAACATCGAGGAGTACAGGACCAACGACCTCTACAAACCGCACCCGACGTACCCGCACATGTGGAAGTTCCACGGCAGGGCCGACAACATCATCAACCTGTCCAATGGCGAGAAGCTGAACCCCACCGACATGGAAGACATCATCATGGGGCATCCCGACATACGAAATGCCATCATTGTCGGAGCTTGGAAGTTTCAGCCGGCTCTCATCGTCGAGCCCATTGCCTACCCCGAGACCAAGGAGCAAGAAGACGACTTCATCGACCGTATCATGCCTATCGTGGCGGATGCGAACAAGACTATCGGTAAGAAACTCTGGGAGAAAAAACGCTCGCATCGAGTTGTCTGCTGACAATGACAGCCACCCACGGTCGGCTTGTGAGACACCTCATCATGATTGCGAACCCCAAAAAGCCCTTCCTCTTGGCCGACAAGGGCAGTGTCAAGAGAGCCGCAACGATCAAGCTGTACCACGACGAGATCGAGGAGCTCTATGCCAACCCGAGAGAAATTCCTCTGGACAGGGTCCCTCGTCTTGACACCAGTTCCGACAAAGCCTTGGCTCAGTCGATCGAACAGCTCTTCCGCGAGCATTTGGGCGTTCCGTCAATGCAAGAAGACACCGACTTCTTCGCCGCGGGCATGGACTCGCTTCAGATCATCACAGCCGCCCGCCTGGTCACGGCGAGCCTCCGGGTCACGGACGAGGCGTACAGCGGAGCCAGCATCGAGGCGCGTGACATGTACGCCCACGCCAGTCCCATACAGCTCGCTCGCCACATACTCCAGACCGTCGTGAGAGGCCAGACGAACGGAGGGGCTGAGTCCGGGATACCCAACCTGGACGCCATGAAGGAGTTGTATGCCCGCCTGTCCAAGGACCTGGTCCGCGCCAGACCAAACCGCCCCGAAGCACGCAAGGACCAGCAGACGGTCATCCTCACGGGCTCGACCGGCAACATGGGATCCTACCTCCTCGACGAGCTGATCCGCAACCCCCAGGTCAAGAAGGTCGTCTGCTTCAACCGGTCGCCCGACGGCGGTGCCGGTAAACAAGAGAAGGCGATGGAAGAACGTGGACTGCGGTCCCCCAGCAAGAGCGGAAAGGTCGACTTCTTCCACACCAGCCTCGGCGCGCCCAACATGGGGCTGCGCGAGGACGTCTACGGGCGTCTCCTGAAGGAGGTGGACCGCGTCGTCCACAACGCCTGGGCCGTGAACTTCAACATGCCCTTCGAAGCCTTCGAGCCGCACGTCAAGGGCGTCCGCCACCTCGCCGACTTCGCCGCCAAGGCGGACAGACGAGTCGTCGTGGTCTTCGTCTCCACCATCGGCACCGTCAGCGGGTGGACCCCCGACCGGGGACCGGTGCCGGAGGAGTCCCTGCGAGGGGAGTGGGCGATGGGGGGCGCGCTGGGCTACGGGCAGAGCAAGCTCGTCTCGAGCATGATCCTGGAAGACGCCGCCGAGGCCGGCGACTTCCCCTACGCGGTCGTCCGCGTCGGCCAGATCGCCGGGCCGCTCGCCGAGGCGGGGGCCTGGAGCCGCCAGGAGTGGCTGCCCTCCATCGTCGCGAGCAGCCTCCACATCAAGGCCCTGCCGAGGAGCCTGGACAGCATGAACGAGGTCTCCTGGGTGCCCGTCGAGGTCATGTCGAGACTGTGCCTCGACGTCGGCGGCCTGACCCGGGAGTCGACCGACTACCACGAGGGGTACTTCACCGGGTCCAACCCCTCCGTGACCTCCTTCGACCAGCTGGCGCCCGCCATCCAGCAGTACTACGGGGAGAGCCGGCTGCCGGACCTCGTCAGCTTCCAGGAGTGGGTCCGGCGCCTCGAGGCCAGTCGGACGGCCGGCGGCGCCCTCGGCGCGGAGCGGAACCCCGGTCTGAAGCTGCTGGACTTCTACCGCGGCGTGAAGCAGTACGACGGGAACGCCAGGAAGGAGTACACCACGAAGAAGACGGTCGCGTGCAGCCCGGCCCTTCGTTCGGTTGGACCGGTCACGCCGGATTTGATGGTCCACTGGTGTAAGCAGTGGAAGTTCGAGGATGCTTCCTCGCTTCGTGCTGGCCGTTTGTGATGTGTGTGTATGTGTGTGTGTGTTTTAGCGCTAGTTAAACTTCGAGGGTCGCCTATTTAGAGAAGAGAGTGAAGCTTTGCGAGTAACAACAGCCGCTGCTGGCCCCAGACCAGTTGGGGCGTTCGAGTCTGACCTGATTTAAAAGCGTGACCTGGCGATTTCTGATCTGCTCCATGCCCGTGTCTTCGTCTGTGACGAGAGTGACAGCGCTGGGTTTCTCGGCTGACTTGACACAGCTGACGAAGCCTTGAGTAATATTGAGCCTTCTCTCGCAGAGGGCATTCGCCTGATGCTTTTGGTAACCGATTGGCTATTCCTCAAATGTGGATTTAGACGCTTCCCCAGGAATGGCATATGTTCGAAGCATCGAACACATCTGTCAGTAAATCACTGCCCCGAGGTCTGGAAAATCTACATGCTGAGATGTGTAAATCTATAGTTCTTGTTCACGTCAAGCATTGACTTGGAATCAGTGAGAACCCTACGAAACCAAAGCTAAAGACCAATTGGTCCTAGACGCTGATCCATCTGGCCATCCAAGTACGACTAATTCATTTCGTCTCGTCAACCAAACCCAGATCAAGCACAGTATCTGAACAGTTCAGCAGGTAGAACTCTTTAGAGCACTGAAAACCCAGCAGCGAGTGAAGCTGGTAGTCTTGCCAGTGAAGACAGTAGTGAAGTCAGTCTGCCAGTAAGCAGGCAGATAAAGCTGCTGCGGAGATACCAGCGCCCAAGATGCCAAATGTCTTGTTTCTAACAAGAAGCAACGAAAATCTCATCGGGCTGCTTCTGATTTAGAGGAAATGCATACAGACAAACCAGAAGTGGCATCCTCAGGAACGATCCAGACGAACTCGTTCGGCCTCTGGTCCGTCCACTCCAAGTGACGCTTGGCTGCCGGGTGAGATCCGACGTGAGTCCGACCGATCGTGCGATGGGCTCCTTCGGGTGCCTTCAAATCGCAAGCACCGCAGACGATAGAAAGCTCGCCGTTGTATTGCCTTGCTATCTGGCTTTGGAGACGAAATCAAAGATGAAGATTGGCAGCTGGAGGCTTGAGGACGGAAGTTGGGATCGCGAGCTCTTTATCTCGCCTACGGACATCACGCCTTTCCGGCGATCATGAGGCTCAACCGAGTGGAGTTTTGATAAGCACCTTGATGGTGATTATAGGGTCCTAGTAGATCCTTTTGAATCTAGGCATGATCTATTCAGATTAAGTATTGCTTCTGTCACCGGGGATCCGTCACCCTGGATGCTGGTTCTGGTCGACATTCGTGTCATGTTCCGCTGGCTCGGTTACCGACCATCTTCCAGAATTCAAAGTAGAAATTAATCATAACCCTTCTCCGCAACTAATGCAGTTGAACACTTGAGTGCGACCTAAGTGAGCAAAGAAAAGTTTTCAACACTTAATCGCGCGTATGTTCTTGCTCTGGGGCTTAGATTTCGCGGACTCTTAATGGTTATATCGTTGGTACTTTGGCAAGAGGGACTCTGCAAGGGCCTACCGGCCTGGTCTTGCTCGCACTCCTGGCATTGGAACCGCGGGGAACCTGGCTCTTGAAGAAGCGATATTTGGCTGCTGTGCCAATTTTGTCATGCTTGCCTAGTGAAATGGAGTTCATCGGACACGGAAAGAGGAAGCTCCAACATCTCAGAATTTCTACACTCAGGCGCTATAGGTAAAAAGTTGCCGTAAATATCTGGGAAACAGGGGCTTGGAAGTGGATAACTGGAGGGATAGAACCCGTCAGACAACTCAAAAGTAGTTTTATCCAGTTGGTTCGCAACTTGGTCGATCTTCTCGGTTGAATTCACCACCCGCTTCGTTCTGACAAAATCAATGGCTTCCATATGTGAACGTATGGAGCGCCAGGGACTTTTGTTCCGTTGATGGGAAAACGCCAAGGAACAAAGCCTGGCTACATCTCTTGGCTTGAGATAACGTATTCGGGGGTGGCTTATCAGCCGGGAGCCCATATATGAATGCTTCTGTATCTAAGCACTTGGCACTGAGACATGCTGCCAGTAGATGTTTAGGATGTCTTAAAACTCGGTATCGGGCCATACGCAGCCGACGAGTCATCCAGGTTGCAAAGAGTTTACTTACACTGTTGACAAGCGACATGAGCTGTCCATGTTATGGGGTTTTCCTCGCGGCGCCATGGAAGCCCGATTTGGTGATACAAAAATACTAGGTATGTTAACACTTACTATTATTATGGCCAAACACAGCAGTACATTCAGTAACAAATAGCAAGCCAGAAAAATTTCGACCTGACTAATTCTGTTTTAGTATCACGAATCTGGGTGGCATATTAAAGCTTAGCCTCCAATTGCGTGTTTCTTTTGTGTTGCATTCACGTTGTTATCAGCTGTGCTTCCTGGAAGCCTAGTAACCAAACTTCAATTCAAGGCGTGCCAGAAGAAAAGAAAGAAATGAAATGCGTTACCAAGCAACGGGACATCTTTGAGATTCTTTATATTACTAGGAAGTTATAGAACCGTTATAACATAGCAATGTTGAATAGAGTTTGTCGATGGCGGTCGACTGCTCAGGAACCTTTTACTGAAAGGGCGGGAAAAGGGGGGTAGAAATGGTTCCTGAATACTTCGTCGCGGTGAGATGGGGGAATAATTCTTGTGACGTTAAGACATACATATGGCAAAGATAGGAGCAGACGTCGCAATCGCAGCCTGGAATGATTGCCAAGACATCTGTTCGAATCACCTTTCCAAGTCATAGGTCTTCTCTGGCTGTACCTAGTGTTGGAACAGCGTCTGCTCCGACCTGGACACAGCAGGGCTCAGTACTTCGCGCTTCTCCGCCCATCTCATATTAACTAACCATCATGGCAAACATCAAACATCCAAGCCAAGAACATCAGTATCCTCAGAAATAGGCTTGATTTAGGACACTTGATCGCACGTCGACACCTCCTGATTGTGGACATGGAGCCAGGTTCACCCTTTGGCCACTCCCTGCGGCCACGATGCGGTCTGGATCCGGCGGCTGCAGACTCAGGGCGACAAAATCGCATGAGACCCATTACTATCGGCACTAAAACATAACATCGCAGGTGGAGGTAGTGTATTCATTCGTTTCATGGTGTTTGGGCGACATGATCGTTCGACCTTAGTATCCTCCCGCCCTGGTGCGCCCTACCCACTCTCTGATATTAACGCGCATGCGATGTTATACCGAACTTAGGAACATTCAACATTCCAGCAGTAACAGAGTCTTTGTACGAACAACCATGGTCCCAGCCCGGGTTTCCAACGTCTCTTGAAAAGAAGCATGCAGGTCCGCATTCTAACGATTGAGCCATAGGTTTGCCCCTGGAAATTAACCCAACTGTCGGATGCCAGTGCCGTTATGACCAGGAACACGAAGCTTGGGAACTCTTCCTATTTCATCTGAAGACACAGAGACGACGTTTCATTCTTCCAACTCTGGCAACTGCCACTCCTGCGCAATGACTCAAGTTGGTGGCGTGTGGCCCGTGGATCGTTGTCTCGTTTCACGTCCCGAAATCTGTCGAGTGCTGCTGGTCTTTCCTACGAGAGGTACGGGGAAGAAACACACTAGAACACACGTCAAAGTTTTGGCAGTCATCTGGTGTCAGAAGAGGCATGGACTTCAGTCAATTCGGCGAAGTCGGGAGCCTGAAGTGTCACCAGGAGTTTTTTGCCAGCTCTGCATGTTACTTTTGCACAGAATATACTCCGGCAGCACCGAATTAGACAATGTCAGTGTAAGAGGCAACACGAAATGTCTTCCGCGGCCCAACAGCTCGAATGGCGTTCGCTTCCCACTTCCCATAACAATCGTTAATAGCGCGTTTACATTACCTTCAAAATTCTAGCGTTTCACAGTGATCAACGACAAAGACAGCGGTGAAGAGGTCCATACTCCAGCTAGAGCAGGCAGTCGTATCTCATTACCAGTACCAGTACTGCTACAAGTGAATCCTCCAAAAGAAAGACTAACCCCACCAGTTCTCACGAACGTACATGTGTGCGAAGCCGAGATGTTTACTCCTCATCCTCGATCTGCTCCGTGGCACGCTTCATCATGCGCTTGATCTGCATCTCGGTTTCCTGAACGGCACGAGCGAGGTTGCGGCGAGCCGCGGCGGGGGTGTTGCCAGGCTGGTTCATCTGGACGGGAACGATACCGCCGAAGGGGCCGGCACGAGCGGCGTTCTGGCAGCGGACCAAGCAGACGTTGTTCTGGCCAGCAACGGTACCAGTGCAAGACTGGTCAGCCGGGATGGCAGCCTTGATGGGGAAATCGGTCATGGCGCCGGCCTACGTCCTATTAGCATCTGTTTTTTTGTAGGAAATCTCATGCGTTGTTGCCACTTACGCGGTTGCGAGAGTTCTGGCCGGGAACGGTGGTGATGACGTTGATGTTGGTCCAGCTGGCGCCGGTGGCGTCGCCGTTGATCATGCAGTCGTAGGGACCACCGCCGTCACCGTTGACCTGGTGGAGGGTCATGTCGATGGTTCCGCCGCGGCGGATCTGGGGAAGCTGGTCACCGGTCATGGCCATGATGGCCTTGGTGCCGGACTCCAAGTCATTCTGGCCGCCGCCGGTGGTCTCGCCGAAGGTGTCGGCGTTCTCACCCTTGAAGCGGGTGGAGTCCACCTGGAAGGCCCGGTTGGTGCCGTCACGGGGAGTGTCGGGTTTGATGCCGAGAGCCATGCCGGTTCCACCGAGCTCGCCCTGGGCGGCGATGATGGCACCGTGGCCAGCGACGAGCTGGGCGGCGGCGAGGAGGGAAGCAGCGGCGACGGTCTTGAACGACATTTTCACTAAATTGAATAATAAGCTCCTTGCCAGAGGAGGTGTAACTGTTGAAATCCTGCCGGAGGAGGGACGGAGAACCTAAAGAGAGGAAGAGAACTGGAAGGAGACTGCTGAAGACTGAACTGTTGATGCTGATGAGGACACAGACATGATTGAGGTGGGATTCTCGCCTGCTTTTGTAGTCGGGAAACTCTCACGATATCTTGGTGTGCAACCGACCATCAACTCTCCCACCCGCGCGAAGACTGAATAATCGACGTCGGGCACACAGTCTACAGAATCCCAGAGTCGTTTGGGCCGGGGTGCTGCGCAGCACGTTCCATCGTCTGGTGCTCTCGCGACTAGTCCAGTTGGCAGCAATCCCAAGATCAAGCACATTGTTTGGACTGTAGAACCAAAAGAGTTGAGGCCAAACGCGTCGACCGAGACCGCATCTCGTGATGGAGACAGGTTCGAAACCTGGCCTTTACCGATTCTGGGATCGCTGAAGAGGCTCTGTGTTGTGTAAACAGGGGTGCGGCCTTCTCCGGCAGACCAATCGCATCAAGATGGCGAGCCCCCCCTCCCCCTCCCCATCTCGAGGCGGCAGGGAGGGTGAGAAACACCGTCGCAGATCAGAAGAAAAAACCGTTTTGTCGCACATCGTTGGGCGGGATGGTGTTCCAGGACCTGCGCCACGCCCAACCCATCAGTCTCCCCAGGGCACGCGGCGAAGAGCGGCCCTGGGGAACGCGAGACAGAAGACCCCTTGCCAGATCCAAACAAACTCTTTTCTCCCAAACTACTCTTTCCAAACCTCGGATCGGTCGACCGTGCGGCGTGCTTTCTGCGGGAAAAGGCGAGACGAGAGAGAGAGAGAGAGAGGAGGGGGGGGGGCATACACTGTTTCCTCCCAGCGTCGCCTCGAATCCCGCGCTCGGCCTCTGGCAGAGTTCATCCATTGTGAGGGTGTAGAGGAGGAGCGAGCCCAGATAGAAGGGCGGACACGGAGAATCTCACGCTGTGACGGCTATCATCTCAATGTTTTGGAACAGATAAGCCCTTTGAGAGCTCCCCTCGTCGACAACCCGGTTGCACCGAGGGCCCGCTTCGACAGCGGACGATGGCGGAATACGTGACGGAGGCATCGTTCGGCTTGAGATGCCATCCACGACAATCACGCCCGTCGTCCCGAGTCTGGGCTTCTCATGCTCCCCCTACTATGCAGTCTCGTGGCTGCGAACGCGAATGGAATGCCCAAATGGGGCGTGGGAAACGAGAGGATTACTGGCGGCGAGAGGGGACAAACGTCCCTGCAGGACGACAGCGATCGCTATGCATGCACAACTCTCGGGAGCTAGCACTTAGTGCCAGGCACGCCAGGGCAAGCTTCGCCTTCCCGATG
Organism: Colletotrichum agaves; assembly: GCA_036785465.1. NCBI lineage: Eukaryota > Fungi > Ascomycota > Sordariomycetes > Glomerellales > Glomerellaceae > Colletotrichum > Colletotrichum agaves. Next base: position 354,748 of record JAXISO010000015.1, read on the forward strand.
CTTGGTATCGCGCCTTGTGGCGGTTTGTTCTCGCTCATTGGTCTCGTTATGACACTTGACTCAGGAAGGACGAAAGTTTCCGCGGATACAATTTACTTTACGCGCCATTCCTATTGGGTGCCAGGAGGGAGGGCAGAAGTGCAAGGGGACGAAGGGAGGGCAAATGGTCAGTCCGAGCCGGGAGGCGTTGTGATTTGGTCGGCGCAGGTAGTGTACTGGCAATGAGAGGCGCAGATGGGTGCGTCGTTTCGGTGATCTGGTGAATCATCGTCAAGGAAGATGCACCAGCCGCCAGGAACTTCCTGGCGTATGTCCTGATTCACCAGGATGTGTTTCTCGTTTCGAACTGGGCCTCGTCAATGCCCCCCCCCTCCCATGAGAATATCGTGGGAACACGAGAGTAGGCCTGGCCGAATGGTTTCCACCGCTAGAAGGATCTGGGGAACGCGGAGTACGGTCGCAGCATAAGGGAGTTGGGAGTTGGGAGGAGGCGGGGAGTGAAGGGACCGGGACAGGGTGTGTCGGTTCCTTGACTCTCCGATGCAGGCAGGCATGGCGATTCTAGACACCACAGGGGCGCGACTCGTTGACTTGATACAGGGGTCACCCGCTTGGATGAGAACTCAAGAAGAGAGAGGTTGCAGTCGGAGCCATCCCGTAGACGAGGGATGGCGCTGCTACGAACCCGCGTCGTCTCCTGTGATTCGATATGTCTGTGCTTCACCCGTGGCACACCTGGAAACAGGAGCACCACGTCCCCGCCGGAATAGAATCGAAGACAGGGGGGAGGGAAATAAGCTTGAGCAATATGGTTAGGTTGGAAACATAAGGGCGATTTCAGGCTTATTTCGCTGGTGTGTAGGGGGCAGATCTGGGTCCAAGTGTGTGGTTTGTGGGCGACTGTGATACCGAGCCTCTATGCCTCAGTTCTACTAGTCCTCTGCTTCTTTCACTGGGTGCTGGTAGGTCCGGATTGCTTGGAAACCGAGAAACTGACTAGTCGGGTTATTTTCGCTGCATCCTCACAGACATTGTGTCTCTCAGCCATGGGCGGAGTGTTTTGACCTGCTGCAGGCTTGGGACGCATCGCTCGGCCCCTTCACACTACGGTACCCTGGCAACGGGCTCTTCCGGGCTCGGGGCCGAGATTAGTGGGCCCGCACAGCCGGTTCTCGGCCGGGACGCTGGTGGGTCCTCCGCCCCGGCCTTCCATTCTAGGCCCCCTTGATAATTAACATTCATAGCCCCTTGCCAACCCTTCCCGCTGCCACTATGCCAGCGTAGATTAATCACCAACATCACGAGATGGGCAGCCAATCGCAACTCCACGGAGCTCAGCCTGGATTGATGTCAGTGGGGGACAAACGATCGGGTGCGCGAGTCGAGTTTCCAGTTCCAGGTCTCACAAAGACGCGCCCTGGCGCCCCCAAGCGAGTTTGATCTATTACTGCCAAGAACCTTCCAACCCTCCCGTACCGCCCTACTCAGGTCGACGCCCAGCTGAGTGAAGGCTGCCAGGCTGGGTATGGCAGCTCGACGACAGCAAACTCAAACGTTGCATTGCGCGCCAAGAACGTAGGGCCGGCCAGGGCGAGGCAAGGTTTTGATGGCGGTCGTGTCGCGGCAGGAAGCTCGAGGAGGGCAGCAATCTCGCGACGCGATCTTCCAGGAAGTTAATGGATATCCTCGGCACAAAAGCTTGTCCCGCCCTGGACGACGCATCTGCCCATACATAAGTCATGAGTTCATGCACCCTGCCAGAAACGAATCAAACTTATCATGGGCCGCTTGCCTTAAATGAGGTGGTGGCCGGGGGGGCGGGGGGGACGCAGGTTCACAGTTACTATATTGTGAGGCACGTTTTCTGACATTTCATCTTGAGACTCATCGGCGTGGCGTCTTTGAGAGATGTTTACGAGTCAAAAGGTCGATGGGATAAGCTCTACTGGTGCGCCTTCGTCCTATCATCTGACGCTATGGATGAGACGCCCTATCCCCTCGACTGATCTCTGTGGTCAAAGAATGGTTCTCTCACTTGCTGACCCCCCCCTCCCGGTCTGAACTTTGGTTGTGCTCGTCGAGCAGCAGCTCTGTCAGCACCGTCGAGACGTCGCCGTCGATGCTCGTTGCAAGCCCGGCTTCTTCCAGATCCCATGGGACGGCCGTCTCAGGTCCCATGCCCACCCTCACGAGCTTCACCCTTCCCCCGCACCTCGTCGTGAGATCCTCGTTCGGCCATCTCAGGACGCCCGGCGTGGACATTCCGACGCCAAGCTCCAGGATCACTGTCGTCCTGTCCTCACGATGGACGACATTCCTGCGAAACCGCCTCCATCTCGTCTCCCCCTCCCGGAAGGGCTCCTCGTTGAACCAATGCCCCGCCCGCACGCATATGTTCATCTTGCCGCCGCAGAACCTGCACAGGGGCACCTTGCCCGGGTCTGTCAAGTGCTGAGACTCCGGATCCAACGACGACTGCGCCGCGGCCACGAGTGGCCCAGAGGGCACCGTCGCCTCGGGCCTGCAGCCCGCGAGGCATTGGAGCACCGCGTACGAGCCCTGCGGCGTCGACAGCTTCTGGGGCGACAGACCGTTCGCGAGGAAGAGCCCGTCGGCGTTGGAGGTCCTGACGTGCGCCTCGTCTCCGAACCTGTCCAGCCAGGATACGAGCGCCCCATACATGCGAGACCTCGGCCACGAGCTGACCATGCCGAGATGCGTGAAGTAGTAGCCCCATCTGACCTGCTCGTTGGGCCAGCCCGTGAAGCCGAAGACGCTGTACAGAGTTCGCAGGCCATACTTGAGGAAACCGGGAAAGTGCTTGGCGAATAGCCGTGTCGAAGTGTAATCCAGCCCGTCGGAAGCTGACAGCCCCGCACCAGCGCTTACAACGACGGCGTCCGCCGACCTGAGCCATTGTCTGGCGCGGTCCAGCGAATCGCAGTGGATCGTCGGCGCCGGCGCCGGCGCCGGCGGAGCTGGCGACAGCCTGATCCGGGGATCAGGCGTTGTTCGCGTGGGAGACGAGGCCAGGATCTCCCTGTAGACGGCATGATCCGCATCGGTGAAGGTGTTGAAGACGACGTCGGTGACGGACGACGCGTCTCTGTGGTCCTCGAGCCAGCCCGCGACGGCCTCCACCGCGACGGCTGCCGCGTCTCGCGCCGGGAAGGCGAACAAGCCGGTCGAGATGCCGCACAAGGCGACGATCTTCCTGCCGTCCGGCGTCGCGGGCAGAGCCTCGACGGCGTCGAGCACGGAGCGATAGCACCGGCCGAGCTCGCCCGCCTGCTCCTCGGTCGGCGCCGACGACCCGCGTTGCAGCCGCGGCCCGACCGTGTGCACGACGTGCTCCGCGGGCAGACAGAAGCCCTCGGTGACGATGGCCTCTCCGGGCTCGATGTCGCGGCCGCGGGACTCCATGACCCGGCGGCACGCGTCCCGCAGCCGGGGTCCGGCCCAGGAATGGATCACGTTGTCGATGCACCGGTGAGAGGGCTGGAAGCAACCGAGACCCCGGCCGTTGGCGGCGTTGGTGATGGCGGTGAGGCCGGACAAGGTCGTGATGTCGCCTTGCCAGAGCGCGATCCTGACGTGTCGGGAGTCGCTTCGCTCGATCACCCGCGTCGGTTGTATCGATCCCGCCAGCGTCAGGACCCTGTGTGAGACTTGCTGCCGCAAGATGGAGTCTATGCTGTCGAGCACGGTTTCAGGCAAAGGCGGTTCTGGCTTTCGACTGCAGAGTAGCTGTTGGAGGAGTCGCAGGTGGCTAGACGGCTCGAGGTCGTCGAGCTGGTCCTTGATACGGCTGTGGTGGTGGCAGCTGTGGCGCGTTCTGCTTTGTCCGGGGTTGTTATGCTCGTCCGCTTCGTCCAGCAAATGGACCAAGACGTCTTGGATTTTGGACATGGTGTTGTATTACTGCGTTTGGGGGTTGAGTGATGGGCCTCCTTTGTAATAGACGAGAATGCAGTCCAGTCTTTGGGATTTATAACCATCCTCTTCCGGTCGTAAAACTCGACCGGTCGGTGCGAGGAACTGGATATGCCTTATAATTATGTTTTCAAGATCGTTGGCTGTACATTTCCAATCGTGTAATTATCTTATATACAAAATGGTCCCGGATGAGAGATAGCGTTGCTTGTGTGATCTGCCGGGCTCAAATTGCTTCCGGGGCCAACTTGAACAAATTGGTCCCGTCAATATTTTCCAAGTCCACCGACCGTGTGATCTTACATTAAGTTGTCAGTGATTTCCGATTTTGACATCCTATAAACACGACGCCGAGTATTCATATCAACTCCAAGCCACAAAAAAAGAGAATTATGTGTTAACGAAGTTTCCTCCTTTTTCTCCCCCCCTTCTTATATCAACAGAAGACAGGTCTATATCAGTGTGTTAGGTTTCATAATGCCAAAGCCCAGAGTCTTCATAATCCATACTTCTTTGGAACATTGACGGGCATCCCGGAGATCTTGCCATTATACTGTGCATCCCTATGAGTAGTTTTTCAGAAGGAAAGCTCATTTTAATATGGGTTTAGTCCGAAAGGCTCACTTTACCCTGCTCGTAGGGTTCGTAACCGGATTTGAAGTAGATCAACCCTGGTTACAGCATGACAAGGGGGAGGGAGAGACCTGGCGATGCGTAACACATCTGCATCGAACTTGCATTATGGACTCTTGTTCTCGCATCCTCAGAGGACCGGTACTCCGGTCCGGTGGGTTCGGTGAATCCCCAGAGATCGCGCGGCCCTCCCCCTCGCCCCCCCCCCCCCCCCCCC